>OY855912.1:6300000-6555000 GCA_963693305.1 Meandrina meandrites | reverse complement strand
GTCGTTTTCTATTTTAAGACGAGCACCCCGTAAATTTTTATAGGGGAGTCCCCTCGGGAGTACAAATAGTGCCTGAACCCAGAACAAATATCCCACAAATATTTTTCATTGTAAGCTTGAACCAGTTTGACGAGCTATTTGTAGCTCTTCTGTTTATACACAACACAAAATACAATTCAAAGAAAGCAAAAACGTCGAATAAAATTAAATTACTTTTCTTAACTATAACTCCACATGTAACTCAGTGCATTACCACTTTAAATTAAGCTATATCTTATGTCTTTTTGTATTAGATCTCTTATTAAACACGGCATTTTAGTGTGCAGTATCGCTGTTCATTTTTCTTTTTTTTTTTACTTCGACTACGGGATCTACAAAATACAGCAGCAATGCTACGTACAAGATATGTGTTATTAAAATATATCGTACTTTGAAAAACTGTAATTGCGTTCGACGAAGGAGAACGCACCCTAATCGAGAAATACTCGAGCTTTTATGGACCGAATGACGTCATCTCCATGCCATGTGCTTCTGTTTTACTGTTTGGAGTGATTTCTCTCGACAAAATTGTCCGTCCTGTTGTGGTCTGTTATCGCTGCTGTTTGGTGGGTTTTCATCCAAGGTAGAAGAGTTTTAATCAGCCACCGAACGTCGTAAAAGGAGTGGAAATCAAGTAACTCGATTCGTCGTTTTATAGGCAAGGTAAACCAGCGTGTTTGCATGCAAAACGATTCACAAAACTACAGAAACTAGCTAAAATTGCAAATCGTTAGCATTTCATGTAAAACGAGTGAGTAGAATAAGGATCAAAATTGTTTTATCGCTTCTTTGAATTTGTATTCTATAGTTATTCGCAGAATGTTTAGGCATTTTGATGAGGAAATCATTATTGAATATTATGAGTGTATTGACTATGAACGAAAAGAAAGTTGATGTGCTGTGCCTCGATCTATTTTGAAATTGAAGTGAAAGTATTTGTAGAAGTCTGTGGAATTTTAGAAGTTGTGTAGTGCCAAAAGATATTAAACAACTAAAGTGAAATAAATAATTATTTGTCGTGTACATGATAATTCATTTCTATTCCATATGAATTTTAGTGTAAAAGAAATGAATGCAAATTGCCCATTCATTTATGACTTTGTACGTTTCTGCTTTGTAAATGTCACATGAAGTGCCTGGAGCGACTTCTATTCACGTTGTTTACAATATTCTGACATCAATGAGAATTTGCCGTTCCATGCATTATTTGAGGTTCTTTTTGACCTTTGGCAAACAATCACTGCTATGATGACAGATCATGTTTCCGTCCGGTTGAATGGCTTCTTCTGTAACACCCAATTTACGATAACAGCTTGCAAGCAAAGAAAAATTCTGCTTTAACATATCAAGAACTGCTACAGTGTCACAATTTTTTCACAGTTTATTGAACCCCTTCGAAAACAACACAACCCATTTCTTGAAGCGACAAATTCCAGTTTATTTTGCAGAGAGATGTTCTTTTGGCTCGTCACGCAATCCTTCCTCCAAAATGTTGTGAGATGAGATTCCTCTCTCACTCATCCTCATCGCTCCATTTAAGGCATATTAAATGGCATAGTTTGCCAACAACCTTGCTCCTTTGCTACTACCTGACTCTCCATCTTAGGTCGAACGCACTCCCCTAATCGCTGATTACTACTAGTAGTAGGTGAATTATAATTTTTGGACAGTTTAAATCTGTAGTTAAGGTATGGGGCAAAAAGTCGACAGCTTCACAATAAGACAATCATTGAAAGTCATTTTCTTAATCCTCGAAATTGTAATGAGACAAGTTGACTTAAGTTCTCATTGCATGTTTATGTTGTTGCTTTCCTCTCTAGGGTAAAGGAACATTGGTAACGTATTGGCTACATGGAAGGGTTTCCGACGATCAGTCATCAAAAGCCATCATAATAACTACAAGTGAATATTCTTCATCGGGAATAGATGTGGAGCTTGATCGAACAACTGAGGCCCGTTCCAAACGCCGCTCCACTCATGTGCCAAACCTAACTCACCAAGGTTCGACCTTGGAGCGACTTTGGAGCGACAGCTGATTCAAACGGCGTATTTGTGTCGAATTTAATTCGCGGAAACAAGACGTTAACAATAATAATGTTGACTGAACGTCTGCGTTGAGGATGATAAAAGGTTTTTGCAGTCGAAATCAGCAAACTATTACGCAAGTTTTGCTATAACAATATTTCCGGAAAAGCAAATTCATTCCGCGAGATTTATATTATTTAAACTGGTTTTCTCTTGAGAATTATTTTGTAAATGCTAATCTACAAATCTGATCTCACAAATTGGGGAAACAGCAAAAAGGAATTACCACCAAAACAATTTTCCCATGAAGTTCCGCTTCTCTTGAGCTAAAACATATTGAAAGATAAACAAAATGCGAGCCCGGTGAGCGAATTAATTTACCCGGAATTTTATGCCGTCGTGCTTCATGCATGACTGATCAGACCTAGTCACGCCACTCCACTTTAGACCAATCATGAGCGCTGTTATATCGAAAATACATTACAGTAATTCATGCATTAGGTTCGGCACATGAGAAGAACGCCGTATGAATCAGCCGCCGCTCCAATGCCGCATAGTGCGGCAGACCCTGCCGAACCTAACGTTTTTTGCCGAACCTAATTAAAACTGCCGGACCAAACTGATTCAAACGCCGCTCTTCTGCCGTACTTTATTCACCAGTTAGGTTCGGCGCATGAGTGGAGCGGCGTTTGGAACGGGCCTGATTACAACATTGCAGATCGCTGAGAATTTTTAAAAAAATTTCTGTTTGTTTTCTCACCAGGGCCTATTGATCTGTTGTATACGCAGCTAATGCAGATAAACTACGTATTTCACGAGCATATATTTATAGGCCGAGTGTAGACGAATCTCTTTCAGACGTTCAATTCCAACCTCGATCCCAGGCTCTCTTTCCCTCCCTGTCTGTCCTCCCTTGTCCATTCTCGTCCCCATAGCCCTTTTCGCTTCTCTAAGCCAGCGGGGCCTTGGCACGAGAAACGAAAAGCTCTGGAGAACAAAGGATTTCCAGTCCAAAGATTCTGGGGTTTCCGGTCTTCATAATGGTGATGTTTCTATATACTGTATGGGAGAGTCATGGTGTTGTTAACTTCCGCTCAAGATTTCTTTGTTTCAAACAGCCAATCAAAAAAGCTCGAATTTTCATATAAATATGATTTATGGAGCAAAATCAATCGGAAACAAGCAAAATTCTGCGTGAGAAGCGATTTGGGGTAATTTTGCTTAATCTCCCGCAACAATTCCTTTTCGTTGTTGATTTATTATCATATATCTTAGCTAGTGCTTTCCTTCTTTCTTAAGCTTTTGAATAAAAGGTAATTTAATTCGAAGGTCCCAGATTTTATATGTTTTAGGTCTTTGCTTTTATTAGATTTTCTTTGGTTTTTTTAGATATTAGGTTAATTAGCATTTCATGTCAGATCCACATAAGCCTTTGGGTTGCCTATGTAATTGTATACCGTCGTATATCGTAAAGTATTCTATCAAAAAAACAGACGCCATGAAAAATCGGATTATCGTAAACCACAAGTATATTTATGCCTTTTTTTCTATGTAATAAGCTTATTTATATCTAAAACCCAATCAAAGTTTATGTTTTACTGCTGCTCAAATATTAAATATTTAAATCCTTTATGATCACTTTTCTTCTGACTTATCCACAATGACTTTCTTAGAAGACTCCGACCTAAAACAAAGTGCTTGATAGCAGCAGAGCGCTCTGCGCTCAAACGTGCTTCCAATATACTGATGTAAACATCTTTATCTTTCACAAACGAAACCATAGGCACGCTAAGCGTGCAGGAGTTATTTTTTCAATTGATTGGGTTGCTTGAGATAAGACTGGGTGTTAGTCCTGTTGGGATGGTCGAGCTATTTGTGCATGGTGCATCACTAACTACATAGCCCCTTCCTACGACTAAGAAGCATTTTTTGAAAAAAAAAAATGTTGCAGACAAAATAATTTTTACGTGCAATTTGTTACGTCAAAACTGTTTCGTTCAATAGTAAATTTTTATCATTTAGAAAAAACAAGAACTAATTTAATCGTCAAAATGTCACGAAATGGCTTATTCTGTTAGCGCTTATTTTGTTGCTAGCTTTTTTACAATCGTAACGCGATACTTTTGTTTGTTACAGGATACTTTTGTGTTTTTGTCAAACACTGTAAAACGATACCTTTGTTTTTTTAAAACGCATGTAACATGACACTTTTGTTTATCTCACTTTTGTAACATGACACTTTTGTTTTTCTTGAAAACACCATGTCTCCATCGAGTAATCTAAAAGTAATAAACGAAGTAATAAACTAATCAAATCAAAAACTATATTTTTAGGAAAGCTTTTAAAGTGTAGTACACCTGGAGTATTTGTTTCCTGTCGTAAATGTAAATTTTCATTCAACAAAGAGGAACAAGAACTAATTAATTTTAGTTATCAAACTGTCACGGAATGACATGCTCTTATTCTAGCCTCTTGCCGGTATCGATCGTAGTTAATTTTAAAAGCAAAACCATTTTAAAGTCAATACCCTTACCGGTTGATTAAATGTCTAAACGTGGTGTGTTTAAGGTATAAACATAAACGCTACTTGCCCGAGAGTCAGCTAATCGCTGGAGCAAGACGCTAAAGAGACAAATTAAATTAATTGCGGTTTTCAGTTGGCGACACGAAGTCTCAAGTAGTATTAAATTTAAGAAGTTTCCTTGTCACAAACTATTAAAACAAGAGGCCATAACACACTGAAGAAGATTCCTTGCCATTTCTATGACACAGTATTAACATCACAATGAGAACATTATTCTTCAAATCTGCTTTGTGCAAATTCTTTATGCAATTTCTACTACGGTCAGCGAAACTAGCCCGTCCTAAAGGAACGCTTGAATAACAATTTAGTGTTAGGTCTTTTGCTGGCGGCGTGTGCGTTGTAAGCAGGCGAGCGTTTCAAATCCGGAGTTAATTCACAACTCACTGATTCCGCCTCCTACAAATCTAAAATCTTCGACTGAAATCGCTCGATTACAACTGTGTCAGATTACTTCCCCTTTATAAACTGCAATTTCATTGGTTCTGATAGTACCTCAAACCTGATTGGTGTGAAATACAAACATACTCCACTGACTGACTACACGGTCCATCGCGCCGACTAAGAGTTATTTTTTTGAAAAAAATAAATCAAAAACGTCTCTTCTATTAATCTCGAACATTTCTAGATAGGACTTTAATCTCTCCATCAACTATTAGAGAGAAAGCAGATTTTCCGAAAAACGCAGATGAGACATATCCTTTTTGAAAGTACCAGTTAGGTTATTGTAAAATAAGCGAAAACGTAGCTGAAATGTTGCGTGAATCCGCTCATTGATAACTTCCTAATTTCTCTGATAGCTCTAGAGTACTTCAGAGAATCATACATCATTATTAAGTCAGTTGCATTTTAGATCACTTTTCTGATACGAAACTCAAGTTCCTGTCCATTTTGCTTGGTGGCTCTTCGAAAAGGAAGTAAATTCTTTATTTTCCTACGAAAATTCTCACTAGCTATAGAATAAATAACAGGATTCACCGACGAGTTAAGCATGATAAAAACCGAAACGGCATACAGTAGATTTTCGTAGTAGTTTTGCGTCCCAATTTCCGTCCAAACTACGACAGTTAAACGCAAGATGCTTAAAGGAAGCATCGTAACCGCAAATACTACAACGATTGGCGTTAGAATTTTCTTCGCTCGTTTGTTTTGACGAAGGCGAACGTTTTTGCTGGTTAGAGAACGACGGTTGTTATCATTTGCGTTATCACGCTTTAGAGCTTTGATGAATATACTGCTGTGATGTATAGCGCGTGATATCGCGAGATAAGTCCAAGAGATAATCGCAAGAGGCATGATGTAGGAAAACATTGTCAGCAAACCCGTGTATACTCGTGCTAACACCCACTTACGATCCCACGAAGGCCATACGGGGCCACACCATTTTCCTTTGTTCGGGAGCTCGCGATATTCCACAACAAAATAGATCGGGAATGAAAACATTAAAAACGACATCACCCACACACAAGCACAAACAATCTTAGCCCTTCTAAGTATAGTCTTGCGTCTGCATTCAAGATGTCTCCGCAGGGTTAATATTTTCCGATATCGTTCGATGGCAATGGCTGCGATGCACCATACCGAAGCGCCCTGGAATATGTCGGGAATGGGATATAGATAAAGGCAAACAAACTTTCCAAGCGGCCAACCCGAAGGCGCTCTCTCTCTGATAGCGACGAGTGGAAATGACAACAGCAAAATGCCAAGGTCCGCAAGGGCTAAGTTTTGAACATAGACATCTGTTGCTGACTTCTTGTTCCTCAGTTCTTGTATTACGAAGAACACCAAAACGTTACCAATTAGTCCAAATAAGGTGATTAAAACCTGAAGACTTAGTTTTAACTCTCTGGCATCGGCAAGAGACGAATCTAAGTTGCTAACTGAACCATTGGCTTGAGAGGCGTTCTCATTGAAACTGAATGTAAAATTTCCAGTCGTCGATGTTGTAGTTCCAAGATCCATCGCCGTGCAATTCTCCATTATCTAAGCCAATGAATTTCAACTCGACGCTATTTTGGCTCGCGCAAAGTAGTTTGTTGTAAACCTTCAGCGCCCAAGACGCTCCGAATTAATCTTAGTCTGTGAGGTAAGTTAATTATTCCAATTTAGCGTCCAGCTATGTCCAAGCTTTCACTTATGGGCTTCCACAGTTGATCCAAGGTTAAGGTTTTAAAATTTAATGCGACAGGTGTAGCATCAGTTGGCAACGCTTGTCGTTGTGAAAAAAATTTTAATGTCTTTCAACTGCCTTTCGAAATTCAAATGACTTTTAAAACAGGTTTGTTGAAGATATTTTTAATGATGTTTGCCTCAGGCAACAACTTGTGGTTTTACAAAGTGCCTCGTGTCATTAATTGCTATTCAATCGCGGTTTTTAACAATCAGCATCTGCCATCGGATCCAATTTATTGTGCTGAAACGACAACATGAATTATAGTACGTAAGTTATCTTCAAAAACAGGAAATGAAACACGTGTTAGCAAAAATAAAAAATAACTTATAAAAAACCGACTTTTTCATCCGTTTCTTCCCAAATATTTAATTAAAAGGCTTCCGACTATCAATGTTTTTTATCTTTAATTTACAGAATGTTCCTACAGCTAATAGTGCTTGACAGGCAAAACAAAGATCAAATTGAAATATCAGTAGACTAAACAAAGCACCCCGAAAATATTTGAAGGGGAGTCCCCCGGGGTCTCTGTCTGTCATGACAGTTTTGTAATTCAAATCCACTAGGAAACCAGAAAAAATATCCCACAGATATTTGTCAGTGTAAGCTTGAACCAGTTTTATGAGCTATTTGTAGCTCGTCTGATTACACAAAATACGATTCAAAGAAAGCAAAAACGTCTAATAAAATTAAATTACTTTTCTTATCTATTTAACTCCACATGTAGGTAAATGCATTTCCACTTAAAATTAAGTTTTATCTCATGTCTTTTTGTCTTAGATCTCTTACTAAACGTTTTAGTGTGCAGTATCGCTGTTCATTTTTTTTACTCCGGCTACGGGATCTACAAAATACAGCAGCAATGCTACGTACAAGTTGTGTTATTAAAATATATCTTACTTTGAAAAACTGTAATAGTAGGTGAATTTTAATTTTTAGACAGTTTAAATCTGCAATTAAGATATGGAGCAATATGTCGAGAACTTAACACAAAAAGACAATTATTCAAAGACATTTTTTGAATCCTCGAAATTGTAATAAGACAAGTTGACTTAAGTTCTCATTGCATGTTTATGTTGTTGCTTTCCTCTCTAGGGTAAAGGAACATTGGTAACGTATTGGCCACATGGAAGGGTTTCCGATGATCATTCATCAAAAGCCATCATAAAAACTACAAGTGAATATTCTTCATCGGGAATAGATGTGGAGCTTGATCGAACAACTGATTACAACATTGCAGATCGCTGAGAACTTTAAAAAAATTTCTGTTTGTTTTCTCACCAGGGCCTATTGATCTGTTATACACGCAGCTTATGCAGATAAACTACGTATTTCACAAGCATATATTTATAGGCCGAGTGTAGAGGATTCTCTTTCAGACGTTCAATTCCAACCTCGATCCCAGGCTCTCTTTCCCTGTCTGTCCTCCCTTGTCCATTCTCGTCCCCATAGCTCTTTTTGCTTCTCTGAGCCAGCGGGGCCTTAGCACGAGAAACGAACAGCTCTGGGCCCGGTTGCATAAAGCAACTTAAGATTACGTGAGATTTTCTGCAACCATTCCCTGCGTTCTAAAAGTTCTCCCTTCTCGCTGTTATTGATAAATCAGCCAAAGGTGGATAAAAGAGTAAGGCAAGCACAATGCCAGTGTAAACAAATCTTCTGGGATACAGAGAACAGTTGCACAAAATCCCACTTGATCTTAAGTTGCTTTAAGCAACCGGGCCCTGGAGAACAAAGGATTTCCAGTCCTGGATTCTGGGGCTTCCGGTCATCTTGTATGTAGTCGTGATGTTTCTATATACTGTATGGGAGAGTCATGGCGTTGTTAACTTCCGCTCAAGATTTTTTTGTTTCAAACAACCAAAAAAACTCGAATTAATTCAAAAATCCTATTTCCCCAGAACCCTTCGTTTTTCGTGCCAAGGCTCCGCCGGCTAAGAGAAGCGAAGAGGGCTATGGGGATGAGAATAACCCTTGTCAAGAGATTCACCGGAGTCAAACGTCTGAGGCTGTTTTTGTTTTCTTATTTCGAGAGAAATCACTCACGTTAACGTGGAAGCATCAGTAAGGATATGTAAAATAGCTGCTGACGGTAAATATATTTTCAATTATCCCAAACCAGATTCTTTACTTTTAAAATCTCCTTCCGCACCAGAACAAAATTACTTTGAAAATGGCGCCGAGAGTCGGCATTTCGCCGTTTTCAAACGCTTAGAACTTTTTTAGTAAAGTTTCAAAGAGTTTAGTAAACCAGGAGAATACCTGTTAAGAATCACACGTTGAACAGTGAAAGCGAAAACCTTATCTTATCTTTTTTTTACGTTTTACCGCGGTGAAGTCAAGAGAGGAAAAGGAGAGAGAGCATGGGATCGAGGTTACCTCAATTCTTCTTCCTCTCAAGAGGTTTCTGAGATTCTACCAGGCAAATTCCACAAAGATGACGCAGCTTAAAGAGATCGGCGTGTTCTCTCTAACGACCTGTAATTCAATATGGCTGATTTCACTTTGCTGTTGGTTTCGTATGAAATTCAAAACTGAGCAAAAACCAAGAAGAATAAAACGCCTTCTTCGTAACGGATAACTGACATGCTATCTTGAGGCGCACCACACGTATTTGATGTTATATGTATCAATCGAAGCCAAAACGATGGGACTAGCGGGGAAATATAATCGTGAAAATAGACGCTATTTCAAATAAGATATGCCGAACCACCAAGAAATTTTTCTTGGTCTTAATTGAAAAGGATAATTTCCTTCAAATGGGCTTCTTTTCATATAAATATGACTAATGGAACAAAATCAATCGGAAACAAGCAAAATTCTGCGTGAGAAGCGATTTTGGGTAATTTTGCTTAATCTCCCCCAACGTTAACAATTCCTTTTCGTTGTTGATTTATTATCATATATCTTAGCTAGTGCTTTCCTTCTTTCTTACGCTTTTCATGTTGACGTTTCCGCCGAATGAAAGGTAATTTAATTCGAAGGTCCGAGATTTTATATTTTTTTAGGTCTTTGCTTTTTTTAGATTTTCTTTGTTTTTTTCAGATATTAGGTCAATTAGCATTTCATGGCAGCTCCAAACCAGCATTTGGGCTCCCTATGCAATTGTATACCGTCAAATATCGTAAAGTATTCAATAAAAAACAGACGTCATAAAAAATCGGATTATCGTAAACCACAAGTATATTTATGCCTTTTTTCTATGTTATAAGCTTATTTAAATCTAAAACCCAATCAAAGTTTATGTTTTACTGCTGCTCAAACATTAAATATTTAAATTCTTTATGATCAGTCACTTTTCTTCTGACTAATCTACATAACCTTATAGTTTGTAGAGCAAAATGTACGTACAATTTAATGAATAAATTTTCTATGTTACAATGACTTTCTTAGAAGACTCATACCTAAAAAAAGTGCTTGATAGCAGCAGAGCGCTCTGCGGTCAAACGTGCTTCCAATATACTGATGTAAACATCTTTATCTTTCACAAACAAAAAAACGTCATCTTTTATAAATAGTGTCTTAATCTCGAACATTTCTAGGTGAGACTTAAATCTCTCCATCCACAATTAGGAAGAAAGCAGATTTTCCGAAAAACGCAGATAAGATATATCCTTTTTGAAAGTACCAGTTAGGTTATTGTAAAATAATCGAAAACGTGGCTGAAATGTTGCGTGAATCCGCTCATTGATAACTTTCTAATTTCTCTGATAGCTCTAGAGTACTTCAGAGAATCATACATCATTATTAAGTCAGCTGCATTTTAGATCACTTTTCTGATACGAAACTCAAGTTCCTGTCCATTTTTATTGGTGGCTCTTCGAAAAGGAAGTAAATTCTTTATTTTCCTACGAAAATTCTTACTAGCTACAGAATAAATAACAGGATTCACCGACGAGTTAAGCATGATAAAAACCGAAACGGCATACAGTAGATTTTCGTAATAGTTTTGCGTCCCAATTTCCGTCCAAACTACGACAGTTAAACGCAAGATGCTTAAAGGAAGCATCGTAACCGCAAATACTACAACGATTGGCGTTAGAATTTTCTTCGCTCGTTTGTTTTGACGCAGGCGAACACTTTTGCTGGTTAGAGAACGACGTTTGTTATCATTTACGTTATCACGCTTTAGAGCTTTGATGAATATACTGCTGTGATGTATAGCGCGTGATATCGCGAGATAAGTCCAAGAAATGATAGCAAGAGGCATGATGTAGGAAAACATTGTCAGCAAACCCGTGTATACTCGTGCTAACACCCACTTACGATCCCACGAAGGCCATACGGGGCCACACCATTTTCCTTTGTTCGGGAGCTCGCGATATTCCACAACAAAATAGACAGGGAATGAAAACATTAAAAACGACATCACCCACACACAAGCACAAACAATCTTAGCCCTTCTAAGTATGGTCTTGCGTCTGGCTTCATGATGTCTCCGCAGGGTTAATATTTTCCGATATCGTTCGATGGCAATGGCTGCAATGCACCATACCGACGCGCCCTGGAATATGTCGGGAATGGGATATAGATAAAGGCAGACAAACTTTCCAAGCGGCCAACCCGAAGGCGCTCTCTCTCTGATAGCGACGAGTGGAAATAACAACAGCAAAATGCCAAGGTCCGCAAGGGCTAAGTTTTGAACATAGACATCTGTTGCTGACTTCTTGTTCCTCAGTTCTTGTATAACGAAGAACACCAAAATGTTACCAATTAGTCCAAATAAGGCGATTAAAAGCTGAAGACTTAGTTTTAACTCTCTGGCATCGGCAAGAGACGAATCTAAGTTGCTAACTGAACCATTGGCTTGAGAGGCGTTCTCATTGAAACTGAATGTAAAATTTCCAGTCGTCGATTTTGTAATTCCAAGATGCATCGCCGTGCAATTCTCCATTATCTCAGCCACTGAATTTCAAATTCAGAAGTTCTGGATTTTTTGAATGAAAACTCGACGCTATTTTGGCTCGCCCAAAGTAGTTTGTTGTAAACCTTACGCGCCCAAGACGTTTCGAATTAATCTTAGTCTGTGAAGTAAGTTCAATTATTCCAATTTAACGGCCAGCTATGTCCAAGCTTTCACTTCTGCAAAGTCGATTTTTTCTTACAGTTAAAAAACTGTAAACGGGCTTCCAAAGTTAAGACTTTGAAATTAAATGCGACACATGTAGCATCCGTTGGCAACGCTTGTCGTCGTGAAAAAAATTTTAATGTCTTTCAGCTGCCTTTCCAAATTCAAATGACTTTTATAACAGGCTTGTTGAAGATATTTTCAAGAATGTTTGCCTCAAGCAAACAACTATTGATTTCACAAAGTGCCTCGTGGCATTAATTGCTATTCAATTGCGTTTTTAACAATCAGCATCTGCCATTGGATCGAATTTATTGTGCTGAAACGACAAAATGAATTATAGTATGTAAGTTATCTTCAAAAACAGGAAATGAAATACGTGTTAGCAAAAATAAAATTTTAAAAACGACTTTTTCATCCGTTTCTTCCCAAATATTTAACTAAAAAGCTTCTGACCGTCAACGTCTTTTATCTTTTATTTAGAGAATGTTCCTACAGCTAATAGCGCTTGACAGGCAAAACAAAGATCAAATTGAAATGTCAGTAGACTAAACAAAGCTACAGAATTCAAGGCATGTACCTATGCCTTATTTTTGAATAAGTTTTCAATCATGTCAAAATTTGAAGCATAGTTGTTGTCAACTAACGAAGCGTGAGGTCTATATGTAAAAATATTGACCTAGTGCCCGTGGGATAAAATGCAATTGATCTTATCAGTCGCATCGTGCTTACCTAAGCTTTTATCGCAGCAATTAACTATTCAGTAGAACTGTAGGCTACAGTGATAATCTATAATAATAGCAACGATCGATCGTATCTATAAAGAAAGTCTCGATTGTGGTTGGTCCTCCACGCGCCTATTTGTCGCGTAATTGGCGGAAGATCACGTGGGTGTTCAATTACAGCTATCCAATTTGAATTTGTTGAAATTGCCTCTGGAACTGTATTTGCATGGTAATACAGTTTAACACAGAAGCCAGGCAATTTTTGGCAGAAACTCTTACGTATGATAATTTTTGTCCTTGAATTATGTTAGTAAAAGAAAAGATCGTAAAACGATCTGAATGGACAGTTTGTAATAATAGTAATAACGATGATGACGACGATGAAGATAATGATTATTATAAGTAATAGTGATTGGATTAAGTGAAATACAATTTATAATGGTAATAAATAGGACTGAGTGGAGTCCAGTTCGGTCTGTAATCATACGAGTGATTAACAAAATCGGACGACCGCGTAGCGGAAGTCCGATTTGTTTAATCACGATTAATAATCACAGTTAATCACAATTTATCGTAACAAATTAGACAAAGCGAAGCCTGTTGTAGGCTTATTATCACGTTGAAAAAAGCCATGTTTGAAACTGAAAGTTTTAGAAATATCAAGGATAATTTAGTCACAACAAGGAACCAAATAAAGAGCGCGTGCATGCGCAGCACGCAAACTTTGTTATTGGACACCTTGTAATTGGACACTTTGTTATTAGACACTTTAGCTGCGCACGCTCCAATTTGGTAGGAAAATAGGGCGTGGTAAGAACCAATCAGATTCGAGAATTTTGTTTAAGTTATGATTAAGGAGTAATCGCGCGAGTAATTTCAAATCGACTTGAAATTACGAGCACGAATGAAGGAAATCATCATTTTGGAATAAGGTGTATGCTTTGCACAAGAGACTTTCTTCTAACTCAGAAATGGGTTGTTCTTGTTTATAAATCTCATATACTAAAACATTATTTTTTTCGTTTTTGGAAGATGTTGTACTTAAACCGACTAATTACAAACAACTTAACCGCTCTCAAGTGTTTATTTCAGTAGGGATTTGATATGGGGTGTTCTTCTCAGAATTAGACGCCGAAAATGTAATCGTTCGATATCATAGGTTATTTTAGGTAAAGCAAAACACTGTGACGAGTTCGAACAACCTGTAAACTCGGTTTACTGATTTTGTTTGAAAACTCACGGTACATCTTTCAAGTCAGTAGCTTTACGTCGGTCAAATGGTTTATGCCTTTAAGTATACCAACGAAATTTGCGTTCAATAGTTTTGATCTTGTTAATCGATTCATCTTGTTTCGGGTATTGGTATTCTCTTGTGAAGATATGCTGCTTAATTTCAAGCTGTTTTGGGCTCAACAGGTCTCAACACGTTTGGTGATACTAATCACAAGCGCTTCAGACTAACAAATATCGCTTGTTTTAAGAAAAAACTTGTGTGTAGACTACGCATTAAAAAAATCTTTAATTAAACATCTTTATTACTCTGATTTGGCCAGGAACCTTGTCATGTATTTTAATTTCTTTTATTCAAAAAATGGCGTAAATGGCATATTAATCCTCACTACAAATCTTTCTTTATACTGCAGAAATTATGAGACAATGTCATCAGTAATTCAGTTAGTTATGAAGGCGGAAATCCAGACAAATTGTGCTAGAAAGTCGACTGCGACAACTTCGCTTGCAAAATGTATACTGTTTTGTTATATTATTTTGAGCGATTCAATAACAATAACAATATCCATTTCCTGACACAATTTTAGCGAACAAGCGAAGAAATGTGATTTATGAGCCGTTTAGATCACCTTTTCACGTAAAACGTACGCAAACTAAGGGCGCGTTCGTTTGGGATCAATCCGGAATAAGAATAATTGGAATAATGCAAGCTAGCGTTCGTTTGGCTGCTCTTCCTATTCCGGAATACTTGGATTTCCATTCCGGCTATTCTGCTCCCAGGAGCAGAATAGCCGGAATATATTCCAGAATATATTCTTATTCCAGAATATTCCCAAACGAACGCGCCCTAAAAGGAATCAAGCCGTTTTGCTCCTGTATGCATTCTTAAATGGTCGCATTTTGTCCATCCTTAACTCTTTTGACTACCGCAGTATTTTGTGTTTTCTATCGTTTTATTTTAAAATTTTAACACAGGCCGGGTGGTGCTATATGGAACAGAATTGTTCTTAAATTGAGCGCGAATCACTCCTCTTCAATGGAGTCGAAGTTGAAGTATCTTTATTATCGAAAACCTTGGCAAACGTTTTTACTCAACATCAACCAGTCCATAATATTCGCTTTTTGATTCAAATAACTATTTACAAGGCTTAACAATTGTAAAAACTTAAAAAAGAAAAAACCGAACGTTTCTGACCTAAACTAAGCCATCGTCAGGGTAATTTTCAGAATATTCCTTTTTAAAGTTCTTACAAATTTTAAGCCTTATAAATATAGTTATTTGAATCAACAAGCCATGTGCAAAGTCCTGGTTTAATATTTTCTCTTATCAGTAGCCAGCCTGGCATCGTGTTTTTACATCAGAGGGCTTATATCAGGCGTAACAGTATAACTGCATGATGATGTTGCAAACTCGGTGAATACACTGCCTTGCCCAGAGGCGGAGCGCTCAGACTAGTCGAGTCCCGAAACTCAGACTCGTATCAGTCACTATTTACGTGATTTGAGGGCGAAAGAGGATTGAATACTAGGGGAGATGGTATTCTTTCACCCTCAAAACACGTAAATAGCGACTGGGTCTGCGTTGAACTAGACCAACATAGAATTACAGGAACTGATTAACGACGGTGGAAATTAACGTATCAAATTTTGTTCACGTTTGAAGTTTCAAGACATCTTTTTGATATTTTAAGACATTTTTTCAGTGTGAAGAAGAATAAAAATGTCTTTCGGAGTCGAAGAATTTATAGCCTCATTTGGAACGGCAGGCCACCGAGTCCTCGTTTTAAGCCCACCCTCCCCCCCCCCCCCCCCCCCCCCCCACTCCCTCAGAGCAAAAATTTCACTTACCTATGCATTACTGAAGAGTCGTGATATTTATAACTTTCCGGTGGTGTTTTGGGCCTGTGTCATTCAGCTACAACCGTATTTTAGGTGCCAGGTTTACGTTTTGCATTCAAATAGAAAGCACTGCATTCTGCGAGCATAAAAAGAAGACTAACGGAGAGTTGGGTCCGCTAAACTAGAACGAAAGTACCGATTAAGGTGGGTAGACTGACTAGTAAACAAATTGGCATTTTTATGAAAGATTCACGTTTGAACTATACTGAGATAACCTATGTTTACTTCGCCAAGACATGTAAACCTAACTCTGTGGGGTAAATTTTTTTAAAGTTTGAATACTTTTTAGCAACTATAATTGACCTATGGTTGTCAGAGCTTAGTTGAAGTGCGGTCTGCAATTTCTTTTTAACCATAGACAACAACTGTTAAATGTAAAAAAACACTACAATATTTTTATTGCCTGAGGCCCTCAAACATTTTAGATAGAATGAAGAAAAAATGAACATGAACGTTTAAAATGACACAATATAAACAATATATGGCTGGCCTCGCGAGTGGGCAAGATGAGATAAACCCTGCGTTGTGATTGGCTACCCGAGCGGGCAAGATGGGCCTATCTTGCCCGCTCGGGATTGCCCGCGATTTTCCCGCAAATTTGTCGTTATTGTTACCATATAATAAATCCTTTATTTACCAAGTTTGTACAGCCAAAATGACAGGATATTGTCCTCGTTTTTCCTATCGGTCCATAAAAAAAAGAACTTGGCCAGTATACCGCCATCTTGACCTCACGCTTGCTCAATAACCCATATTTATTGGACATGGTTTTTGTCAGCCATATCCAGTTAGTATGACCAGCAGAAGCTAAGGTGGAGGGAGACCTGGATTATTCCGGATACAGCAAAAATCAAGAGAAAGTGAGGCCGGGGAAACAATAAATGTACCAAATGTTAATAAGAAGGAACTCAGTGACAGACAAACACAATTGCAAGATTGAGCGCCAAATCATACATCGCGCGCTAAAATTGACATTTAATGCAAGTCGTTTCCCTCTCACTGGTGATCAATGAACTAAATGCAAGTTATGGTTTAATCACTGTTGAGAAAATGCATTCAGTTTTCCTTGCTTTTTCTTCATAGAAAAGAACTTATTAAGTTATATTTCAAGGTAAAGACTAAAAGGGTTGAAACATGAGGAGATCACTAAAATCGTGATAATTATGCATGTTATGCTCAATGGTTGTTAATCGAAAAAATTTCGGTGAATCTTTGTTCGGAAAGGAGTCGGCAGTCTTCAAAGTCATCGCAAATGCATCCATAAACACATCGAAGCACAAGTTTGTTAAGAAGTAGTTAAAATGAGTGTAAAACATATTTCAGTTTCGCAAATTTGAAAATAAGAACATTTTCATGAAGTTTTTCCATCGTCAGAGTATTCAGATGAGAATACTTGATAACGAAAAAATAGGTCTCTCCTCAGGTTTGAGTTGACTGTTATCATATAACGTGTTATAACAGTCAACGCAAAACCCTTCAAATGGCTAAAAATTTGAGCCGCAGAGACGATGAAATAAAGCAATTGGGATAGATTTATGTTATTTTGAGCTTACGTGAAGATGTTTCTCGCAATATTTTACCATGATATGACCCTTTCGATATTCGCATATATTTCTTTATATTTCTAACATAGAAACAGTCCGTCCCGCTTGTATGGGTTCTCTGTATTTCGAATATGCAAACAATCACACCGCTTCTTATTAACTTCTTTGGCGTTTTTCTACGTTCCTAAAATATTATTATTTTAAGGTTTCCGGCTTTCCTTTCGAAGGTAATTTTGTACATCAGAAAAAATTATGTGGCTGTCGGTCGTAACCTAACTGGGGACGGTTTTGGCTTGCTCGCGCCCGTCCGAAGATTGAACGCATCAGATTTGCTGATTGCAGCCAACTATCGTTATAGAGGACACGCTCGGGACGTCGTTTACTGTCTTTAAAAGCAAGAGTCCGTAATAGCGGGTTGTGAGAAAAAATAGTGCCGTTAACATAAGTTAAATACTATATAGACTATGACGAGCTTATTAGCCGTGGTGAAACTGCTAAGTAGACGTTGGGAATGATGGAGTTCGTTCGATCTCTCGTAGAGTCTGGAAGGAAAGTGTAGTCGTAAATTCCACAAATCCACAAAATTTATCCAACCATCGAGATCGCTTACAAAGGGTTACGATAGGCTAAAAAATCAAATATTATTGAACAATAAGTAAACCTGTAAAGTCTTAAACCTAAGATTTTTCGAGAACTTACATTATGTTGGAGATTTTCCCCGAAAAATCCAAAACTACAAATCTACAAAGCATGGCGACTGTTCCTCGTGCTCTAAAGACGCGGCCGCTAAGCCCATTGGGTTTACAGGCTACCCAACATGACAAATAACAAAACGCAACAAAGTATCGAACTAAGGTTACAACATTCCGCCCCCCATGAACGCACATGTTAAGGGCAAGTTCATAGTCCATAGTCAATAATCTCGTGTCAGTCTCACAGTTCACGGTGCTTCTTCAGAACTTGATCCTTCAAGCAAACAAATCTTCGTGATTGGCCGTTTGTAGGTCGAACCTTTGGCTTTCACTTCCGCACTCCTAACCAATCCGTCTGGTCCAGGAAACACATGGATCACCCGTCCGATGGGCCACTGGTTTCTTGGAACATTGTCGTCAGCAATAAGAACTAACTCGCCAACTGCCAAATTCTTATGTGTCTTGTGCCACTTCTGGCGTTCTTGCAAAGAGGGAATGTATTCCCTGAGCCAACGCTTCCAATAATGATTAGCGAGAATCTGCGCCTGGCGCCATCGCTTTCGGCTAAATTTGTCGCTATCGTCAACCATTTCTGGGGGTAGATTCGCCGTGGGACGAATGTTCAGGAAATGACCAGGTGTAAGAGGCTCATCGTCATCTGGGGTCGAGGAGTTCCTTGTCAATGGCCTGGAGTTGGCGATTCGTTCAGCCTCGGTGAACACTGTTTGGAGAACTTCTTCATTGATGAGATCTTTACCAAGGATAGCCTTCAAACTCCTCTTCACTGATTTTACAAGTCTTTCCCAAACTCCGGACATGTGGGACGCTCCCGGAGGGTGAAACACCCACTTACAGCCACGCTGCATCAACTCTCCACCCACTTTCTTAGTGTCGATCCGTTCAATAGCCTCTTTAATTTCCCGATCGGCCCCAACGAAGTTTGTTCCATTGTCCGACCGAAGCTCCTTGACATGACCCCTTCTATTAAGAAATCTCATCAACAACAAGATGAAATCATCCGTTTCTAGTGATCTTGCGACTTCAAGATGCACGGCTCGAGAATTCATGCATACGAATATAGCGCCCCATCGCTTCTCTGCAACCTTTCCTCTACCTCTCTTCACATAAAATGGGCCAAAATAGTCCACTCCCGAATATGTAAATGGTGGCTCGTAGGGCGTCAACCTAATCTTTGGTAATTCTGCCATTGCTTGACTCATCCTTGGCGCCATTCGTTTCTTGCATGATATGCACCTCCCAATTACCTCTTTTACAGCTGCTCTTCCCTTTACCACCCAGAACTGCTCCCGGAGAAGGGACAAAACTTGTTCGACTCCGCAATGTCCATTTCTCTCGTGTACATAGCGTATCAGGATGGTGGTAATGTGATGATTTTTAGGCAAGATCATAGGGTTCATAGCATCAGGGGAAATGGGTGCTTTTGAAATCCTACCACCAACTCTCAAGACACCATCACTCATGATCACTGGCTTAAGCTTCACAATGTTGCTTGACACCTTCACTTGTCGTCCGGCTCTGAGATCCTTTACCTCTTGCGGAAAGGCTCCCTTCTGAACCAGCGTGACCACTTCTCTCTTTGATTTCTCAAGCTCCTCTTGGCTGATACACCGTGGAATCTCGTGCGTACTTGACTCTTCTTTTTTCTTTCCTGAGAACCACTTGATCCACTGCAGAAATTTTAGTAACCAGGCAACTGTGCGAAGGAGAGTGATCCAGCTAGAAAATCGGGTCAGAAGACCATTCAGCGGTGCTGTCGGGACAACTGTGGTCAGATACACCTCCTTCTTTATCTCAAGCTTCTCTATCGCCACCTCATACTTGCGGTCCGGCCATTGTTCCTCACTTTTCCACAGGAAGGACGGGCCCTTCAGCCAACGCTCATTCTTCAGAAATTCATTCATCTCAAGGCCTCGACTGACGTCATCAGCGGGGTTTAGCTTGCCTGGACAATGTCTCCATTGTTCTGGGACTGTGAGGTCCCTAATCTCTGCAATTCGATTTGCTACATACGTTTGAAATCGCCGGTTCTCATTGTAGATATAGTTCAGAGTGATCATTGAATCTGTCCAAAAAACCACTCGCTCAAATTCAAAGTTCAATTCTTTTCGTACTGCAAAATCAACACGTGCTGGTAAAAGAGCTCCCTGCAGTTCAAGTCGGGGAATGCTTACTGGTTTGATGGGGGCATTCCTTGATTTTCCCATGACGAATGCACACTCTACAGTTCCATCAGGGTAGGTAATTCTGAGGTACGATGAGGTACCGTATCCAACTTCGGATGCGTCACAGAAGTGATGAAGTTGTAGTGTAGCTCCCTCATGGTCACGACGACTGAAGTAACATCTGGGAACTTCCACATTGGCCAGGAGAGGTAAGTTATTCTTCCACAGTAGCCATCTTTGGAGAAGTTCTCCATCAAGGGGTTGATCCCACGTCTTTTTCATTCTCCACAATTCTTGCATGATTTGCTTGGCTGGCAACATCACCGGGGCAGCGAGGTTCAATGGGTCGAAGACCGAACAAATGGTCGACAGAACTCCTCTCATGGTGTCACTCCTCCCCAATTCTAGGACCTTGAACCCAAAAGTGTCTGATTCTATGTACCATCTCACTCCAAGTGCTCTATCGACGGGTAACTCATCAAGGTTGACGTCTAGGGAGGGGTCAGCTCTCTTTGCAAGAGGTATTGCAGCCCAAACCTTGCGGTCGTTGCTTACAAATTTCGTCGAATTAAAACCACCCTTTGCACAAAGTTCGATCAACTGCTCCATTAGCTTGATTGTGCTTTCTGGTGTTGGCATGGATTTTAGCAGATCATCAACATAGAAGTTCTGTCTGAGAGTTTCTATCGTCACGGCATCGAAACTTCTTTCATTGTCGTCCGCAGTTCTCAATAGGGATGAATTTGCTGAACAGGGTGAGTCTGCCGCACCAAATATGTGCACCGTCATTGCGTACTCTTGGGGGGTTTCATCTACGCTTTCACTCCACCAAAGGAATCTCAGTGAATCTTGGTCCTCTGGGCGCACTTTTACCTGGTGGAACATACTCTCAATGTCCCCTACTAGGGCAACATTTTCTTCGCGAAATCTCAACAAGACCCCAACTAGACTGTTTGTGTAATCGGGACCCTGTAACAAGTTCTTATTCAGGGACGTTCCTTCATGTTCTGCAGCTGCATCGAAGACTATCCTGACTTTATTGGGTTTACTGCTGCTAGTGACCGCAAAATGGGGAAGATACCAGGTTCTGGAACTTGATTTGGAAACTTCTTCTTCTGTCAACTTTCGGGCATATCCCTTGGCTATGTAGTCATCCATGGTAGCACGGTATTTCTCTTCAAGGCTAGGATCTCTGTGGAATTTTCGTTTCAAGCTCTGCAATCTTCTTTCTGCTTCCCTGCGGTTGCTCGGTAGCTGAACATCATCTCTTCTCCACATCAGCCCCGTCTCATAGTGCTGATCAGTGGTAAGCTTTGTTGTTTTCTCTAGGATGGCTACTGCTCGCATATCTTCTCTGGACAAGTTAAGGTCTCGATGACTACGATCTGCCTCTACTTCATTTCCAGGTTTCAATGTGCTCCTCGTTCCAAACCCTTCTACCTTCCAGAAATTCTCCACCTGATCATGTAGCTTCTTATCACACGTGACAAAGTTCACAGAAATGTCCCTATGGTTCTGTGAGCCAACAATTGTTCCTGTAATGACCCAACCCAATGGGCCTCGCTGAGCCTGCAGTTGGCTATCAGGCCTTTTTGACTTTCGCACTTCAAAGACTTCATGTGCCTCACTGACATCTTTTCCAATAAGCACTGACACCTTCTTTAATTTTACTTCGGGTATTTCAATGTCCACTAGGTGGGGGTGTGAACTCCTGTCAATATCTTCCGGAAGGCACTTCTCTGCGATATTGAACTTCTCTGATACAAGTCCTTCTTCAACGGTGATGACTTCCCCTTCTCCACTAGCAGATTGCAACTGAAATTCTACCACTTCAAACTCTTCATCTTCTCGCTGTAAAAGTGTGCTTACAGATACCATTTCCTTTTGTCCTTTCAAGCCTAGTTCCTTGGCAACATCAGAACTGATCATGGTTCCACGTGAGCCATTGTCTAACAATCCATACGTTGTGATGAACTTCCCATCCAATGATGAGATTTTCACAGGTATCACATGAAGGAGCACAGTCTTCATTCTGGTCGGCTCTGTCAGAGTTGCATACTGCACTGTACTCCTTTGTTCAGCTGCCCTTGGCTGCTCTCCTTGCACTTGTGTTGGAGGAGTTGCCACTGGTACTGGTTCCTCTCTGCAGGCTTGGTTGCCTCTTTCAGTGTCTCTCTTTGTGGGATTGTGAAGAAGGTTGTGATGTCGTTTGTCGCTTCCACACCTACAGAACTTTTGTGATTCACACCTGTTTCTATGATGTCCAGGTCTCATACAGACGTGGCACAACCTATGGTTTTTCACAATGTCCCAGCGGGCTTGCAAATCTTTTTTCTGAAACTCGACGCATGAGGCTAGTTCGTGTGATCCTGAGCAGCACAAACAGTTCTGTAAACCTGGTAAAGACTTCCTTTGCCCATTCTCTGTTCCTGACCCTCTGCCAGTTCCCTTCGCAGCAATGTCGGTAGCAAAGGCGGAGGTCTGTCTTGCATTCGGAGGAGCATGTGTTTTGTTGAATGGTTTCTTTCTGTTTCCCTTTGTCTCAGCAGTTGGCATGGTAACGACACCTACGTATCCTGGGTCATTCTTGATTGCAGCTTGTCGCTTGACAAACTGGGCGAGATCATTCAAACCGGGGGTGTTTCCCCTTTCTCTAATAGAGTAAGACACGTCTGCCCACTTGTTGATCAAGTAGTCAGGCAATCTTCCAGCGATGAGCTTCATATTTGCGGTGGTGCTTGCTTCACGTTCGTAGTCTCCTTCTAACCGTTTGGTAGCACACTGAAGATGTTCTGCAAAATTACGTAGGCCACTGAAATCTCTGTTTCCCAGTTTTGGACCCACTGTCAGCTTTTCAATGCAGGCAGCAGCGACTGCAGCTGGTTGGCCATAGCGATCCTCTAGATTTGCAACAATATCTCCATACGAGCATCCGGCAGATCTTTCTACCACTTCATATGCTTCTCCTGACACAAACTTGGGCAGGAATTCAATCTTCTGAGCATCAGATAATAGCCCATCTTCCAAGTTATCCCGAATCCTTCTCCTGAAAACTGGAAAGTCCGCTGCATTTCCGTTAAACTTCACCGGCTGCATTGCTTGAAGTGTTGTGACTCTTAACAACACTGCCTGAGAATTTCCTGGTGTGTCAGTTATTCTTTCATCAGTTGTTCCATCAAGACCATTAGTCATAGCAACATTCTCATTCAATGGGGTGTTGTTAGGTTGTAAGTTCCCAGGCGGTCTAAAGTTCTTCTTTGTGTCTCTCTTTGAATGTGGGACAAATGAAGTAGCCTCACCATTCGGTGGCCTTTTGGTACTGGCCTGGTAACACTTTGCCACCCAACTTGCTGTCTGCTCCTCTTTTGGGAGAGCACGCTGAAGAGGGAGTGTAGGGTCTAACTCAATTTTTGTAATGAAACTCTCCCGAATAGATGCATTCTCATCATCCTCTTCAGCTAACAAATCTACCTCTTTCTCTTCTAACAGAGCCTCAAATCTCATCTATTTAGCAATTTTCTGTTTTTGCATCTCAATATCAATTTTCCTTTTCTCCATTTCTGCTTCATAATGTGCTAACTCTAATGCCTGTTCAGCCATGAGCTTCTTTAATTCTACATTTCTCTTCCTTTCTTTCAGTTTCGAAGATCTCGAAGAACTTGTCGACTTTGA
Organism: Meandrina meandrites; assembly: GCA_963693305.1. Classification (NCBI taxonomy): domain Eukaryota; kingdom Metazoa; phylum Cnidaria; class Anthozoa; order Scleractinia; family Meandrinidae; genus Meandrina; species Meandrina meandrites. Next base: position 6,531,172 of record OY855912.1, on the reverse strand, counting down.
TCTAGTTGAGGTTATCGGTGACAGTTTAGGCACCTCATCAGAAGATTTTACACTATTCTTCGAAGAATGACATAATTTTGGGCGTAAATGATCTTCGGCTGCCTTCACACATTGAGAATAATCGTCATAAATCTTACTGTAACACTGTTCAACACGCTCAAATTCCTGAACAGGCAAGTTCTTAAGGACATAATTCTGATAAACTTCACAATAACAATCCCATGCATGCTCGAGGTTCTTCACAGCTACACGAACCTCCTCACATTCTCGAGACTCGGCAATACTGACTTTAACTTGATTCATGACAGTACTTACACGAGCCAGATAGCCTCCAAGCGAGCGCCTAGCGTGGTAAATATCCTCGGCTTCAACATCTTCACGGTCCTTGGTATTCACCTTTCTCATTCTCGCAACAGGATTTAAATCTTCCGCCTTTTCGGCATCCTGAGCATTTGAATCACCAGGTATCACTTGAGAACACAATTCCATATCCACATTCTCGTCGCCATGTAAATTCCTCTCCATTTCGCTTCCATCAACTTTATCCCGGCTCATAATCGAATGAAATGTAGTCGTAAATTCCACAAATCCACAAAATTTATCCAACCATCGAGATCGCTTACAAAGGGTTACGATAGGCTAAAAAATCAAATATTATTGAACAATAAGTAAACCTGTAAAGTCTTAAACCTAAGATTTTTCGAGAACTTACATTATGTTGGAGATTTTCCCCGAAAAATCCAAAACTACAAATCTACAAAGCATGGCGACTGTTCCTCGTGCTCTAAAGACGCGGCCGCTAAGCCCATTGGGTTTACAGGCTACCCAACATGACAAATAACAAAACGCAACAAAGTATCGAACTAAGGTTACAACAGAAAGGGCGCAAGATTCCGAGATCAAAAAACAACTGAAAGTCTTGTACAGCTAGTAAAGGAATTGATGCAAAAACAAATATTCGAGAAGTTTTTTTTGAAGTGTGTCTTGACAAGTAATGAACAACAGATTGTATATAGGTATGCGCAGCACTTAAAGATATGGTTTAGCCGGGGGCTGCCTTACTCGGAGTCTGAGAGTATAAGTTTGGCCTATTCGTTCTAAAATAGAGTCTTAAGTATACTCAAGGAAATTGCCTATCCTAAATATTATTCAAGTACTCTTCAAGGAGAAACAGTCAAGTAGGAAAGAAAAGTCATTTGGTTTAATGATGTATGTTCAAAATATGGCTTTATTAGTTTGAAACAGAGAACAAGTTGATGACATTTCCAGACAAGCAGCTGCCATTAGAAGTCGCTAAAGCAGTTAGTATGCACGACAGGGGAGCAATCACTATTTCAACACTCTCGTGTAATGACAGATGAGCTGAGAAAGGAAAATGCCTTCATGTCCTAACCTCACCACACTTGCACATCCTAAGCGCAAAAACGATGAGTGATGGAAATCAAACCACAGTGTACTTCCTTTCGGGAATAGTCGAAGTTCACAAGGTTATATGTTTCGAGGAAACTCAATTCCGTTGTGAAAGAAGGCTTTCCATACACCCTTATCCCGGATCAGGTCGAAGAGGCCATCTCTGGCCATAATATGTTGTCGCATTCAACCTCCGATCCTGAAGGAAGTTCGATTGCGATTTCGCGGTTTTGAAAATCATTCAGTCCCCGAAATCATTCTCCGCTCACGGAGCCATACAAATCAAAGGTACTAAAACAATTTGGCCTGTTTACAAGTTTACAGTATGTAAACTAATTAGCCTCAGCTGCTTGTATTAACGAAAGCAGGCTATCATGCAAGGTTTTCATTTTATGAATTCTCTTCAAGAGCCACCTTTTGAAAAATACGCAAGAATCTGTACAGTGAGAACTTTGACGACACTTTGTACGTAATTTCCGTGAATTCCCCGGCTAACAGATGTCTCCGGTTACTCAAGAATTACTTGCAAAATAACCAGGACTTGAGAATATCTTGTACTTTATTTTAGGAAAGCTTGTAAACAGATACAGCACAATAATTAGCTAGCTTATCTTCATTCTTTCCTGTCCTCATCAGTGGTTCAACATGGTTCAAGTTTAGTTATACGTGATAAGGCAGGGTGTTATAATTAACTAGTAAAGAATTCATATGACGAGCTCTTAAATGCGTTGGCAATTATTTTATGCTTTCATAACGGTTAAAAACAAGGATTAAATGAAAGATTAAACAGTGCTTGCGAATTGTGTAATTGGGAATTGTGTACCCTTTGTTTAATGCCAATAAAGAACACTCGTCGTGCAAAAAGCAAACGCGATTTGAGTGACATTTCTCTCGACCACCCGGGGAGTTTGTTTGGTTGAAGCTCCCATAAGGAACACAGGGGCGCTTTTGTCATACTAATTTGACAAATAGTCACATTTTGTTAGTTATCTGCTCATCAAATCGACACGTTTCTAAAGAACTGGCAAGGAAGGTGTCGGCGGACCGTTTAATAACTCCCAAACTGCACGATTTGTAACAGCATTGGCAAATAGAGTGATCACTTTGACAGAACAGCCTCACGTCAGTGAGAGCGAATAAGCTTTCATCGCCGGTCCAGGGGTCACAGATTTTTTATACATCGTTTCGGAAATCAATAAGCATAAGGATGGGGGTTTTACGAGGGCCACGCGGTTAATGTACGGTCCACAGGAGTGCAACCCTGCCGTTGATCATTCAAAACTTTCAGCACAAAATAGGAAACGGCGCATCTGATTGCTGTGATAATCGCCATTCAAGTTTGTCTAGAATTTGGAATTCGCACATCATAAATCTCACTGTGGAATTCACTTATGGTAAAACCATTCTAGAACGGTAAGTAAAAGCAATCTTGGCGAATACGCGAGTCGGCGCAAAGTGATCTCGAAAATTCTGCCGTTCCAAAGTGCTGTGATTAGTTTGTTTATAATCCGGCTCGTTTTGCATCGTACGCCAAATTCAAACACAGTTTTTTTCTTCCGATAAAACCGCAGCTGTAAAACAACGTAACCGAAGGTCAAGAGAAGGCGAGGGAAAAATTATGATTTTTATCTTTTCTCTTTCAACCCCGAATTATAATATGAATGGCCCGCAATAAGTGATTAATTGTGTGTTTTGACATCATCTGCATAACTGTGAATCTTTTCTTTTCTTTTAATAACAGGACAAACTGCTTCATAACACCGCTGGGTCATAAAGGACCTATGATTGATTAGGTGACGGGAAGGGAATCGTGTAGCAAATTGGCTGCGCGCGTTTGCAAGCGCGACGCAAACCTGACAAGATCTTATACAGCCGACGAGCACGAGTGGCTAAAGTAGCGATTAGACAACGAAGTCTTAGCCAAATCTCCTTTGATTGAGAGTGTTTATCGTAATATCGTCAACAAGTGAATACTAGACGTCAGCCAAGAATTGCAACGACGGGCATTTCCGTTTGTTGAAAGTGAGTTCAGTGGAAGTCAAGAAGTCTCTCGTGCCAATTCCCCGAGAAACTTCACCATGGAAAAGAAGTGTTTTGAATCTGTGTTGAATTTTATTGTGTTATTTACACTGGTGCCAAACTTTTATCGCCAAAGTTTCCCGACGGTGACAGCTTCGTCCGCACGGACGAGCTCATGTTATGATGATTATGGAAGGCCTCAGCGATGTTTGCCAGAATTTCACAACTTGGCGCACGGGAAACGGATCTATGCGAGCCACTCATGCGGTAAACCTCCACGAAGATTCTGCAAATGGCAGCTTAGAGGGCACACCTGTCATGTTTGCGACTCAAGGATTCCAAGCAAAACTTATCCTGTCAAATATCTGACTGATTTACACAACCAAAACAACGTGACGTGCTGGCAAGCGGATCCCAAGCAATCCCGAGAGAATGTTACTCTAACCCTCTCGCTTGGAAAAACCTACGATATAACCTATATCAGCTTGCAGTTTTGCGGCCCGAGGCCCGATTCTATGGCCATTTACAAATCGCTGGATTTTGGCAAGAGTTGGAGGCCCTATCAATTCTATTCTAGCTCGTGTAGCAGGGTCTATGGAAGACCAAAGAAAGCCTTCGCTAGCAGAGAGAATGAACAGGAAGCGCTCTGCACGGATGCGCATCTGATAAAACCCCTTCAAGGGGGTAGAATAGCCTTCAGCACCCTAGAGGGTCGACCCTCGGCAAATGATTTCGAAGCCAGCTTCGTTCTCCAGGAATGGGTAAGCGCGACTGACATCAAAATCGTATTCAACCGCATCAGCGCGGTCAGGAAAAGGCAGGAGTTCAAATACTACGCCGTGTCGGACTTGGCAGTTGGCGGACGTTGTCGCTGCAATGGGCACGCCGGAAGGTGTCCGATCAGCCGTGACGGCAAGCCAGTTTGTGAGTGTAAGCACCACACTGCTGGAACCAACTGCGAGCAATGCAAGGCATTTTTTAATGACCGACCGTGGAGGCCTGCAACTGAGAACTCAGCAAACGAATGTGTAGGTAAGAAAGGCAGTTTAATTATTTTTCTCAGGGTAGTTTTATGGTATATAAATGTCTAGATTTCTTGCATCGATAAATCACAGCGTGCGTCGTGTATCGATTGAGATTGTTTACGTGATGGCGTATTATTCCATTGAGAGTGTTTGCGCTCGCTAATTTGCCCTCTTATGCGTAGACTTGTAATAACTGTCATCGGCACACATTTAGACGCATTTAGGGCTAATTAGCCTTCACAAGTTGGTGCAAAAAAAAACGCTTCTTTGGGCCAGGGAAAACGTCTTCCAGAGTGTGTCTTGTGGTTGTGATCCAAACGTTTTTACATAATTTGCTTTTGGACTACTGTTTTAAAGTTTTAGCGCTTGCCGAGCAAAAACGTGCGGCATCCTTCAGAGAAGACAAAGGATCAAGTTAGGTCCCAGAATGTCTGGATGTCGAGTTAGTGGACAATAAATGAGGTGTTACCTTCAGTTACCTTTTAAAGACTGCTATTTTCTCTGTATATTAGCAACCAGCTTTGACGTATTACGATTGTCTTACAGCAGTGTACAATTGCACGCAAAACAAGCCCCTTCACTCACCTTTGGCGCCAGTTAGACCGTGAAAGTATACACACACATCAACCTGCGTAGCTAATCAAAACGGGCAGCCCTTGAATCCACACAAAGTCAATTGTGCGGATCACTAGAATAAAGAAGGTGACCCGACAGAATGGAAAACGTCTTGTTTTATATAATCAAGCTAATTTCTCGATTAGCTTCAGTTTGGAGAATTCGTCTGTTAATCGCCCCAGGGCTGTAGGGGTAACCGCTGTGTAGTTAAATGGCTATTTTTAGTGGTCTACACAAGACGTAATATAAAGAAAGGGTCTTTGGAGATATTTTTGGAGCGTTATCTTTTCGAATTTGTAGCTCACGAACTGAAATTCTAGTGAAATACTTTGATTAAGTGCGCGCTTGCAAAAAATGCAAAGAATTGTCAAGTTTCTGCGAGCTCGAAATTCATATCACTATCGCAAAAAGACGTTATAAATGTCTGTGTTTTTATGAGTCTTCGTGGCGTCACGAAAATCACTCTACAAAGCAGAGAACAAAGAGCGAATAAAGAAGAAAATATTTATATAAGAATAGCTTAAGAGCCTACCTCATTGAGGCGGCGAAATAGTTTCTTCAATTGAGACTAATTAAAAAACTCTAATTATGATCGTCCGACAAAGCAAACTATTTTTTAAAAAAGGGCTTGTTATATCCCATGCAAAGGTGCCAATATATACACGAATTTTAATTACGCTTGAACGCCCAAAAATTCTGATATCGATAGTTTATTTTTCATTTGAACGAGTAGATCGTTCTGGAAAAGGCTACAAAATGTCTCCCAGAGTAGCTTTCTTACATGTTTTGGAGACATTACATTCGGCGGTTTAAATGAGTAAGAACCGGCCGAATTTGCCTTAAACCTGCAACATTTCAGTCAGCGTATGACCTATTTCTTTTCGTAGCTTGACTTGATACAGGGCCTGTTGGTTGTTAAAAACTGAACAAAACGGCCATTTATAGCATGGCTTGCATGCTTTAAATTTTAACGCTTAATTAAGGCATACAGCTCTGAGGACAGATTAGTTCTTGTGTTGAGTTGACTTGGGAAGAAAGGAAAATGAATTTTTAGAGTTGTTCTTAAGAATTTGTTGAACATTCCGGCGGCGCTTTCGGAAAGCTAGAAGAAAGAAAAAATACAGCTAACTCTGATCTGTTCCTTTCAGTCCCATATTAAGCTATTTTTCATTTAAAAGTTCGCTAGCCAAGATTAACCGGAAAAAACAAGTGTTGTAAAGTCCACATCAGGCCAAATTATATGACCGAAATTTCCGCTTTTCTATTTTTACAACATGAACAATGTATACAGTAATAGCTTAGCTGTGACTTATTGACTTAATAAACCGAAGTAATCATTTCCATAACAGAAAGCTGAAATCAATCAATTTAAAAAAAAACTTGCTGTTTGCAGTGTACTTCAATGAGCGAATATTAGGCCTCCACATCACTTATCATTCATACACCGGATAGCGTTTTTCTTACAAATGAAGCAAAACACGGATTGCAAGATTTTACTTTTTCGTTCTCGATTCTTTACCTATCTACCGCCCCAGAAACAGCATATTTTGGTCGTTTGTTATGCCATGTCCTAACTGAGTTGTACATAAAACCAAATTGATTGAAAAACGTTTGGATGCAGAGGACCACGCAACGAAGAATAAAACTACTTGACTTGTCTGTTGCCGAGTTGTACATGTTATATCCAAAATGGCGGACGCGGGAACTCTGGGCACTGAATTAAAGTTCTTTTATTTGTAATATAAATGCCTGTAACTTCCGCTAACTTTGACAGGTGTTGACCAAGTTCAATAGCCGCACCAAATTTGCGGCTTCACCTGTCTTTTAAAGGATCTACATTCGTTCAACAAATCCTGATACGTGTTTGTCGGTAAGCGTTGCGGATAAGGCAATCGGGAATGGTGCAGTGATTAATGAAGTGTTACGCCGACGCTGCGAGCAACCAAAGATTGTTTCATGCCGGCTAGAAATTAAATCATAAATCACCGTAGTGGACAGAAAGCGGCTAAAAGACAATGCCCCGTAGTCTTGTTGTCTCTTGTGTGTGTACTGTTAAGTTTTTTTATGACTGGTCCCAGAGAAATCTCTTGAAAGGCATAAGATTGAAAATTGGAGAAACGTCTCTGTACTTAAAGACAACACAATCCATAGAGAAAATTGAGAAGATTGCCGAATCACGCGCGGATCCGGTTAAAGAGACGTGTACCAGGAAATTAAGCATTACCAAGACAATGATAAATCATCTCGAAAGTGACATTTTCATCTAATCATTTGTTATTGCCGGAAAATGCGTCAAAAAAATTTCTGTCAGGTGAGGGTAGCTTTCTGCTGTGAACTTGGGCTGGCTGTGCTACAGGGTCGTTTTAATTCTGTTTTCGTGGAGCTATGAGTCGAGGAGCTGCAAAATAACTCTTTTAGACGGTGAATTTGCGGAGAATTCACCTGCAAATCAGGTAAAGCAAACATCTCAATTCATTTCAAAGAATGGAAAGTTAGCCTTCACCACAGATCATAAATCCAAGTCTTCCCTTTTTCAGTGTAGTACTTGTTGAATTAAATCAGTGTTCGTCGTCAGTTATTTAAACAAACTCTTTGAAAGGAAAAACTATGCAAGTGTGCCGTTATTTTTGTTGTCGTTGTTTTAACTTTAATTACGTAAAGGTTTTTTAGTCTAACACTAACTTCAGCGCGTCTTATATACGCATTACTCTATTATATACTGAATAACCGAGTAAAGAGATGAAAGTGACAGACTCAAGTTTCCACCATATGTGTATGCAATGTTATTTCACAGATATATTTTATGATTGAGCCTGGGAAGGCAAAAACGACAAGAAAGAAATCTGATAGATTGCCCGGGCATCAGTCAATGTTGTGCAGTTGTTATTTCCTTAAATGCGTATAATTTGCGTTAGTGTGTTGTTTCTACTAGGAATAAAATATTTTGTATGCTACAAATATTTTATGTCTTGGTTGTTGGGAAGGTAGAAAGAGACAAGTGCAAAATAATATGGATATACAGTCTAACCTCTGCTTACGGACACCTCTATTTTAAGGACGGTTCATTTGACCCCAGAGAAAACCGTCGCAGAGTTCACAACATCTCTCTCTATCGACGTATAGTATATGAAATGATTCATATAAGAACTGCGGATGTGTATGAAAAAAATCAGGGCTTAACAAGAAACAAATCAGGGCGTTGAAGCCCTGAATTTTTTCAGGCTTCTTCATTCCAATTGCTTAAATTGGAAATTCACTGCGACGATCATTTATTACCTACCATCTCTCTCTATCATAAAGACACCTTCATCATACGGACTCTTAGCTCTGTCCCATTTGTGTCCGTACTAACTTAAACGTTTTCCGGACTGCATCTGATGGCCACGCGCAACTTAGTGTCCTAACACTACAACCCGAGTCAAAAAAATTCTTTGGGACAGATATTTCAACAAAACTAACTTGACAATTCGTTACTAATGTTCAGAAATAGAGAATATCCCCTTCCCCCAAAAGGACGTTGCAAAAATAGGCAGCAATGGGAGGCATTATTTTTTCACGTTACACAATATTGTAAAGGAGAGGGTGAGGGGAATTAGTGAATATTTCCTTGTTTCAAGTGAATAAAAACAAGTGTCCCAGGAATATTAATTGTGTGTGAGATTGTAGCTTTTACAGGATTATGCATGAGTGTTTCTGCAAGACGCAAGAAAATAAGTCGTTATTGTGGAAATGAAATCTTATCTATTTATAGAAATAATTAATTTATAGACCAGGTTGTAAATCGCTTATCACTCTATTAGTCTTGTTTCTTGTTTAATTCACAACTCTTTTTTCTTTTTAGCTTGCAACTGTAATTTGCACGCAAAAGCCTGCGTGTTCAACATGGAACTCTTCAAACTGTCTGGAGGCCACAGTGGAGGGGTGTGCATTCACTGCAGGCACAATACAGCAGGAAGATTCTGCCATTACTGCAAAGAAGGTTTTTATAAAGATCCAACAAAGGACATCACACACAGAAGGGTCTGCAGACGTAAGTAACTAGCATAGCATAGTTATTTTTCTTTCGTGCTATTCTGTGTTGTTATTTCTTTCCAAAACCAAGATAAAAATGCTTAAATTTATTTTGACGTAAGCTCTGAGAATTTGGTTGAAGAACGATTAAGACAAAACCCTGTCTGCTTCCAATGTTTAGACAATGATGTACGCAAAAACTGGCAAAGTTCATTCGACTGACGAGATCTACTCTTTCAACATCTTAGCGTCTGTAAACATGTTCCATCTCATTGTCTATTTCTGACTCTCGTTCCTTTTTTTAGATTAAAGCACTTCATTAATGTATGATGTGGTTGTGATTAGTCTACTCCTAATACCTTTTGAACGAATTACTGAACTCTGCTTTTTAATTACGTTGAGGAACATATTTGGCAGATCAGCGCGCGACTCTTAGAATATCGATCAGTCCGTTTTATGTTACCTGAATACATGTTTTGTCGTATACGACCATTATATCGAGCCATGCTTTGCCGAGTTCCTGAGAAAAGGGTTGTAAAAAATGGGCGTTGACTCGTTAGCTAGCAGAACTGTTTCAACGCCCTGTAGTATCTCTAAATTCTTGTGCAATGAGTACTTGTCAACTATGGTGGAATAATATGCTGTTCTCGGGAAGAATGGAATTGAGATTGTATGTCAAGTTTTCTTCATCGATGCCACTTCCTTTAGTAACAATAAAGGCTTGTAATTGCCTTTTAAATTACTTTTTCGAATTTTAGATGTTGCAGAGTATTAGTAGTTTTAGGTAGGGTCTTTTTAACATTGCTCTAAAGTAAGTAGATTGCGTGTTGTATTAAAATACTTGGCATAACTGTTATTCATAAACGATTTAGTAGAGCCGTTTCGTATACTCATATCATAGCAACTCTCGGTTTTCTCAGTGAGAAGCGAAATAAGAAGCCTTTATTCTCTTGTGCGTTTTGCGCCTCTCGGTCGAATAGGGTGACCCACGCACAGTCTAGCCAAGAACATGAAAAGATTCTTACCATGCAAGTCGATACATAACAAAGATTACAGAGCAACTGGGTGGTCTCAAGGCTTGTTTAATAGATTGATTTGTTTCCCCATTGCGTTTAACTAAAACACGATTTCATTAGACTCAGCCTTGCTGGTATAATAGTTTTCAAATAGAGGTAACTGCATTTCAAGACAAAGAGGAAAAAAGTACTTTAGCAATAGAATACATGATGAAAGCGTAATGCAATAAACTTTTAATTAATTTCGAAACAGACGCTCGACGATGTAAGCTAAGAAGACCGAGATCACAAATGTATAATGCTATGTTAATGAGAGATATATTTCACATGTTCAGCTTTTTACTCTTTCATCAGCTTCTTGCAGATTCCTCAATAAGAGCTGAAATGTCAAACACTTCGGCGTCACCGAAATTTTGGCTCGATTCCGCAAACATTTGTAAGATACAAAGTGATTCTATCAAAACTATTAATCTGCTAACAAGATATATGCAGATAAAATGCGGAATTACAAGCATTAGCACGACGGAAGCACTCAGGAAATGATCAACTTTTGTTTCATAGTCAAGTTTGTGTTCCATTCAAGAAACTATCCAATTATTTTCCAAATTAGCCCGCAGCACATGTTGGAGGGAACAATGTAAAGGTGATACGATTACATGCTTCTTCACTTTGTATATAATTGGATTCGAAAAGTTCCTACAAGACCTATAACCTCGTCCAATTTGGCATATCCTCAGAAGATGTCCATCAATTTTTTCCGAGTTAGACAATACGTAGTTCTGTCACATATAGCTAATTTGCTGGATGCAAGAACACGCAATGCTGTGCAGATGACAGATTGAACGATGGCCAAACTGAGCCTGTCGACTTCGTTTGTCCTCCAGGACGAACTGAATTAGCCGATTGCAAATCTATTTCATTCTTACCAGAACCCTCAAAATCGTGAACTTCACCACTTTTACAAGAACACTGATCTCAAGATTACAAATACAGTTTTACTGATATATAACCACGCGAGTAAATAGGGTTATGCATAAGCAGACCAGCTTTTCAAAAGGATTAAAAAAGACGCGAGTTATAAACTCACGGGAGGTATATACCGTACACTGATTTGTGTTGGTCTGCACAGTTGGTGAAACGAAGATATGGCTTCTAGGGTCCGATTTCTTGTATTTTTGCCCACACGTAGAATAACAAGATTTAAATCTCTGAGACCATTTTCTCTGATTTGCAGGCAGGTTTTGTACTTAAATTTGGACGAATCAGCTACCCGTAATTTAGGGAAACGCCTTTTTGCAATTGAGGCCAGAGAGCGTAACGATGGAAGGGAAAATCCCGTGTTTCAAATCAGTGATTTGCAGTGTTGAAACAAAATGTATTCTCGTACGGAAGTCCTCTGGTAAAAGACCTTTGTTCATTGAAAGGTCACGTATGGAGAATGTCTTTTATCCGATAACGAAAAGACAAGTCATCAGGGCAAGATTGAAAGTCACGCTTTTTTTAAAATCTTAATCTTTCAACGCACAAATCTACAACGCATTGCAATGTCAATTTTGTAAAATGTGTCTGACCTAAGCATCTTTGCATGGCGGGGTAGAATTTCAGTTGTCTAGGTTTTAACTAGGTAATTACCACAAACATATCCACAAAAATGCATTCTTAATTTGTGTAACCAGTTGTTAATATTATGTTTTACCGCAAGAATTAATGCAGAAATAGACAATACAACTACAGATTGATTCCGCCTCGAACGCGATGCGGCTTTTGACTGCTCTCGAGTGAGTTGAAGGCCTGTTGAAGGTAGCCTCTGTCAGGTCTGGTTTCCGATTTGAACAACCTTGCGATATGAACGAGTTCCTTTATATCTGGAGGTTGTATCTGCATCAGGGCTGCAATGTCTCACAAAAACTTGAGGCTTAAAAGAACATCAGAACTGTGTTTTCCCGGCTAACAAACCTAATAGAGTTCAAACTTAAAAAATCTTACACGTAATCGAACCTAATACCCTTAATGCACTTAATGTTAAAACACTAATCCTTCGTAGGCTTACTTCAAAACTAAATTACGGTTTGTCTGTAACTGGGATAGTTCCCGCCTTATTCAGTCAAAAATCACAAAGCTGATACGAGACGTTTCAAATTAATTACTCGACTTCTGAACCCTGACTTTATTATTCTCTTACCAGACTTCTAATTAAACCAGGGCTAAAGAGAATGAAGATCTCAAATCAAACAATAGAGTTTTTGTAGCTGACTTTTGACGTTTTTCTCTAGTCGTTTACGTTAAGTCTAGTATCATAGTCGTTCCTTTAAACGGTCTCAGAAAGCGTATTGAAATCTTTGGTATCGTTGTCAGTTTTAAAAAATTGGACACAGTCAAAGATGTTGTTAGCATTCATTTATTCTTTCACTAAAATCCCATCAAACGTTTTTTGTGCCACACCCATTTAATTGGGACACGCGCATCCCATTAACAAGGGAATCAAGGTCAGCTGCCTGTCACCACTCAATAAATCAGTGCATTCCAGGGAACAGAACCTTCACTGGAAAGTTCCCATTATTAAGGACCTCCTCCATTTTGGGAATGTAATATTCCAGAAATTTCACAGTGAAAATTGATAGCGCCGGCAAAATCGCGCCGTGCACGCAAGAGATAAAAATTTATGATTCTTTTTTTTTTTTTAGTTTTCTAATTGTTTTCAAATTACATCTAATTGAATTATCCTGTGGCTTTGGCGGAATATCTGTAATATAGACTAACCCTAACCCTATAGACTATCAGTTTCTTCAATTAGACCTGTATTTGCTCAAAACACACATACTTAATTCGCTTTGTCTCAATCCTTTAGGTTCCGCCAACAATTATAAATGCTTTTTAGAGCTTTCTAACTGTCAAATCTTTGAATGAAATCCTGAAGTGTGACCATTCAAAAGAAAGCTAAAAATGAGTATTTTCGAATTGTGCAGTTCGTTTTCATTTTTTTCCAAATGGACAGGCTAAATGGAAACTTCTAAAAACAAATCTCAAATTTGTGCTTTGTTATCTTAGAAGGCAAAGGGTTAATTGAGCGGTTTCCAGTGTTCTGAAAGCCAATTATACGTCTACGCGTGTCCATAATGTCGTTTAAACATTATAGAATTTCCGTACTCTTCTTTTAGGGACTGGCTTTCTCGTATTGCTTCAAGTTTTTCTTGCCTGTCTTATGAGATGTTTAGTGTGAAGATTCTATCATCGAGATTCTTTGTAAAAAAATATATAGCCTACTTTTCACCTACTTTTCCTTCTCTTTTACTTGAAAATTATATTTCTGTTTGTAAATATTAATCAGAGTAAACCTTCTCCGGCAACTTTTCTTCTGATAATTTAAGAACTAGATAATTATAAATGGATTATTATAAACGAATTTATACAATACTTGTTATACAAGACAGTTTAAATGTGCTGGGCATATGGCCCAAGTTCGGAAGGAAGGAAACTCACAAGACAAGTAGAAACTAATTCACTAGAAGGAAATATCGCGGAAATCACGCTGACCATGCATTGGGACGAAATAATCAATTTTTAATATTCCTTTCCAGGTGAAATTAATTACATTGTATTTCGTTGTAACCCAGTTCAAATCTAATATGAACGCCATCTGGTTTGAGGCTGGATACAAATGCACTTCATCTGTTTTTTTTTTTTCAAGAGCGATTCTTGGGTCCACAGTTGATTAATAGAAAACACACGAGTATTTTTACATTCAAGGTCCTTTAAGCGATGAAAAACATTTCCTATATTTCTAAGTAAGAAAAGGAAAAAAGAGTTCGTGTTTTCTATCAAGTTCTTCAGTTAAAACACCAGTGGAAGTTTGGAGGACGAGAAATTTGTTAGACTTGAGTGTTTCCACGCGCCTTTTTTGAGTTCTACACTCCGGCTTTATTTAGTTCTCACAAATTTTTGCGACCGTTTCCATTCTCAAATATAGAGAATAGTCGGGTTTTTTTCTTTTTAATACACCCCGAGGATTTTATGTTCTACAACACAAATATTAGCTCAAAAACAAAGGTCGAGGGCTTACATCGCAGATTTTTCCAATGCGGCTATCAGTTTGTAGGCCCAAGGCATATACACTCCACTGCTGCTTTTTAGTGTAGCCAATCAGATTGCGAGTTTTCCAGTAGTTATCAGGTACTGCGTTATGTTAAAACTTTGTCTCTGCTAGAAAATAGCTCGTAGAAAACTTCCCTCTGTGCGCTTCTTGCGAACTATTTTGTAAAGATTGATGTATGGGAGCTGAGGGTTTCCACAATTAGCTCAAAGCAGTTGTTAATAATATTGATAAAATTAATTGATTAAAGCAAGAACTAACAAGAACAAGAACAATAACTAACAACAAAGCAATATTTACACGCCCCCGACACAGCCTTACTAGAACTCGAAGCCAATTACAACTCACGTTTATGTCAGTAAAACCGCATCGTAACACAACTTCCAAATACCCGCCATTTTCTTTATTTCTTGTAGCGTGTAACTGCCACCCGCACGGATCTATGGGAAAGGTGTGTGACCAGAACACGGGGCAGTGTCCATGCAAGGAAGGCGTGACGCGGCGACAGTGTGACAATTGTGCCGCCGGATACGAGAACACCAAAAGTCCTATAGTTCCGTGTATCAGTAAGTATCACAGCCATTATGTCAATTAACCCTGCTTAAAAGCGTAACAATTAGTGGCAGATGAATGGAGGCTTAAACTTTGCACAGGTCAAATTGGCTTGGAAGTAACATTATGCGCAAAACAGTTTTAAAGAACTTTCAAATTCAGGAGCTGGTCTTTATATTGCGATAAATTTTGTTTTATTCGCTAAGACTGCCTCACCGCCGAGTAATTTATAATCCTGGTGTATTTGAAGGAATTGTATGGCGAGATTAATGTTACACATAATTAACTTTCAAATTAGGACAGCTAACTTAAAGTAATAGTTTTCAAGGTAGAAAAACACAAAAGAAAAATGAAAAGGAAACAAGAATGGTAAAGACTGTGGAAGATTGGGATGGGTTATAAAAAACGAGTTTGAATTTACGCTACATCAAGTTACATTTGTACGTTCAAGATCCGCAATGTGGCGAACAACAGTTGCGTTTTAGACTGCGTACAGTTGTCTATAGGCATGTTTCTCGGAAGCATTGACTCGCTTTCACAGGCCATTGTATAGAAAACTGAAATAAATTGTTTTATTTTCAGAAACACCAAACACAGTGATGTCTATACAGCCCAAGGAAACGAGTAAGTGTATCTTCTATGTTATCTCGTTGAACAGTATTTGGTGTGAATCATCTATTTTGAGGATTCTGTAGAGAGAACAGATCGATGTTGGGGCGCTATGTAAAGTTTCACACAGTGAGGCTATACTTGAAGTTTCAACTTCTCTGACCTCTTGCCCTTTCACTACCAACCTCTTCCAGTATGGTACTCCTTTCATATAAAAACGTCGTACCTTTTTGCATGCGTCAAAGAGATTGTAAAGACGATAGACTATCCCATGCGTTGTTCGTACAGCAGGAAAATTCACACCAATCTGCGTTGTAATTTCTCCCAGGATTTTGTGCTATTATTTCGAATAAGCCTTATGTGGCGCGTTTAACCGAAAATAAAATTCCACTACTTACATCTAAGATCTACCAAGAAACAGTACCTCTCAGTTTTTCCGATATTCTAAAGGCGAAGCGTAGCAACAAGTTTAATCTATTATAACCTTGTTTCGTTTAATTGCAGCCTGTTCACAGTGCAAGAAAACTGGTCTTTCTGGGAAGAAGTTTTGTCGGAAAGATTTTGGTAAGTCCTGTTTTAGAAGAACTTAGAGAACAGTTTTTATAGGATCGGGCACAAATACAATTAACGCCACCTAAACTACCAATTTCTTGAAAATTCTGAAAATAAACATTTATGTTTTCGTTTGACACTTTCAGCCATGAAAGTGGCGGTTCTTGGATTGGACAGGACTTCACAAGGGGACTGGATCAGAGTAACCGTCAACGTCATGACACGTTACAAGCGCTCATTGGTCCGTTTGAGACTAGGAAATGAATTCTTGTGGATTCCACGAAGAGATTATAAGTGCAAATGCCCAAGACTACGACCCGGCCGAGATTACTTGATCGCGGGCTCGATCAGATCCACTCGCAGGAAAAAGAAAATTGTAGTGGACCATCGGAGTATGGTCGTTTCCTGGAATAGAAACATGGACAGAAAAGTGGAAATGATTAAGAAGAAGTGTCAACACGAAAAAGACTTCGAACACCGTTACAATTAAATTGAAACCATGACAACAAAGTAACAAAGTAAAACACATTAGACCATATAGTTGTCAAGTTTAGCTTCGCCAGAAGGCATGTACGAATATTTGTTTCGAACGAAACGAAACAATGAGAAAAAATACCAGTATCTCAGGGTCGGCTACCCATAACACCTAACACCATGCACTCTGTTTTGGACTGACTAGAAGTAGGTGACATTGCACCGACAATAAAGTTACAACATATCATGTTAAAACAGCCCTTATACATAAAAATAAATAGATATTTTTGTAAAAGCGCCACCGGTTATATCATTGAGCACATAAAAGAAATACATTTTGAATTTGCCGAGATTAATAATTGGTTAACGGTGTAGTAGACTCACTATTCAGAGCAATGTTTATTTCGTTTTTAGCAAAACGGGTGACGTTATTGATCACAAATTTACATGCCAAAGGATACAAGCTTTACCTCAAATTAAGTGCTATTGGTTTATTTTCATTGGATCTATGAATCTTTCCTGGATTTATAGGAGAGTGGTTATCGGAACCTAAAATCGCGAAGCCCATGTCACTACCTTGAAATTAGCCTGAATTTCACCCGTTTTCTAAATTATTCTTAATTGTTGAAAAGGTACGAAAAGAAATAAGGATAATGTTGGATCTGATCTCGAATGAATAATCACTATTTGACAATTGGAAGCTCGTAATTTAAAAATAGTAATTTAAAAATAAATAAATAAATTTTCTTTACCCTACTAAGGCTGTGTGGTTGGCTCTCTCCTTGTGTCACACAGAATTTGCAAGCGCACTAAAAACGTGCACATACATTAGCGCTCACACCGCTCACGGTGCACGTCGTTCCGGGACGTCGTTCTTCCGTGGTAATAATATATACACAAAGTGATTTTATTTTGCTCGGCTTAAGCGCGCACACAATTTTTACGCACGGCGTAATTCATGCACACAACGTTTCCCGGCGTGTACAAAAGCGCATACATATCGTATCATGCGTATGCGCGTAATTCATAAGCGTGATTTACACGGTACGACTTTCTCGCAGGCGACAAGCTTACGACAGGCCTATGACATGACTTAGGACCATTTACACGCGAGCTAGTCTGCTGTTAGGATGAGGTGGTTTATTTACACGACGCGAGTCGTGTTGTCATGGCATAAGGTTGTTGCATGCGAGAAAGTCGTACCGTGTTAATCGCCTATACGCAGGTTTCTCTGGGCGATTTATATAGGTATATAAGGGCGATTTATATATAGTGACAAGCTTGTGCCGTGACTGTACAACACGAATCGCGTCGTGTAAATTAACCTACCACATCCTTACGACAGACGCACGCACGTGTAAATGGTCCTAAACTGTCGTAAGCTTGTCGCATGCGAGAAACTCGTACCGTATAAATCGCCCGATGAGCGGGCACATTGTATTACCCTTAATTCATGCCCAGGTTTCTCTGGGATGTACAAAAGTGTGCATATAATTTTTACGCACGCCCGTAATATCATGAGCACGTCTCTGGAGGCTATACATAAGCGGTCACATAATTGTTACGAAGACAAACTGTTTTCTCTTGTTGTTACGTAAAGTGTACACAAGCGCGGATATAGTTTTATACGCACAGGCTTTGTTCATGCCCGCGTTTCTCGGGGATGTATAAAAGCGCGAATAGTTTTATACGCACCGTTCAGGCGGTTGTTGCGTGGTCGTTCGTTGTTACGCTCAGGGATCTCGCTGAGCACAGGTTTTGCTTACATACAAATGTTAACAAATGTTTGCGCTGGCACAAAGGCCCGTCCATAATTTCTCGTTAGCAGACCCTGCAATGTGGGGAGGAATAACACATTACACACCCTTGTTTTGAGGTAAAAAGTACATCTGCAGTCAGACCTTTATAAACTCTCTTTATTAACTAAAATAGAATTACTGTTTTTATTTATCGCTTGTTGTAATAACACAATTCATACTACGTTGTTGTACAAGACGTTTACAAAATCTCTAATTACATACAATGTACATGATTAACTTCACCTTAGTGACCAATCAAATCATGAGCAAATCTAATTATTACTTTATTCTCTTGCAACCTTTCCTTCCCTTTTCCTTTTCCACCATTTATAATTTCCACGCTAGACACATGGGTTGTGTTTTAGGCACAAGTCACCGTTACGTGTTTTCCCATGCTTGGCGCAGGATGCATGTTTTACCACCATTGCTGTTGACGGTTACATTTTTCGTCTTGCTCGGATTTGCTCACTGCTCGTCTCGCATTAGTTACAATGTTGGGCCTTTATTTTTTTATGATTTCGGTTTTACACGAGAAAATGAAAACGTGCCCACGCTGCACAGCCTGCCGAACTTGAAAGCTAATGTGGCTCAGTTTACAATAGACTTTCTCAAAGTTCGACTTCGTTGCTCACAAGAGTCAACCTGTGGCAAGTCAAAGTTTACACTTGTCCCAAACACACGTGGGTGTTTACACGAGGCTGTTTTAAATCTCTTCTTTCATTCTAAAAACAAGACCAAGTAGGCTCAGCTCACATTTTGAAACAGTATTATTGTCAAATCAGCAATTTTGAAAATTTTGACATTAATTGAAATGCGTTTAAATCGACTCGAACCTTTGTTAAGAAACAGATACGTATTGATATTTACCTTATAGGACTTTCCAGTGCTAGCACAAAACCATTCCAAAAAAGTTTCCTTTTCATGTAAGTATTTGAATGCTTGTGAAACAATAAAATTAGCTTTTTATCCTAAAATTTCTTTTATGAATTCGTTAAACTGCTCAAAGTGATCAAATTGTTTAACTTATATTTCAAATAAACATCACAATTCTTGTAGTCCTTTAGTATGTAAATTCCAAAAATTCATTACCTGTTAGAGTTTGTTGTTTTTTTTAGAACTTGAATGAAAATATTGAAGTCATGTGATTAAAAAATAACTATGTAAGGAGAACAAAATAATGGAGACAGAACTTTCTCTTTCTTGCCCTATGCTTCCCCCACACCATCCCCACCTTATTCTTTCTCCCTCACTTCACTAATTACGAGCCCAAGTTTTCTAAGAGCGAATATTCCAAAACCTACAATTTTATATATTTTGAGGCCACATATCAGAAACAATTTTTTCTTTTAAGGAAAAATGTATGTGCGATTGTGTTCTATTTAACAATTAGACTACAAGCCTGATTTTTCTATGAGTGAATAGTCAACAAAGCACAGCCAAGTCGAGCATCGCTCATAGAAAACGAGGGCAAGTAGTGGAATCATTTAAGTAGAAACTCTAAAGGATTGCAGTCCAAAACCTACAATTTGATGTATTTTGAGGCCAAGTATCACAAACATTTTTCTCTTTTAAGAGCAATGTGTGTGCGTGCTTGTGTTCTATCAGTGATTACTAGAAAATCAGTTGTGTTCTTTTTGAAATCCATGAATCTGATTGGTTCTCCCATTGTTTTCTGTTCACTGATAAACACAATGGCATGTACGTTGATCTTAAAATTATTATTCTTGATTTTTGGCTGAAAGTACATAAAATTGTGGGTTTTGGACTGCTGTGCCTCGTTGACTATTTGCTGATAGAAGATAGAAAACTCAGGCTCATGGTCGAACTGTTGATTAGAAAACAGTGTGAGAACCAATCAGATTTGAGGATTGCCAATCTACTAATCTACTGTGTCTATGCCTGGATAGATAGACAACTTTATTTAGACAGGGTAACACGTAACAGAATAACTAGAATTTTTTGTACTCTTAAAATTACTGATGATACATGATGAAAAGTTGACAGGGATTGAGGCAGGATGTCTAATAGTCAGCAGTAATGCATAGATCTTCTATATTATGTTATTTGAGCAATTTGGATGACGTGAATGATTAAGGCTTTGGAACAACAGCTACAATTATTATGACAATAATCAATAAGACAATAACTACCAACATCCCTGCAAAAAGAAAAAAAATAAAACAATTGAGATCAGTTTACAAAACATCAACCAATTACTACTACACATACACTAAAGCCCACCCCCTCCCCTAAATGTTTATTGCAACCCCCTCCAACTTTTACAGTTTTAATTTCCTTTGGAAATGCGATGAAACACTCTCTCTCATGTTTGATATGTATTGCATCAAACAAATTCTTTTTTGTATGTGAAACAAATGACCCCAAAATTCAAAATGATGCATACTTTCATTGTTTTTGCTTTAAGAATTATTAATGAGCTTGAGACTCACCGCAAGTTGAGGATTTTGCTGTCACCCTTTTCACGTGTGTTGTTTCTTTGATGAGACGCTGGTTGGTGTGATCCATTCGATTGTCAATGTCATCAAGGATTTCTGCATGACATCAACATAGAAAGGTTAAGCCTGCATACGATGTTAGTGGCCCAACATGCCAAAGCTTACCAAGGTTTCATTAGCACAAAGTGCCCAGGAGTATTTCTACACCCCGCTGGATGGGATGCTAGTCCATCACAGGGTTATCCCCAGCGGTAAATTTGCCGGTACCCATTTATACACCTGGGTGTCCAGAGAGAGGCTCTGTGTAGAGTAAATTGTCTTGCCCAAGAACACAATGCAGTGACCCTGACCTGGGCTTGAACATGGACTGCTAGATCCAAAGTGCAGCAGCACACTTATCATCAGGCCACCAAGTTTCCCACATGACATCAACATTACCCACTTTAAATGTTGATTGCTACTAGCTACTAATGAGTACTTCTAAGCTTGCAAGTGAGTGCCATACTGTAAAGTTCTGAAAGCAGCAAACCTCATTACTCTTAGCTTTAGAAGCCTTTTCCTAACCCTACATACAGAAGGTCAAAACTTTCAGGTGGGCTGCTATTGGTCTGTCAAGTTTCATTGGTCTCTGCAGCAAACTGCCCAAGGTAAGTCTAATTTTATACGTCTTAAAACTGAGTTCAGTAAATGATGTCATCAGTCCATTAATATGCATATTTTACACATTTTTAAAGTTAAATATCTCCTGAACTAATACAGACATTTGAAAACTGAAAACAGCATTTTAAATCTTTGGCAAAATACTCTAATGATACACCTAAAATTGCAAGGGGTGAAAATTTGATCATAGTAGCACTCAGATGTTTCAAAGCTGAACTGACCATTGTGTGCGTCAACTTCTTCTGATATGGCTTGTCCCATAAATTTCTGTCTCTGAATAATTCCTGACAGGGCTTCTAATCCCTGATCTTGTTCTATCAGTAACAGAAGAAAGAAAAGAGACATGAACATGTGTTAGACTTGATATTACTTCTTCACCATAATTATACTGTCATTGTAGTCCCATTTTCATAAGACTGTGTAATGCAAAAATGTTAATGGCTCTTTTAAAAACAAATCTATAATGACTCACAACTCTTTTACGCAAAATCCAGCTTGTCATGGGAATTCAATAGAAAAAAAAACCTCAACCTCTGACTCTGAATGTTCAATGTTTACTAAAGAAAATAAAATATTATATATATATTCTTTCTATTTTGTTCATCCATCAATTTCTTTTCCTGAAATTGTGACTTTTCACCATTTTTTTTTAATCTTTCACTAGATCAGGAGGAACAAGAGGAGTACATGAAACCTGTTTAACCAGTCATGTGGGGTGCAAATATTGTGAGATATTTATATTCATTTGGCTAGATGAACTGGATCAACAATTGGGCAGAAGTTTGAATACATTTTCAGGATGTGTGATATTTAACAACTGAATGTATATTGAGAACTAAAACCAGTTGGAAGTTATCAAGCGAGTCATGCCTGGAAATAATAACCAGTCGGACCTCAAAACCAAAACATGGAACTGGTTAACAAGGTTTGTCATTAGGGCAAGATGAAGCCATTTTGTGGCAGCACAAACTCCAACTTGCCCATTTGGGCATGTAATTATTGGACAAGACTTTCTTAGCATGCCTAACTGGTAGTAGGTATGGTAAGCCTGCAAAAAAAACATCCCAAGCATATCCGCTAAAGCTAACACACTCACCAGTACCAGAAATCATTAAAAAAAACTGCACTACATGATTTGAAATACCTGCAATAATTTGTTGTTGCTGTCTTCTCATGTCGTCAATTGACACACTGCTATCAGGCTCCGGCTCATCAAATGGATTGGTATCTCGTCCCCTTGGATCTGTTGCCAATAACGAGCTCCTGAGTGTGGCATTAAAAACACGAAACTGCTTTCAGAGCTAACATTGCAACATTTCAAGTAGCAGGAACAGTGGCCTAATCTGACTTGTGACAATGTTGTATTATGTTACTGCGTGGTTCCAGAAAATATCCATACCCCAGCCCCACGCAAGGGATTTGCCCTATGACCCCCCACCCCCCACCCCTCCGACCCTCCAGAAATTCAAATTTAGCTTCATACATTTCTTCAAATTTTGGGTCTTTGAGACCCCCCCCCCCCCCCCCCCCCCCCCCCCCCCTCTCCTCCCTGGAATTTCTAATCCCTTCTGCGGGGGGAGTATGGATATTTTCTGGAACCACACATTCAAAAAAAAAAAATACAATCCCCCGATGGATGGCATGCAGATGGAAGTTCAAGGACATCAAGGTGGGGGAGGTGATTTTTTCCTGGAATGACCTATTCCTGGGAAAGATACTCATTGTGCCAATAACACTTTCATGTGTCACGCAAAACTCTGAAGTTCAAAATCTAACTAATGATTATGTTTTGTGCTGCTGACAATTATAATTATGACAACAATCAACAAACCTAAAACAAAAGAAACAAATAAAATTGAACAAAACCAACAACCGCAACCCACAGACATGACCTATAGAACACATTGAAGGGAAGTTCTGTTCGCTGAGAAATCTGGTAAAGATGATTGGCAGTAGAGAGAAACGCTACAGCTGATTGAGCAGAATTTACATGCTACTGTAAGGCACAGACACTCTTGTTTGCTTTCTGTCAAGCAATAGGAGGGTATTGGCAAATTGCTGCAGGGGCAGCCTGTTAAAATTAAACATGCTAATCTTTTTTTTCTCAGTAATTCTGAAAACATGCAAAAAGATTAACAATAATTCATGTCCAAACCTCTCCCACCTTCCAAAATCGCCCTGGCCAGCCTCTTGTTGGAATGCGGCATTCATCTGTTTTTCTCTAGAAAGAAAATGCAAGAAGGTCATTAAGGTAAAGGAATTACAAAAAAGCCCTGTAAAAGGTTTTATCTAAAATATTTCTTTGAAATGAATCGCAAATAATAAAATGCCAAGGATTTTCTCCCAGGGAATTTTTGTAGTAAAAGACCTCCTGGAGGTATAAGGTATGTTACAATACAGGGACTGTACAAAATGGAGGCATTTTCAGTATTTTTAACTGGGAAATGAGGTATTACCTTCCCTCAGACTATATCCAGTGGAAGATGATCTAGAATAGGGTTATACATTATATTATCAACTGAGGTATTAAGCAACAGAGGACTATACACAACAGTGCATTATTTACAAGGCACTATAAGGGTGTCAGATTATCTGTGGGAGTTGCTGGGGAGGGGATTATACACTAAACATTACTCCCTGAGTATCCTTGGCTACTTCAGCAGGGTTTTCAAAACAAGCCAACGACCACTGGAGTTCTGCCAGCTATTTGATTACATTTTGCTGGTTCCTCTGGTCATAGCAATCACCTCGCAACAAACAAGCTAACTTGTCACAGCCATCTCCACTTCCACGTGAAACACCTGCTTTAGCAGAACCACTATGTTGCTGCACACTGTTGAGTGTAATAACTTACCTAGTTAACAGCTGGTCTAACATGTTTTGTCTTCTGTCGATTTCTCTCTCTGTACTACACATTAATCAAGGAATCATGGCAACAAATTAAAAGAGCATAAAATTTTATGGCAGACAAACAGAAATATGAAGCAGGTGAAAAATGCTTCGAAATTAAAGAAACAAAATCCATTGGTAGTTTCTTAAAACCAGGCAGCATAACTGAGCTTACAAACAACCAGGCTCAGGGCAAAAACATCTTTGCCGACTCTCCCAGGTAATGCAGGAGTCTCCTATATACAAGCTGAATCTTCCAGTCTCTCAGACAAGTTATCACATCTCCTACATATGAAAGAATCACTTGAAATCCGGCCAATAATTGACACTTTTTTTATGGTTGAATCAGGGGAGCTTTTTAATAGTTTGCCAGAATTTTTTTTTGTTTTTTCTTGTTTTTTTTTTTGAGTCGCCAAAAGGTACCTTCACACAAAATTAGTGATCTCCCAGATTTGGATAGCTTTTAGTTTTTATAGCATCTCTGGTTTTGGTCCATGTCATATTTGTGAATCCTGGATTACAGTTTATTAGGGGTTCAGAGTTGGTTCAGAGAGTGATTCTTCGTGGATCATTACTGACATTTTGTAAAGGATACACATGATATGAAGATGAAGCTCGTATGAGGGACTGCTTCAAGTTGTTAAGATCTCTAGAGAAGGTCTTTAACATTATCCGTACATCAGACTGGACCTGAGAAATAAAGCACAGTGATTGATTAACATACGATAAGCTGCTATAATTCATAAACAGATGAAAGAACCAAAACATAATTAACAAATAAATGCAGTAAATGTGTTAAGTTGGAGAATTTGTTAAGGTTACTGTACACCTTCTGGGGTGTCTTCCAGAAGATTGTTAAAATGTGCGCCGCTTTTTATGAAACCCTTGAAAAGTATATATCACTGTAAAGCTAACAAAATTTAGAATCAGAAGAAATAATTATTTTAAAGATTTGGTCTAATGCTAAGCATGCGTAAGCCTTTAACCACAAAACTTACGATGTCTGCTAATTAAAATTGAATTACCACCTTCATGTTCTCAGGTGCGACCAAACAAACTGCACTGTGTCAATCAGCAGGTGATGGACTACAAAATTGAGCGAGGCTGTTTTGATATTCCAATTGGTACTGAGAAAATCTATTGTAAACTTGGCAAATAGAATATTTGCCCAACCCACCACAACCGTCTTTGGATATAAACAAAATATCTATGTTAGCTTACCACGAAAAATCCACAGGGTGCCCTATGTTGAAACTAATTAGGATTACAATACCTTTAGCTATTTATTAACTCTTCTCAAAAGAAGTCTTTCCTTGATATGTTGCGATCATTTAACAATTTTAAATTAATTTTTTCCACCAGACCATAAATCAGTGCTTAAGCTTCAGAACAAGCGAAGAATTTTTTGCAAAATTTGGGCCCTGAATGTCTACAGTAACCTTAAAAGAGCAAAGTAATTTTTCTTTGGTGATCATTTTATTAGTTATATATTTGTATAAGTATTGATATTGTGAGAAAAAAATTTGATGTCAGTCACTCTTGGGACTTAAAGGAGTTATAAGGAGCTCCGTGAAGTTCAGCCAGTGATTTACGAGAGAATACTTCCCAGAGTGTTATTGAAAGCCCTGAAGGGTTACCTTGGAATAATTTCCTCCATTTCTCCGTATTTGGTTTCTCTCATTAATTTTCTCCATAACATCCTGGCCATACTTCTCAACAGTTTTAAATTCACTCAGCCTGTTACAAGAAGAAAGCAAACAGATTTGACTCAAGTAATCATGTCACTTCACTAATAATAAGCTTACATCACAGGGAGACCACAATATTTGAGGAAATGAATAAATGAATAAAGAATAATATTATTCACGTGGTTTTCTGTATTGTTTTTCTTATATGTACAGTAGGCGTCAATAAACGCGACAGCACCGCTATCGTGTGCAGAGCTGCTCAAGTGCACGAGCGGATCTGAAATATGCTAATTTTTTACCTATAATATTAATAAGTAACAAGGGTGGCAACTCTTTCACGAAATAACTTGAACACGTTGTGCGAAATCGCTTTAAACTCGCTTCTTTCGCACCTTTTTGCGACCAAAATCGACCCAAACGAAAGCTAGATAATTTGCGAATACTCTTACCTGACAGTCTCCTGGAAAGGAGCGATTTCCAGCCAGAATTTGAGTTCCCTTTTAGCAGTTTTGCTCGGAGTTTTTTTCGTTACATGTGCGGCCCGTTACCTTGGCACATACGCGCGAGATTTACGCGCCATCAAGTGCGAATCAGTGACGCTGCCTCCCCTGCAAAAATGTTTTTGTGCAAACACTCACCTCTCCCGGTCAGTCAAAATTTGCCTTTTCCGATCTAGTTCACGGCGAATTCGCGGCAAATATTGCGCTTTCATATTGTGGCAAAATGGTTGCGTGAAATTCGCGCACAACATATCGTTCGTGATTTCCGGACACGCGCAAATTTTGACTGACCGGGAGAAATGAGTGTTCGCACAAAAACATTTTTGCAGGGGAGGCAGCGTCACTGATTCGCACTTGATGGCGCGTAAATCTCGCGCGTATGTGCCAAGGTAACGGGCTGCACATGTAACGAAAAAAAACTCCGAGCAAAACTGCTAAAAGGGAACTCAAATTCTGGCTGGAAATCGCTCCTTTTCAGGAAACTGTCAGGTAAGAGTATTCGCAAATTATCTAGCTTTCGTTTGGGTCGATTTTGGTCGCAAAAAGGTGCGAAAGAAGCGAGTTTAAAGCGATTTCGCACAACGTGTTCAAATTATTTCCTGAAAGAGTTGCCACCCTTGTTACTTATTAATATTATAGGTAAAAAATTAGCATATTTCAGATCCGCTCGCGCACTTGAGCAGCTCTGCACACGATGGCGGTGCTGTCGCGTTTATTGACGCCTACTGTACATATAAGAAAAACAATACAGAAAACCACGTGAATAATATTATTCTTTATTCATTTATTCATTTCCTCAAATATTGTGGTCTCCCTGTGCTTACATACAATCATTAAATTAAATAGTTTCGTGATGATCATGTGAAACACTAGCAAGTTCTGCAACAGTTTTAAATTCACTCAGCCTGTTACAAGAAAAAAGCAAACAGATTTGACTCAAATAATCATGTCACTTCACGATAATAAATAAAATCATCAAAGCAGTTTCGTGATGATCATGTGATGTTATCATAAACTGAATGAAGATGTCACCACCTTCAACATGCATACACGAATTCCTAAGCTAGTAAAGAAATAGCACCTAGTCCCTCTTCTTACATGTAAAAAAAATACAGCAAATGTCGTTTTCCACCGAGTTGAACGTCAAGACTATCACTACAAGCGCAAAATATAAATAGCAATATTTGCAAATCGCCAGATTGAAATGTTCGTTCCGGGTAAAAACGACCAACCATGGACTCAAAATCCGAAATCATCAAAGCTTTACCGATAACAAGAACATTAAAAAATACGTTGCATTAAACAGGAACAATAAATAAGTATTTATAGAACACAGTCGATGGAAAAAGGATAAAAAACCCTTCGAACTTACCAAGTATCTCCGAGCGCCATCTTGGATTCAACTTCTCGTTGGTTTCGTTTCCAGTCCTTCCGAGAAAAAGTTTATAGGACTGCAATGCGTCCGAATGACAAACGCACTTTCTCGGTTCCTTACCGCATCAAAATTGACGCGCTAGTGAGAGAATTCAAAGCAGAATAAAGAATGTACTTACGTTTCTCCAAAGCTCACTACAAATCTTTCGACGGTAATTGTGAAGAACAGCCCCCTTCCACCGACTGTCAGTCAACTGTGGGTCGACCCGTTTAATATTTCAGTTTCGTAAAGGACTCGGTTGAATCAGCCAACCTTCGTACTAACTACTTCATCTCCTTAACATCTTATTTCTAACTTATCTTTCACCACATTTCACCCAATGTTTCAACGAGAATATAGATACAGGTAAAGGGAGATTCTATATTTGCGTCAATGAAACCATATACCTTATTATAGGAAATTAAAGCTTCATGAAATTAACGCGAATTTGGAAGATTCGCGTTAATTTAAGTCGCGTTAATTTTTGTGAGCGTTAATTTCCGCGCCCTTATTTTAGTGGATCGTTAATTTCTGCGCCATTAATTAAGTGGATTGTTAACTTGGACTTTTTTTAGCATTGTTTTATCAGGGTGGAGATCAACCGGCATCGTTGGCGCTGAAAAGAACGCTCGAGGTACCGAGATTCGTTTGGGTTTTAGATTTTGTTAACTTGTTGAGAGTGTGTTACAATAAATTTGTTACAGTTTTCTTTACAAGTTCCATTTCTTTCTGTGGTCGCGTTAATTTCCTTAATTTTGAAATTGTTGCACCTCTTTCGCGTTAATTTCCTCTATTGGAAAGTAATTTTTCCTTAACATCGCGTTAATTTAAGTCGCGTTAATTTCCAATACCTTAATTAACACGAGCGTTAATTTCCTATAATAAGCCGCAAAGCTACATAAGACGTTATATGGATGTGAGACATGGTACATGAATAAAAGCGAAGAAAACAAGATTGACGTCTTCCAAAGTGGGTACTTTAGACGGATACTTGAGATAACCTGGAAGGACAGAGTTACAAGCGTAGGTGTATGGGCACCTTCGGACTTGCGGGGTGGGGGTGGGGGCTGTGACTTTCTTGCCGAAAAAAAAATACACAATGCCCGAATGCGCAAGTGTTGAAATCGGGATACAAACGCACTCAATTAATGCGTGAAAAACAAGTTTTTACGTCTAACCTTGCAAAATCTATTGACCCTTATCGGTCTTCTATCGATAGTCTTCTCCCGTACGCCCATGGTTACAAGCAAAGAAAGCTTACAGATGGCTGAGATAAATATACCTCGGGGAGGAAGTACGAAGGCGGAGATAGAAGTTTAAGACTTAAAACAACATGGAGCCCGAGGAGGGCAGCAGAGAAGGAGGTGGATGGAGGACCTGGAGCGAAGGGTACACTGCAGCGGCCGACAGAGCTTGCTGGCGGAAGAGTATAGAGAATGAGAACTTTATTAAAGTGTCAAGAACTTATAGCCTGCTTCAAGAAAATCTTCTGATAAGCAGTGAATATACCTTATTGAATATCACAGCATTGGGCCTGAGGCCAGATCCTCATCCGAAACATACGCTTCAATTAAACTATATTTACCTGCTAGCACGATATCATATTTGGAAGGCCAAGCTAGAGGAGACAGCACCAAATTTCGTGCACTTTTTACGTCTTGTAAAGTCACGATTTACAATAGAGACAACAGCGAGTTACACAAAAAAATGGACTCCTCTTGCAGATTGTTTATAATGTGTTATTTCCTCTTCCTCTGACCGACGTAAAAAATGTGAACAATTTTGTAAGCTACTTTAAAGTAATATACATGTGATTATTATAATTAAGGTCTGTTTGGCTCCACCCTTTCTGTAATTCTTTTTTTGTAGTCCATTTCCTCGTCACTTTTAGTATCGTGCATTATTAGTTGTACTGTACGCGTAATTGTAATTGTTTGTTTGCTGGTAATAAAGTTTATCTTTATGAAAAAAAAAAAACCTTATAGCCTGGTAAATAATACCCCATACTAATTAGGGGGCACTGAAAACTAGAGACTTCACGTTCCTCTTGACAAGAAAGAGGAGAATAGGTAAAGGTGTGTCCCTGAGCCTGAGCCTAAAACAGAAAATTGATATTTTCTAGGCCCAATTCGCTTTAACCCAAATATGACACCTTATTTAGGAGTAAAACGCTAACTAGGAATTGTGTGAATAGATAGTTTTTATTTCTTTTCTGTAGCACAGAAAGTTTAACAACTAGGTCAGTTTTACAGATCAAAAACATGAAACAGATCATACTTAGCTTGTTTAGCTGGACGTTAACGCACTACAGTCTTAGCTAATCAATTAATAGAAAGGACCCCTGTCTAAGAATCACACCGGGATCACAATGCCAAAATGGAACTAGCCTGCGAGCAGGCTCACCTTTGGGTCACACGCGCGAGTGATCTGCGAGCGAAGCGATCTGGCGGGCAGGATTCTGGTGTGGAAGCGCCAAGATAGTCACTTTCTCGTGGCTTCGCCACTCCCGTGGCGCGGCTTCGCCGCTTTCTGTCACCGTTTCGCAGCGCGCGTGTGTGACCCAAAGGTCAAAAGAACAAAAGAATATCCTTTTAAGGACTGAACAAAACCAAAGCAAATGTGAATTACTTTCGATACTCAAGTGAAAAAAGTTCTATTATGACTTTCTTAGTTTTGGATTCATTAGAAATCAAAACAACTCCAAACTCTTGCATTAGTATGTGAAGTTAGTTAATCAGATGAAAGTTCCATGCTAAGCACGTTATAATCCCGAATAAAATACGATGGAACGCAG
Source organism: Meandrina meandrites (assembly GCA_963693305.1). Lineage (NCBI taxonomy): Eukaryota > Metazoa > Cnidaria > Anthozoa > Scleractinia > Meandrinidae > Meandrina > Meandrina meandrites. The sequence continues at coordinate 6,500,599 of OY855912.1, read as the reverse complement.
CCCGGGGGAACGCAGCCTTGTTTTAACTCTTCCTTCATTCTTTGTTAAGAATTTCTGATACTCGGTTTCCGACCGCGCTCCGACTCCAATCCGAACTGTTTCTTCGTGTCGTTATCTCTCGACAAAAAATCATCTTGATGAGGTACGAGTTAATAAGGTCATCATACAAGCGTAACCGCTGCACATTGAGCAATAGTTGTCGTAGTTCCTTGCTACCAGAGGACAAATTCTCCGGAAACAGCAGATGTGGATCGGGGCATTGTATAAGAGACTTGCAAATTGTATAGCAGGAACGAGCAGAACCATCCATTGTGCAAAAGATTCGTTTCTCAGCCATGGAAGTCGAAATTCGCCAGTATAACTCCGCAGATGGATGATTTAGGATTGCTGGCGAAACTTTTGGGATGACATGATACCGATCTGATCCCTGTTGCGGTGGGACTCTGGCACTCTTTGGCCAACCAGCGATTTCAATAGCCGGAATTAGGTCTACTGTGACCACCATCCGCTTGAATTGACATCCGCGCCACAGGAAAAACAACCGCGACCCAGGTTTAGTCTGCGACATATCCACAGTGACACCAACGTATCCCTGGTTGCTGTAATCTCGAAGCTTATGTAGGTCCGTGGTCATTGCTGTAAGATCAGCGTTCTCAGAATGTCTATCAAAAAGAGAATGAAAGTGAAGGTGCAGCTTCTCTGCGATCAGAAAACCGTTGTTATCCAAGAAGTCTTTCCACATTTCCATCTCGGCATGGCCATGCATTCGTATTCTCAAATATCCAGAAGGGTCACTTGGTGACTGGTAAGCATAACAAGCTTTTGACAATTCGGTCAAAACACACATATAGTCAATTTCGTCCGGCTTGCCAACTTTGGTATTTTCTGCAGTGCTGCCAGCTTGTAGAAGAACACAGCTGAACCTCGGCTCTGCCTGGATCATGCTGTCCAGTGCAGCTTCGATGTAACCACCGATGTCTTTCTCGATTTTCTCTACGTCCGAAGTTGACTTTACCAGACCTAAACCATCTGTTTCGTGTAGTTTGTTGAGACAAGAACTGAAATCAACCACCTCCGTCAAATCGACACCCTTGTTCCTGCGTCTTTCAACGTAACTTTTTGCCGAGACGCCTGCGTTGTCCTGGACAGCGGCAGAAGCACCAAGGGAGAGGAGAAGTTCTACAACTTTCCGGTGACCGTGGTAGGCAGCATAGTGTAACGGAGTAGCTCCATGCTGGTCGACTGCATTCACACGCGCTCTCCCTCCCTTTATCAAATTAATACAGATCTGCTTGTTGCCGAGTTCGGCAGCTATATGCAGGGGAGTAATCCCACTTTTGTCGGGAAGGTCAGTACTTGCATTGTTTGATATCAAAAACACAACAGTATCTTGAACGTTGTTTTCTACGTGAGGCCCTATTGACGCAGCGACTGCGTGATATAGCGGAGTCTGACGATCAATGTCCTGTTTATTCGGGTCTGCTCCACTATTTATGAGGATTCGTAGACAATCCACCCTATGCTTACTGGCAGCATAATGAAGAGCTGTCCTTCCCCATTTGTTTGGAAGGTCGACTTGAGCCCCTGACCGTATCAAAAGCGCTACTATCTCCCCGTGCCCGTTCTCCGAGGCCAGGCATAATGAAGCGCCGAGCGGCCTCGCCTGGTCTGAACGTCTGGTTTTGCACCAGAGAGTATCAGTCTCTCAGCATCTGCTATAGAGCCCAGAGCGGCTGCCCGTTGAAGTGGCGTTTTACCGTTGCCTTCATAGCTGCTCATCGAGTAAGACGATAATAGTATTCGCGCCTTAAATTCTCACTCCAGCACGGCCTCCGATCTTGATCCGGAGTGAACCTATCGCGAGTTTGATGTTCTTTTTCCTCGCTTGTGAGCCTGATATAATCAAAATCAGTATCAGAGCTGATATGGTGAACAGGTCAGCCTCAGTAGCTTGAAGAGTTGGGAAAGGAGTTAATCTTTGAAACAGCTTCGGGTTCTTTCGACTTAAAAATGCTAATTTAAAGCGGGCACTTGAAAGATTAATTAAAAGAGGTTGGGTGTTGAATCTACTTCCTCATAGAGGTCCATGTAACGCGCGCTGGCATTGGCTGTTTAGCCGGTATTGTGTGAGGTTATGTCAACACGGACGGTGACGTACATTGTGTTTTGTTGAATTTATTTTGAATAATAAAATGCTTTTTGTTTAAGTAGCATGATGTGAACGATCTAGAAGGTTTGGGACAGTTTGAAAGCACTTATGTAAACCTTCGTCTGCGGCTTTTGAATTCTCCCAAACCTTTTTTCGTATTTGCATCAGGCTGTTCAAACACGCGGCCATTCTATTTCTTTCAAGAAAAATATTGACTCTTGGGCGTTATGCATCAGTCAATTCTAGCAGTGCCCATCCCCCCCCCCCCCCGGGCAACCGCGGGGCATTTCCTAATGTTGCCCGTCCCGAGGGTGGGGCATTTGCGTTCCTCGGGTTGACCCCCGGGCATTTGAGACGTGGTTTCGAAAGCGTGGAGTCAGTCGCGTATTGGTGATGGAGGCGTTTATAGGCCAAGACGTGGACTACGTTGCAGATTAGCTAGTCCATGAAGGACTAGAGAAGCTCGTGGATGTTTGTGGATGTTTTTAAAGGTATATTTTCTCAATTTTAGATATTTGTTCATTGCTAAGAAGCAAAAACTTGTATTATATTCTTATATCACCTATCGAGAGATTGAAAACAATCAACCCGGGAGCGGGGCATTTGCCCGGTTCCTTCATCCCCACCACGGGGAATTTGCCAATTTTTTTTAAAGAAATGCTAATGCCCGGGGGTTAGCCCCGAGGGGGGGGGATTGGCACTGCTGGAATTGACTGATGCATTAGCGGAAGTTCATTAAGCCTGACAACTGTTGTGATTTTCGGGATCCAGGGTGGGGTAGGGGCATCTTGGTCCTACTCTCCTGGCTGGGGAGAACTATAAAAGTGTCTTTCATCGAAATCTGAATACTTTATTCTTTTTTCCTTCAAAAGGTTCTCAGCTTTTCAAATAATTATAAAAGGGTCAAGAATTGTACAGGTGCTTAATTCTTTCCTGTTAACTACGCCTCAACCACAAAAGTATCATTTCTATCTTCTTGACGGTGTATCTTGAAAAAAATGGCCAATCTCTTCAAATTTGTCATTCATGGCTTGTCTTGATCTCTACAGTGGCAACTGTTTTAGTTTATTTTTGCGGGTTTATTGGTGTTTTTCTACCTTAGAAACCTATTATTCTGAGGAACTTTGCACAACGAGAAAAATGATTTCAAATATGGAGGATGAACTGCGCCTTCCTGTAACTATACAATGGATGGTGAATTCTAGGAAATTCTATTCTCTTGTCTGCTAGATTTTTCCTTTCGAGAAAACCGGCAAATTGCGATTAGTGTTTAGTACCAAATAACAAATGTACCCTCAAAGCATCATCTTTACCATCGGTGGTGCATTAAAATTGATTCGAAAAAGGACCGAGCAAGATTCAAGAATAAGCGAAGATTATTCGCCACGCTGTATATCAGGGGTATATACAGCGGGAGGTTCGAGTTATTCAGGGTTCGAGTTATCGGGATTCAACTGTACCGATCGAAAGTGGGGTATTTTGAAATTGTTTCACTTGAGATTACTGTAATAAGAATGTTCTCACTCACCTAATATCGAAAGAACCAGGAATAAGAAACTTGATCAAACTACAGTACGTCACGGTGTTCAGCGTTTTTCCATGGGATTCAACTTTTCGGTTTGGATAAATATATTTATTGCGATCGTCTGCGTATCAGTTCGTAGCGGAGCTGAAGACTTGGATTATTCCCAGAAAACAACTTATAGGCGTCACGCTTCAGAAAACGGAAGTCATGTGACACCACGGTTTTTAACATCGTCTGATGCCGTAACAAGTACTTTCTTGTTGAATAATTTATAAGGTTCGAGGTTCATTTCTGTGCATAGCTGACAAAGCAATATAAACACATTTCATCATAATTTCGATCCTGATTCACAAGTCGTCGATAACAGTGTAAGCAGCCCGAATAAATATATCATATTAGACATTTTAGTGTGCAGTATCGCTACATTAATAATTTTACGAGTCTTTCAATATTTTGGCAAGCCAGAAGGGCGCGCAAGTCAAAATACAAATCACGAGTAAAAATGTACAGCGATACTGCACACTAAAATGTCCAATTATTGAGATTTATTATCCAACGTGTTCGTTTCCCAAAATGCTGACTTTCCACCAAGTTTTAATCTTTCGCGCGTTCGGAATCAGAAGGACTGTTAAACCGGTATTTCGCGCGTTATTTGACTTATTTGTACTCTACGAAGACCTACGAAGCATGGTTGCAATCGGATCTGATTTGATTATTGTATTCTGCTAGCTAGTGGACACGCCTGTTTTTTGTTGCTATCAAGAGCCATTGGGGACAATCTCATCCCCAGAGCCCGCGATCCTTCTGGACTGCGCCAGGAATCGAGACCTCTGGGCTAGACTGAAAGCCCGCCAAAAAAACGGCCAAATCTCATTGGCTGTTGAAACTTGTTCATTTCAACCACAATCTCCGACGCACGCGCAGAATCAAACCGGAACCAGGATTTCCTGTTTCCGGTTTGGATTCGACCAGAGCCCATGCGCTTCCCAACCGCTGGTCAAGGGGACGCGGGCTCTGGGGACGAGATTGCATTAGGGATAGCTTCCTGCGCGTGACGAGCCCTAAGACGTCTGCAAAAATTTTTTTCACTGCTGCCTTTTGCACGATTTTTTTTTCAGAAAATCTACTTCTTCACAATTTGCGGAGGTACACCTGAAGCCCGTTTTCCCACCGCTTAACTTGGGTCTAATGCGAATATCTCGTTCACGTTTCAAGCATTCCCATTTCACAAAGCTATGTTTAGCGGTGTTTTGTAAATTTTTGTAAATTTTTGGGGATGTGTGTGAAGAGATGGTTTTTCTCAAAGGTTTAGTAAAATTTGGAGAAATAAGAAATTTTAAAATTAGAATTTGAAGTTAAAAATTAGTAGATGGACACTAAAACAGTCCCCTGACAACCTGGGGTGCTCTTGCGTGGGGTCAACTGTCTGGTGGTTGCTGATTCTGCTTATTTTTGTCTAATTAACGGATAAATCCATCAGAAAAATGGAAAATAATTTACTGACTCACACCAAACACGAAACTACTCACTTTGACGTACTGAGCGATAAACGGCAACGGTAAAAGTTCACGGAGGGAAATTTTTGAAAATCTAGACACGCTCTAATGCCATTTGGTGCATTATGGACTTTTTGACAAGAATTATAATTCTGGTTTTATATCAAAATGCGGCCCATCTTGCGCATGAATTTTTTTCTTTGCCTTTTTCCTTGCATGTGTTTTTTTGGATACAACCATGCAACTCTTGCATGGTTTTTTTTTTGTTCCCCCCCCCCCCCCCCCCCCCCACCCCACCATCACTTTTCTAATGGTCAATCCCTTGTGGCCACTCTTTTCGATATGTTATCCACTAATGTGTATACATATAATACTTACATTTTTCATAAAAAATCTTATATATATTTGACGAAGTGTCGTAGGTAACCTTAAAATAATGGTCCATTTTATTAAATTGCTATATTAAAGCACTGAAACTGTTAACAAGCATCTTTGGCTGCGTATGGCTGGGATGGAAATGGATTACAACCTGACTTGAAAATTTGAGGCTAAACGTTTCAAGTTGTTTCCGAGCGTCTTCATAAAAGTCATAAAAATCGATATTTATAGCCGTGGTTGATTTCTTCCTGCAAATGATTTTGATGTTTAAAGATAATGTTTTTCATGAGTTAAGTTACCTACCACTAATTTTAGAATACTTTAGACCAAAAATCCCTGTGACGTAGCTCCTTTAAATTTTTTATGTATCTATTAAAAATCTATGACTAGACGATATCGGCATATATTTTTCTTTTGGATAATTTTCGAGTTCGACTCTTCATATATTTACCAAATCCCCCTCGCGAAGTTAATCGACGAAGTTATTTATTCATTATAAGGAGAGTTGTGCATTCTACCTTAAGAGAAAATAAGGGCCCGGAATACCTTATCTCCTCTTGCCTACCTCAAACGAAACTAAAACGGGTTGTTTATAACTTAGTCGTCACGCTGTGCGAGGTAATAACGATATAGTGAGCTGCCTTCTGATCTTTAGACAATAAAGAATTTTGGCACAATCACCCGTAACGGTTAAAGCCTAAATAGGACTCAACAATTTCAAAGGCACGTATCACCTGATGGATGAAATCATTATCTATTTTTCGGGGTACTAGACACGCCCGTGGTACTTCAGAAGCATTGTGATTGTTCTACACACATTTACGTCAAAGCAGAAACTCATAAGGAGTTGTCAACCCTTATGGGTTTCTGGTCAAAGTTAATAAGCGGAACGTCTTGCAGAACTTTATTAGTGACGCACAATATGTTTTGTTTTACTTTGTTGCGCTTTGTTTCGTTTTGTTTTTACATCCGAAAAGCCACTTATTTATCGGTCTAACAAACGCTACATGACAAGTCACAGACCTAATTAACCGCCCCTGATGTCTCTGATGATCTTTCTGGTCTGATCTCAAGTCTCGGTGTTTTGTACAAACAGGAACTTTGTCGTTGCTCATTGTCTGGTACGTGTTCGCGTCAACTTGGTCAACACTTGTTCTTGTCTGTCTTTCAAATATAAACTAACCCTGGTCTCCGAAGTTTCCTTTCTTCCATTTTTTATGAAGAAGAAAGAAGAAACAAAACCTCTGCAAACAGAACATGACGTAAACTTAACAATCATCATGAAACAGCCTGTAGAAAGGTGCACCTTAAATGGTTAAACTAAGCCGTGATTTTGTGCTAAATACGCACACAAATTTTGTTTTTTAGTATTTTAGTAGTCTTTCCGTCAGACTTCCACTCTTGTTTCTAGAACTCGAAGAAACACGGAAAGAATCTTTTTTTATCAGATTTAACTAGAATCTTTCTTTGTTTCGCTTTGGACATATTGTGAATAGCCCAGCCGCCCACACAAATGTATGCCTTGAATTTTTCATTCAGTCAGAAGTCCATAACTAGTTATGGACTTCTGATTCAGTTCAATTCTGTTCAGCTCTTCCAAAAGTGTGATCAAGTGTGATCTTTGTGACGTCATTATCAACACCTAGTTTGTAAAACTTCGCCCAGTAAACAAACTGTTGTCATAACAAGAAAGAGATTAAAAATTTAGCTCTATGTACGCCAAAAAAAGAAACGATGGGAAACCACCTTCAAACGATGAACTCGAACTATTGCAACGTTAGATATTCAGTTCTCAGACGCCTGCGTGGTGATTATGTGGTAGACTCCTGTCAGACTTGTCATAAAGCCCACACAAATGTCTGTAAATTTAATTTCACGTTTTCTAGAGAAAACATCTGTTCAATATTTAACGTATAACACTGATATTTACCACAGTACTGTAAATGGTACAATCTCGATCTAAACAATTATCGTGTTTTAGCGAGAAATGAAAGATCACCGACATAAACAAAGAGTTACAGTAGATCAAGGTCTTGCCACTATTCTGATTTTTCACGAGTGCTAAACAATTAAAATATCAAATAATGATGAAATCCCCTTACATAAGTTGGGATAAGTTTTAATACAATCCACTATTTCAAAAATATTTAAAGCAGTATTTCAAAACGGTTCCAGGCTTCAATAGTATCTCATCGATTTATTGCTACAGCTCTGTATTTTTTTGGTCCGACGACGCAGTTCAATGTGATTTTCATAATTATTTTCCATTTTGGCCAATGTTGACTTGTCTATTGCTAGCTTCTGCCTCTTCTATCTTTTTCTAACGTTTTCCCGGGGCGGTGGGTCTTTTTTAACGCACACCATATAGGGGTAAGCTGAGGTAACTCGCTCCAATACTGGGGGAATCACCATTCCGTACTGATAAAAAGATTCAGAGAGTTCCGGACTTGTTTTTTTCCTTCTATCAAAAAAAGTCACTTGCAAATTTTACCAATATTAGCACCGTACTGCATACTCATGATCACATTTCATTTCTCATTACCGCCAGTGTTTTTTGCTCACAACACAGAGTCACCTGAGCACGAAATATAATGTAACAGAAGTAGATGGAGGTGGGGCTTCAGCGACTGATCTAGGCTCGGTTGGGATTTGTAACGCAAAGCAGGGAGTACATCTGTCTTGTGATATTTGAAATCTTGATCAAAAGAAAAACAAACGCTGAAGAGTCTAGTACGCACGTGCGTGGGGGGTAAATAACAGCATATCGACATATTGGCCGAGACTGAGGCACAACTTATGTTTTATGCTTTCCGGAAGTTTGTGGTGGCGATATTCAGCCTTCTGTTATTTTTGACTCCAAATATTGAATAGATTGTTGAATAAGAGGGTGCTATTTAGCTACAAGAATATTAAACGACTCTTCAGTACATATAATTTTTGCGAAAACATAAGTAGTCACACGCGCAAGGGCAAAAAGCAAAACGAATGTAATCAGATCTTAAAACCAAAACAAACCAAAACAAAACAAAACAAAAGCAGAATGGAAGCCACCATGCTTTCAAATCTTTCCTGACCCATGACATAATCTTCATTTTCTTTTGGACAATCTGCTTCCACGTCAGCAAATTTTTGAGCGCAAAATAACGCAGTTTAAAGTGGCGTGACAGAATCCCGTTGAAAGAAAATATTCCTTCAACTAGATCGAAAGCCAACATCCTTGAAACATCTGACACTATTTCGAAACGGTATCGAAACAACTTGTTAAGTTGTTCGTGGTTTATGAACAGCGGTATGCAGAACAACAGTTCTTTTTAAACAAGAAATGTACATATTTTTGAACGGATATAAATAGCGTGACATTTGGCTTTTTAATGATATACTTCATGTCGGTTTAGTATTGGATTTCAATCGTCTGATCGTTGACGCGGCTGCCCCGATTAGGTGATTATGTTGCTAAAGGTCGAGTTATATTCTCGTGTATACTGGCGTGGATTCCATTGAAACCGAAAAAGTGTTCGTCTTGAAGGCTGCGGCGAAATCGTAACCACCATGCACGTACAACAAGGTAAGTCTATTCAGTTTACTGGACTAAGTAGAGTTGATTATTTCAGAAATCGAATGCGTGTCTTGGCCGTGACACAGTCGCCCGAGATGAAAGGCGAAAGAGAACTGAATTCATCTGAATGACATTGTTTATTTAAATTTTTGATTTGTAAAATATATGAAAAACTAAGGATGGGTCTAATAACGCGTTTAGTTAATCGAAACAATTCAGAAACGCCCGCTCTGTTGTCAAATGAAACACAGTCGACTGTGCTCGACTCGCACGGTAAAAACCCCCGGAAGTCACATTAAATTCAAAAGAGTTTGTGCTAAGGAACCGAAACAGAGCAAAGCCAATAGAGGTGTGTCGTCTGGAAAAATAATTTCGCTCGCAAACCCATGACCAAGGTTTATATTGTTATTTTTGAGGGTGTAGATAAACTCGTGAGGCAAGGCCACCGAGCGGGCGAAATGTGTAAATAACAGATCGCTATACTTTCGTTATTAAAATAATAATAGTGAAAGACTTTGTCCTGACAAGCCACAGAGCTGACACGAGACTTCAAAAGGAAATGATGAATTTCCTACAATTCCTGCTGAGTAATGCAAGTTTTCACGCAGGATATGGTAAAATAGTCTTCGATACTTTGTCGGAAAACCATTTTTATTCCTAATTTTATTGACAGCGATCCTTGGGCTTAAAGATTTTGATTTACGAATACTTGCACGTGCTGTAATGTGTTACCTGTAATTAAATTCCACCAATCCCGGCCAAGGATTTTAAGAAGCGCAGACAGACAATGTTGACGCTCTCATTTTGTCTCTGACGTCACCTGAACATCCGGGTTCTGTTGAATCGTTTTGTCATGCCGTGCCCCTTTCCAAGGGTTCACCGGGAAAGTTTTTATGAGGAAACAGAAGACATAGAAAGGGCTCGAGATCATTTCGAGTTTTTACTCCTCAAAAGACCTGCTTTAGCATGTCTTGGAATATCCAAGGACCCGACGGTGTCGGCATAATGGCACCCTCGGAAAGCCAAGCATATATGAGCCACGAACAACTTTTGAGTAACAGAGATGGTAAGACAGATAGAGTGTTCTGCTCTTCCAGGCTATTTGTTTTCTTCGACCTTTCCCTTTGTTCTCGGGCTAGAAATAAAATATAAATAGTTTATTTTAGGCGGTTTATCTAGCTAGTTTTATCTTGGATTCATGGCTAGGAGTACTGAATCGGTAAACTTTTCGTTGCAGCTTTGGAGCGAAAGCTCTCGCAAAGACGGCCTCGACAAGAGCTCGTGAACAGAGGCATTATGCCAGGTATTGTATTGACGGAGATTGTCATTTACTCTAACTTTTCTCCTCATCTTGAAAATAACTGTTTGTTTGTCGTTTTAGCGGTCAGTGCAGCACCAGGAATTCTTTCTCAAAGGGCGAAACTCGAGCGAGCGAAGGTTAGTTTGGTCACTTCGCTGTGTGTGTGTTTGGTTCTTGATAGGTCTTTTACATTCAAAGAGATTAGTAAATAAAATGTGTAGGTATAAAAACATAACCACCTCATCACCTTGTGGTTTGCAGACCGGCGATATACTGCAAAGGAAAATAAGGACAAGACCTAATCGTGCTCAGCTGATTCAAAGACATATTTTGAAAGGTACGTTTATGTAGAAATCGTGTTTCATTCATGTGCGCGAGCTGAAAGCTCTTCTTGCGTGATACGATAAATTTGAAGGTGTTTTGACTAATCACCACCTCTTGCAGCACGTATGGAGTTTACTCTGACATTTACGTCAGTTTCGATGAAGTGAATTTTAAGACCTTCTATATGGTGGAATTTATTCTTTACGTTATTTTTCCCCGTCACGTATGCAATTTTAACGCGTGGATTATTTGGAACAAATGTTTGTGTTTTTCGTTGGATTCCTTCAATAACTTTTTTGTTCTTGCCCAGTCATTGCATACTAAGAAAAATAATTTATTCGATGTTTCACATAGTTAGTTTGTGACGATAAAATGCTGTTAGTAAAACAGTGCTTTTTCGGTTTCATGCCATGGTTTTGTCTTCTTCGATTAGCTTTAAACGTCATGTACTTTTCGTTTTGTGTAATATACAGCAGTTCGGAATCACGATATCATTTTATACGGTGGAATGAAAAGATAATTGCTCGTCAGTTGCCTTTGATACATCTGGTCGCTCTAGTTTATCAGAAAAAAGCATTATTTTGTCTTCTCTGTGCAGTTTAATCCATGTTCATTAACTGCGTGCAGCAAAGTGGGTATCGAGTCATTAATCGCGTATCCATTACAGTGAATGGAATTTCTCACTGTTGGACACTGGTCTCTCGAAAAACTTTTCAGACTACCCAAAAAGCTTAATTGAGGCACTGTCTCACGAGAATTCTTTTTCAATTTTATTTGTACAGTACAAGCTCCATTCTATCAAATCCTAGTTAAGACCAATTAATTCCGCAGAATATTTCGAGATTTACTGATCCGACCACATGAAGGCAAGCGATCTCTGTGTTCAGTTTTGAGGTAAAACGATGTTGCATTGATTTGTTTGAGCTGTTGGCAGCTTATGTGACCTGATATTGTAGAATTTAACATGGCTTTTGTGACTTTTATTTTGTTTATAAAAACAATCCAAAGATCCAGATTTCTTTTACTTCCTTTTTTTTCACAGTTATAGGGCAATTTTGCTATCTTTAAATCGATCAGATGTTGTACCCTTGACTTGTTGTGGAGTATTTTTTCCAGACTTTTCATTGTATTCTCCTATGCATTTAACTGTAGGTGGAGTTTTCTTGTTACTTTTATCTCAATTTTTAAAATTCTTTAAAATGCCAAGGTAATTCAAGGCCATTGTTTGAAAAGTCTGCTCTTAGCAGATCTTAGCAGGCCATCTTCTGCTTTTATTTTTTGACAATTGAATGGAAGAGACTTATTAGTACCCATAATTGGTTGACAAATGACTGACAACCTGCCGTCAGCATGATTCCTGTTTGTCCCCAGCGAAGAGACTTCTGTTATCCTCCCCTCACACAGTTCTTTGCTTTGTATAGTAACCCACACAACAGTGAACCTAAAGTATACTCACTTCAGTGTAAACAACTTTCATCATATTCCCCTCCTCTTCCCTCTTCTTTCAGCACCTCTTAATGGCTCAAAGGCATTTTGTATATATGGCAGAAACATTTTTAGTGGCTACGATAATATTGTCACTGATTATTCAATGGTTTTCTTCTGAGGAATTTTTATATTATTTTATTAGACATTTTAGTGTGTAGTATTGCTGTATATTTTTGAGTCTTGCAGTATTTCGGCAAGACTGAAGGGTGATCAAAAATACAATTAATGATGGGTAAAGATGTACAGTGATACTACACAACAAAATGTCTAATAAGAGATTTATTATCCAACCTTTTCTTTTCCCAAAATGCTAGCTTTCCAACATTTTTTAATTGTTCACATGCTCAAAAGGAATACGTATAACCTGTTAACACCGATCTTGTGGAGTACAAATATCATTAAACCAATTCTTTGGAATACACATATTGTGAGATAGGTTTAGCTGTTTCATGCATTGTTTGTACTCCATGAAGTGGAGTTGGATAATGAGGACCATCATTCACAAGAATTTTATATGAGTGTTCTTTCCCCAAATCATGACTCCTTGTTTCTCTCTGCCATGGTAAAACCAGATAACATTAAACCTGTTAAATGGTTAGAGTACAAGTACACAACAGTTATCCTGTGAAATCACATGGAGTATCGACTTACTTCGCAGACAAGGCCATAGGCCAAGTTGGCAAAAATCAGACAATATCTCGCAAGGCAGAGGAGGATAAAATTGATTTATTATTCAACAAATTTTCAACGAAAAATATTTAACAGCTAAAGGAACTGTGGTTACGCAGAACTTTGTAAGACTTCAGACAAATCTTTGCAACCTATGTGTGTCGCGGGATAACTGTTATGTACGTATGACGGACAACAGTGACTTTCTGACCATACATTGGTATCATGACAATTTGTTGAATAATGAGAAATTTGTCCTTGTTTGACTTAATGTTAGTACTCTACTAAGTGAAGCTGGATAATGTGAGGCCATACTCCATACACTGTAGCTCATTCAAACACTTCTGATCAATTGCCTTGCTTATTTTATAAAGATATTCGTGGTTCAAGTTTTTGTTTAAAATTATTTGAAGGTCATGTAAATCATTTTAGAGCATTGGCACTGAAGATTGTCTTCTATGAATACTTTTGGAGGTTCTCAAGGAAGACCCAAAGCATGAACATTTTAAATTCTAGGTACCAACTACATAATGAAAAATCATTTTATTACCTTACTGGATAAACTATTTTACCTGTCAGTTGTAAAGAATGATTTACACTGTTTTTCACTGTCTTTCCTTATGATACAGACAGGAGACAAGAGCAATGTAATATGTTGTTGCAGTTAAAGAGATAATGTGTTTCGCTTTTCACAGAAACACCTGGTGCTGTGGATCCATCACTGATTGACAAGCAGATGAGACTGAAAAGAAAGAAACTAGAAGACAATCTTAATGACAAATTGTCATTTAGGCCTGGACCACTTGAACTAGTGAAGGAGAATATTTTGGAAGCTGGTACTGCAATAAGCCAGGCGGTACAGGAGGGAACTGTGCCATTTACTGATACCACAGATTATTTGGATTCCTTTTCTCCTGAGAGCATAACTGACTCACCAGAAGCGTCTCCTTCACCAGAACTAAGCCAAGTTGCTTCTCCACCAAGTGTTGCATCTTCGCCAGGATCAACATGCATAACATCGACAGTGCAGGCTCTTGCTTCCTTGCAGGCACAGACTAAAAAACACACACAGCAACAGCAGGAGAAACAACAGCAGCAACATCAGATGTTTCTACAACAGCAAAACAACCAGCTTTTGACGACACCTTCACCTCTCTCAGCCTCCTTGCAGGGATCCAAGAAGGAAGGCAAGTCTCGCAAGAAAACAGCCAAACCAAAAGTTAAGAAGTACAAGTATCATGAGTACAGGCCACCCAATGGTGAGGTGCAGAAGAGCGATTTGCCGTCAGACTCACCTTACGGCCTGCTATTACAACAACAGCAGCTGTATCTACAGTTACAAGTGTTGTACCAGAACTACCCGCATCATTGTATGCTACCTTCTATTCCAGAGAATGTTAAACTTGGAATGAATGGCTCCAAGAACAATAATGGTGCGGAATCTGAAAAAACTGTCAAAATTGAGGACATGAGGGTTGTTGATATGAGAAGAGCTCTGAAGGAGCGGGGCCTTCCAGTGTTTGGTTCTAAAACTGATTTAATAAAGCGGCTGAAAGAAGCTGGACCCCTTGTGCCACCAGCTGTGTCGAGCTCAAGTGCACCACCTGTTGTAGTCTCGACACAAGGACAAATTATGACCTCAGCTCCAATTGTTTCTCAATCTCAAGATCTTCCAAAACAAACAGGCCATCCAACAATACACCGATCCCATTCGTTGCCTTTGCAAAATGCAAATTTAAATGCCGTAGAGCAGTTGAAGATGCAGATTTTGGCAAATAACCAAAGTCTTCAGCAGCTTAGTGTCCCACCCGAGGTTCAGCAACAACTTCAGCAACTCCAGTATTTGAACCTTCAGTTACAACTTCAGCACTTAAACATCCAGCACCAACAGAACATACAGCCAAAACCTCAAGATACCCCAGCCAGCAGTCAGCCTGTAGCTGTCAAGAAGGAAAGTCTCACAGACAGTAATTGTTCTTTCAGTCAACCAGCTGATCAGAACCAAGCTCAGGACCAAAAGCCATCATTCACGTTATTGCAGCAACAGAGTCAGCACCTGCAGATGTCGCCGAGAAGTCTTTCACCTCAGCCGTCTCAACAGCAGCTGCAACAGGTAGATCGAGTAGATCAGGCTTTGGCTCATTTGCAGGAACAGGCTCAAACTCTGGACTTAAGCTCACCTCATATTGACTCTAATCCCAGCAGTGTCGAAAGCCAGATTCTGTCTTGGGACCAGCAACATCCACTGTTTGATGGCGAGAGTGAATCCTATCCATCACCAGGGTCTCAGCACTCGGATATGTCAAGTTTTTCACCTTTGCAAGTGGACCACTTATCTCATAGCATGGAAGCATTACATAACACTAACCAATTTCAGGGCAATGCAAAGCCCGACAATCACCATATGCAGAGATCATACTCGGAGAGGACACCTGACTGCCCTGATGATTACTTCTTGATGGTTCCACAGACCAAGCCTCGGTCAATGTCTGAGCCACAGTTCCCAGTTTCAACGCACAAACGGTCCTCGTCATTTCCTTCAATGCCGTTTACCACTCCCCCACCAAGCTATGAGGCCCACATGGCTGCACAATCACACAAGCAGCAAAGGAACATTGCTCTGCCAGGTGGACAGATGGGTTGTGGATTTGCTGTGACAAATGACGTAAGCCCTAAACATGAAGACATGGATCTGCCACTGGAATCTGTTATCCAAGACAAGGAGTTATCTCAGGAATTACATAAGGTATGCTATGAATTTCTTTTGTCACCCTGTAGCCATTGTTCCTCTCTATCACTATTCAGACACTGGGGACCTTAATAGGTCTTAACATCAGAGTACAATGTATAGGTGCCAGATAAAGTGCAAGTATGATCTTTCAAACCTAGTGTTTATGATTTTAACCTTTTCATACCAATATTGTACTGAAAGTCTCCTATTTTACTGGTCAGCATAAGGGAGGAGTGATGGCTCTGTGAATGTAATTAACACGTATAAAAATCTTAGTACAGTTACATACTTTATTTGTTTTTGAATAATTGTCCGCAATGTGCATGTGATTGTACTAGTCATGTAGTTATGTTTCAGGGTTACATGCTTCTGCATTTTGATTGGTTATTTTTTTCACTTGATTTTCCAAATGTGTTACTTAATGGCAAAGAATGTGCAAACGCTTATATGAAAAATATGGAGTTCCATGTTTCAACCCTTGTGGGTTTCTGGCTTCTGGCAATATGTACTGTAAAAGTCCATGTATAAACTGCACCCGTATCATAAGCGTCACCCGCAATTTGGAAGATGGAATTTTGAAACAAAAAATGGACAAAGTTTGAGTTCCAGTAAAGTTATATTGGTAATGAAACAAGGACAAACTTGTGCAGAAGTTTCAGAACACTGACACGGCAGTTGTTGCAAACTTTCATACAAATTATGTCTTCAGATAGCGAAATTTCACTTGTCATTCTTTCATTTTATTTTGTGTTCACTGTATCTTAACTTAAGAAGCTCTCTTGATACCATTTTTTCAATATCTTCACTTCTAAACACTCCATGAAGTTGAAATTCGTACAAGATTGAAACAATGTGAATGAATTCTTAGTAGCTAAGCTTTGACATGTAGAGAGGAGTCTGGGCACCACAACACATGCAAACATGGTGGAATATTTATTTTTCGTTCGGCTCTCTGAAGAAACTACATCTTTTTGGAAACTGCTACCCCCAACAGGATAAAAACTTCATGCAAGACAGGAGTTTCTTGATGAAATGGACAAATTTGCATGCAGGTGATCAAAAAAGTGAAACAGTAAGCTATTTGCTTCGCAACCACTTGGAAATATCTTGCACATGCAGATGTGTGTCAAAGTAACTGGCTGGAGATATCAGTGTAAACAGCCTTGAGGAGGGAAGAAAAAAGCAATGAACAACATGTTTTCAGTTTGTTATGTGTTTATTCAACAACATCTAAAGAAGTTTTTAAGAATATTTAATTAGGCCTTTGAGAACTCCAGCCATAGATGTTTCCATAGATAAGCTGAGATAAGCTGCACTTAAATGTCCAGAAAAAAGGTGCGGCTTATACAGGGACTTTTACAGTATCATTTTCAGTAAAATAAGATCAGCATTCCAGATTTGTTTTCAAGGTAAAGTGTCAACAAGGTGTCCCATTGCATCACATTCTCACTGCTCCCACCAAATCATTAAGAAGTTTTCTAGATTAATTTGTTGTGTAGGTCCCTGACATTGTCAGGTGCTTGACCTGAGACCCCTGTCTTATCTGGAACACCAAAGAGCAGTCAGGGAGGAGTCAATATTTTTTATGGACCATCACCATTAACGTTCCCATCATACTGATAAAGGTGCACTGATCACGGTGCCTTTCTTTTAATCATTTGGAGTCACAAGGAAATGGGTCGAAGTTCTAAATGTTTTGTCATGTATAAAAATGTTTTTTTTCTTTAAATTTGATTGTTTTTTTTTATTGTAGGCCATGATGAAGAATTTTAGTTCACTTGATCATGATGAAATACTTGAAATACTTGGAGGTGTGTATATTTACTCTGATAGCTCTGGTATGTTGTAACATTCTGTGATTATCTCACCGTTATTCTGCCAAGGTTGATGATGTCCTTGGTTCTAAAGGTAAAGGATAATGGTATGTTGTATGTTGCTTCCCATGGACAAATGCACAGAGCTTTAGCTACTTAAATTAAAGACACAATAAGAACTAAAATTAAAGAATACAGAAGAGCAGTCTGTTTGTGATAGCAACTCTAAAATTGCACAACACACGAAACAGTTTGTCTATCATATGGATTTTGACCATGCCGCTGTTGTAGACAAAGCAGGCAATTAACACGAGGCTTTTCCTTGAAGTGTGGCATTCACAGAGAGACCAGAATGTGGGAAATGAACACATAGACATCCCTGATATTTACAAATTGCTTGTATAATAATGTTCAAAGTCACATGTGCAAATGCAAACGGTTAAAAAAACCTGTTGTTTTTTTTTGCCATGTTTAAACCAAAGAAGGCCTAAGAGTCTAGGTTTAAACATCTTTTTGTAAGTTTATTATGAACATTTTACATTCACAAATTCAGTGTCAGAATATTTCAAGAACTTGTTATGTTGTACTCTCCTTTTGCAGAGCCTCGCGCCCAGTTGCCAATGACAACTAGCTCATTTGCTGGAGTAGTATCCTCTTCATATGTATCTCCTGTAAACTCTCAGGCGACGATGAGCAAGTCACCGACTATGGGATACCTTCGCACTCTGCCAGCGCATAACTCCCCAGGCAGGATGTCGAGAAGTTGTGAGGATGTAAGCCAATTACCAGTTGGCAACAAATTTCCTCTTCAAATGGATAATTACAATACTTTGTCTGATTTTGACCATATGCTTATGAGCCCGTTGTCTCCTATGAAAGTGGACTCTTGTGATACAGATGACAATTCAAGCTTAATGTATCACTCTTCTAATTCTATACCGATTCCGTCATCAAATGGCGGCATTGGACGGACAGATAATTTAAGTTGGCTTGATTTGAGCTTGTCACCTTCTGCACAGCATGCTTCTCCACACGGCAATGTTGAACTTTTGCATCATAACAACAACAACAAAGGGACTCCACCCACATTTTTATATGATCCAGCTACTGCATTCAAGGGGGATGAAACTTTTCCGTTATCACTGTTCGACTTAGAGACACCAACGGCTCTTCATCCACCCTCTGACTTTACAGAAACAATGGATTACTGCGTTTAGGTCGTATTCTAGTTGACTAGCTTGTATATTTAGTATCTAACAAAATAAATCAATAATTATTAATAAGGGGGAACTTATTAATAATTATGAATAGCAAATAATAATATTGTAATTTAGGTACACATGATTGTACAGATCTCCAATCATGTCAGCGTTATTGTACAACAAAACTACAGTAGGTCCTCTAAATTTCTCGTTATCTCACCTTGCGCTGTACCCTGTCATAAAGAAGACCCTTTATAGTTACCATCCTTTCATTCCTTTTTAGTTAGTCCAAGCTTACATACATGTAGGTAATTTTCTTTTCTCTTGTGATGCTGGTAATGTTTAGTGACTACGCTTTCACTAATGTAACTGTTAACACAGTAACACAGTCTAGAGCATGCTGCTGTTTATGTGTAAGGAGAACACTTTTGGATGTTTACACGTGGTGTTTTTTTTAAAAAACAAAAGTAATTTCGGTTAAAATATTAATTATAAGGTTGTTATTTAAAACAACTTATACTTTCCTCTTCTGTCACCTTTTTGAAACTTTACTTGCAACATTAATGCATTAATGATGGTACATTGCTGTTATAGATTAAAATAAAACTAACCAATCTGCTGTTTGTGATATTAATACTGAAATTGGTTGTGTTGTTTCATAGTATGCTGTGTTCTGGACGTAAAATGTATGTACACATGCTTCCACTAATACTTTTATTACCAAGGTTTCTGTCAGTTGTTTTGTTTGATATTCATGATCACATATGTTCGTTTCAGTTGTCCCTGCCCCCTCTCCCTGTCAACAATGTTCTGACTATGAAAGCTGTCATAGCTGCAAATAGAGACTTCGAGGGGAAATGCTATTATGTCTAACAACTCGTGAAAACTAGGTACTGAATTTTAACACAGTTAAAGCAACAGCATCTGAGTGTTGAAACATTTCAAGGTTTCAGCTCCTCAAATTTGGTATACTGTTGTTGTGAATAGGTTTCAAATGCAGCTGTATTGTGCTGTGTCGTTTGGTTTCCACACATTTTTCTCCTTTGCCCCCCAACTGCTGCTTGACACAGTGAGAGTTCCTGTAAAGCATTGACTACCAACTGTACATTAGTAATAATTACAACTTTGCTACATGAGCAAACTCGCACAATTTGTGATCAGCTTCGCAGGATTGCATGTGGACTAAAATCACTGAAATATCAGCCCAGCTAGATAGAACTTGCTGCTACATCATCGTCGTCATCTACATTGACTGGAATTCTCTTAGAATCAATCAAATTGGATAGTTGCATGGTTAAAGAATGCTCACTCCCCTCCCTCTTTTAGTCCTAATGGGAATGTTGGGCTTGTAGTCTAAATAGTTGTGTCTTTGACTACTACTTTTAAAACAATATCATGATTCCTCGCCCTTCAAAAAACTGAAAAAGGTCAATTACAAAAAGAAAATAAATAGTATGTTGTACAGATGTGATTACCAGTTAATCCTAAACAGCCTAAAATAGGCATTCTATGTTGGTACAAAGTTTTGGAAAAAAAAATTAACATAAAATGTTATTTCGCTGCGTGGAAAATTGTTGTTTAGCATGCAGTAGGAATGTTATTCAGAAAGTTCATCTACTTTTGTCTAGATGTTATTACTGTAAGGAGACAATCTCCTGTCATTAAAAGTGTACCCTGCTTGTACAAAAAAAAACTTTTGTCACTGAAGTAATGCAAGTAAAATATTTAACTGATTTCTAGACTGTTCACAGCCTCTCTGTTTTCGAAGGCAACCGAATGCAAATGAAACCTCATCCCCTTGCACCTCCCATTTTTTTTGCTGGCATCCAGTTTTCTTGTGATTCTATTACCGCGTTCAACAATCAAAGAAATATATGAGAAAATAGAGGGTTGTGAACCGTCGAACTGATTCCAAAATTCTGGCTTTCAGTGCTTTCAGTAAGAGCTGGCACCTGTGTGAGCTCTGGCAAGGTATGTTGTGGTGAATTGCAGGCCAAAATTCATGCAGCTCCCTATAAAGCTGGTGGAGTGTTCAACAGTTTCTAATTCTATTAAAAATTTAAAGACGATCTCTGGCTAAAAATATTTAAAAAGTACGAGCTTTCGACTGTTTGAACTACAGTCTTCAACGGGTAAAAAAGAATGACGAAATATGAATATAAATGTGTAAGAATAAAAAAGAATGGACTATGTAAATTAATTCTAATATTGCTCTCCAAAGAGTGCCAGCCAAGGGAAGCCCCCTATTTGAAATCTTATTGAAAGCACTGGGCTTTAGTATTGTGTGTAGGGGACTGTTATGTTTTTTTTCATTTTTGGGTAAACTAAACCTCGGTTTAACTTCTGCAGTTTTTATTCTCAAACTGGTAAGTGAGAAACCCTTCTTGCTGCTGTGTGAATAAACAATGGCAGGAGTTGGAACTATTTAAATCACAAGTTTATAACATTACATTTGTCTATTCAGTTCATGATTCAACAAAATGGTTTCTTCAGGACATCTTTCCCCCCTCCAACACATTGGTAATATTTTACCTTCTGCAAATCCCCAGTCATTTCTCTCAGGACTGTAAAGGATAAACCCTGAATATTGACAAATTATTCAATTCTGTAGCTCTACTTTAGTGTTGAGTTCACTTTCTGTCATTACTGTGACATTAAAATATACGAGATCAATTAAATACCAGAGTCCTTTATTAAATATTAGTATTGGTCAGTGTTTTGGAATAAAATTTAATTTAGAACTCCATTTTGTTTGCAGACACTTTTGTAATGTCTTGACCAAGAGGGCAAAGTGCTTGGGGTGGGTTGGTGAGGCTTTACCTCAAAAATTGAACCCAGCAGTGCATTGCATTACGCTGTGTGGTACCTACTAGAAAATGTTGTGAGCAAAACTGCCAGAATCTACGCTCAAACCTGGACTATTAGACCTGACTACAACCTTGTTCCCAGACCCTGGGAATGAGGTGGGATGGGGGACAGGGATGTGTCACAGATATAAATTAAGGATTTTGGTCTTGCCAAGGGTGTTTAGAACAGAATGTCAGTAGTGTTACCTGTCAAGGTCTTGTCTAGGGTTTCACCTGAAGAAATTAAAATGCTGTCATACTGCATAAGCAGTCTAGACCGGTCACGCATGTTATGTGGTATCTTTTATGGACAAAGAAACGCTTGAGCCTTGCCTGGATTGGTTTCATTTAGGGGTATAATTCAGTGTGGAGTGCAATTTGGTCTGAAATCATACGCTTGATTTCAAAATCGAAAGAGGCGCAGCGCCAGTTCGAAATCACAAGTATGATTTTAGACCAAAATTGCATGACACAAAGTTCAGTCCATTTTGAAATTGCACAATTTAATTGCCCAAATACAGGATTTTAGTCAATACCAATATTTTATTGACTCAATGAATAAAAAATGTGATTTAGAGCAAATACAATGTATTCGTGAATAAATTGCACTGCATTTTCCTGCAATTTGATTGGTTACTTTCAGCAAGCCTTCAAATCTGGGTGTTTTGTTTTAGTGTTCCTTTCCCACTGGCTGGGAAGATGTGATTTACAACAAAAAATAGTGTGATTTGTGAATAAATCACTCTGCTGAGAGCCAATCAGATTGCACAGATCACCAGAGATTTCAAAATGGATGTAATGATGGTGATAATTACATTGTTTGTGGCTAGTCTGACGCAGCATTTCGTCCCGGCCAAGGGACTCTTCAGAGACCTTTCTGCTTAGCAAACTCAGACCCGTTTGCAAACAAAATGAAGGCAGCAATCTTGTGCTGTCATCATTTTGCTTCCGAATGGGACTTTGAGCATGACGCTCCATCGCTGTGTCAGACTAGCCACAAACTATGCAATTATCACAAGTAACTGTCAACTTTTATAATTTGTCATTTTTTTGCATTAAAGGAGACTTCAATACTGACATCGCAAATACATGTTCTCAAAGATTTGACTCCTGACGGTTTGCGTGTAACACCATCTGAAATTATCACCTACATGCTAAAAAGAAAAACCCCAGCACAAAAGAACTGTTCATGTCAGATATGATAATGAGGCTAGAATTCTAATTTATAATCTCACTTAACTTATACTTTAAAAATACATGAAGCCCCAAACAACCTCCAGGGACCAGTACATACAGTGGAACCCAATTTTATGATATGGCAAGCAAAATCATTGTTAAATGGGGATCTATCATTGTAAACTAACTCTCGATTTAACAATTTGGCGACAAAGCAACTAAAAATATTGTTATACTGGGATATGGTTAATAATTCATTTTTTGAAGTTCAAGATATGACACCTGTACTGTATGAATTTTATTTAATTGCAATGCGCAAATGAATCACAAATGCGACAACTGAAACACAACTAGTGCACCTCCAAAGTTTGTGGAGTGTATAGAGATGGAACTTATGTTGCCGTGAAAAGATTGCAAGCTAGTCTTGAGCTGTGCCAGGCAAACGGTCCGGGAAGCGGGAGGAAGTGATCATGGACCATGTCCCCTTTGATGCTGTCGTATATTTCACTTATTCTTTAAGAGTGGCAAGAGGATTTCCTTCACAGTTGCTGGAAAACGCAGGAACAAAGGCATTGGCCTAGAAAACCCTGCGACATACACTTTCTATCACTAAAAAAAAACGTCTAAGTAGTGAAAGTAAACACGTTGACAAGTTGTTGACACAAACACAAGTTTTATGCCCTATGGGACAGAATTATTTAACAAAACATTGGGTCATTTCTAGGTGTTTGTCCCTCTTTTGTGGTATGAGATATTAATTATATCGTTGTAATGGGAAAGACTTTATACTTGGGTCGCTAGATTTCCATCGATAAACCTGGAATATTGTTGAACCGAACATTGTTAAATCAGGATTCTGCTCCATACAAATTACTGTAACTTTTGCAGGGACACAGAAAGTTGATTGTTAAACCAGAAATATGGTTAGATTGATGATCATAAAATCAGGGTTCCACTGTAGTTGAAAATAGTTTACACTACACAATAATGTTACAAACCGTGCATGGTGGCAGAAATAGAAAATAGTCGTGCTGCTGACCATACAAGTTTTTGTTGAGGCATTTACACTGCAAATTTATCTGAAACAAAATAAAACTTTAATTTTGCTTTTCTGATTACTTTACTCCTGTCTCCCATGTTTGAAATACAAATTCTCCTCACTGATGGCTGTGGATTTCTTAACAAGTCAGTTTTGAGAATTTAGCGGTTCATCTTGACAATACCTCCTAATTGCAGTGTTGAATGTTGTATTGTTGGAGGAAATTTGGTGTTGATTGTTCCGTGTTAATGGCACAAAAGTGTAAAACTGCACAATAAAAAAAGTTCTGCACTACGCTCTGAATGTATTTTGTACACTAATAAATTGATATTGCAGACTTGCAGCTGTTTGCGGGAAAATATTTCATATCTATACCTCTCTCCTGTAATAATTTTAGCGAAATTTTAACGATCTGTCGGCGGACTGCTAAAACGATTAAGCATGTGGCATTTTAAAACTTTCTAGTAAATTTAAAAAATAAATTACTTTTAACCTCTTATTTCAAAACTTGGCCAATGGTTTTACAAACACGGCCAATGCGCTAAAAGTGGCTTTGCCGTAATAAACGATATTAGATCGATAAAAAAACCGTTTTCGTCGAAAATGAAATTGTTAAGATTGGAATTTTGGATTATTGAAGCCGTTTCCAAAACAAAGCCATCGAATGCAGTGTCAACAATTGTGCCACGGTCGATCTGATCGCAAGCACTGTTTACTGCTTTCGAGTAATGAAGCATAATTTCCCCAAATAAACTACCCGTGGCTCTCAATCGCAGCAAAATCAACAGGAAACGTACCCAGTGAATAGTATAATTTTTGTTCTATGCGGTGGCAAAGTTTCTCCCATAGCTTGAGATAAGATCGAACATGTTTAAGCTCACTTCAAAGGATTACTGCCAAAGCATTACGATATTACAGACAAAGTCAAAGTCTAGAAACTGTACGAACTTTCTTCTTTGATAATCCCGTTTTCCTGCTTTTCTTCATGAATCGCAGCGTCATCTTTCGCTTGCTGCTTGAATAGTTCTCTTTCCGATT
The DNA here is from genome assembly GCA_963693305.1 of Meandrina meandrites. Classification (NCBI taxonomy): domain Eukaryota; kingdom Metazoa; phylum Cnidaria; class Anthozoa; order Scleractinia; family Meandrinidae; genus Meandrina; species Meandrina meandrites. Next base: position 6,475,868 of record OY855912.1, on the reverse strand, counting down.
CTACAAAATCGTCAAAAAGACTTGGCCACGCTTCGGAGTCATCGTAGTTCTCGAAATCCGGCTCGATTGCTTCGGTGAAATTTAAAAACATGTACCAAGTATCCCGTGATATTCCCCGGAGTTGCCTGTTTTCTAGATAGGCAAACCATCGGTCTAAGACAGCTGGCACGTTCCTTGAAAACACAAGCTTCCAAAGAGGAAGTGCGATGTTCTTGGGCAAGGCCCGTTGGCCTTCTTCAACATCAAGTCCAAACTTGAACGTGAACCTATATAAATCCTTGAATTTCTCGACATCGTTTGTTACCTCGGCTTCTAGTTCGGGAAATTTATTTTGTAGGCCCCGAATGGAGTCCACTTTGAGGGCTTTGCAGCCGTCGAAGAACTCTGTTCTCGTAAAGCGACACATTTGCGAAGCATTGAACTTCCACGCCAAAACAAGGACAATAAATTCTGTCGGGTCAACTCCTAAGTCTTGACAAAATTTTTCCATTCCATCTGCAAGAATAGAATCTTCGGTATCGTCCTTATATTTAGCAAATAAAGCGGCGATCTTTGATTCGTCAACCTCTTGCTTTGAAAAGGGGAACGTTCTCACTACATCATTTGAACTGTTTCTGCCCACTACGCCTTTCTCTGCCGCTTTGCTCTTGTACGGTTCGTGCATTTTGCTGGCGTGTGGTGGATACGAGTGATTAAACGTCCTGCTTGTAACAGTGTTTGTGGTTTGCTGCGAAGGCTTTCGTTGAGCTGTATCAGTAGTAGAGTCACCCACACAAACTGAATAACACTTACCCATAACCTCAAACCGCTATTTTTGTGCACCGACGCGCAGTTATCGGCAACGAAGACGAAAAGTTTACATGGAAGGGCAAAGATGAATGTCGTGTTGCAACGCAAAGATGTCAACTTTTCTTACGCTAGACACCACGTGACCGGATATTGACAGTCACAGCAACTTCCGGTTTTAGAAAACGCATATATTTTGAGAAAACGAATTTTCATTTTTTCCCAAAAAAGTTCGAGAACCCACTTACTGGGAAAAACCGTATTTATAGTAATGCTGCTCATCTACATGAACAATCGTTTGAGTCATCTATTTGTTGTTACTACTTTTCCCCGCCATTTGCTAAAACCTGAGTGAATTTTACTGAAATTAAAAATATTGGACTTTTGGAAAGCTTGAATACGTTCTTTCACAAAGAAAAGAGCGATATTAATTATTAACCATTAGCTCTCCTGAAGTTAGGAAAAACAAATAAAAATATCTTAGTCTTTTACAAGCAATACAGTAACCTTTCTTATTAACCAGTTATGAAGTACCTTATTTGTTTCAAAGGTTATAATTAAGGTGGCTCTGTTTTTCACGCAAAATATTTTAGTTCTCGCTCAAGCCGAAATGGCCCCCAATGCCGAATTTTTTGGATTCTGAATCATTAAATGACCAGAAGTATTTCTACTCGAGCGTGGATGTGATGCTAATTCATCGCAGTTTTATGCCCACAGCATTTTGTCTGGTGTCATTTTCTCATGGGAACTCGGTCAAAGTAATGGTTGTTTCGTCTCCCAGAGTTTCAATCGCACCCCCATTCTGCGTTTGAATTGGACAAATTTTCTACAGTGGCATTCGCTTTGTTAAAAAAACAAACAAACCAAAACGAAGAAAAGAGCAAAAACTGCTACATTTGTCAGTGAAACTGTAGGGCTTTCCTTCCAGTGTTTTTTTTTTCCTAATTTCTTTTCTCTCTGGAATCGTTAAGCCGTAAAATCCCAAAACAATCTCTCACACCAGGGATTCCGTTGATTTTCTGGGCCTTTGACTGTTCTGACTGTTATAATTTGAATACCCGCATACTGAACATTGTCTGTTTAATATGCATTGTCTGCCTTCGTTAGCCAAGAAGTACTAGTTAAAAACAGCTCGGGCTACGAGTGGTCTTATCTAAGCCCACTATAACAGCTGTACCCTGCCATTTCAGTGTGACTCATGACAAAAAATCAATGTGCACGGTTGGCGGCAAATTTATAATTTGTACTTTATGATTCAAGAATTCTAGACTTCTAAAATAGGTCACATATCTTGCGGAAATTGCACGTAGTTTAGGTAATAACTTTATGAAGAATAAGTGTTTCATTTAAAAACTGCTCGGACTACGAGTGGGGTTAAGGTTACAACTTATATGAAGAATAAGTGTTTTGTGGCTCATTCAGACAATGAAAAGTGATATTTGTAGTTGCGACTTGTGACGTGCTGGGATCGCGGGGGTAAGAGAGTTAAAACTGACATGTGACAGTTACAGTCTCTTCGCCCACAAGCTGGACACATGCCTGGCAAGTTACCCTCCTCTCTCATGGTGAAGTGAACTTTCCTACACTGGATTTTATAAGAAATGGCATCAAAGGCGTCTGGAGTCACTCTTCTAGTCTTTGTTCTAAAAGCGCATTACATGGAGTTTTGTTATTTTTTTAATATAACAGTTTACATATGTATTCCTCGTTCTTATAACCATGGGCCAGGTGACTCGATTGCGAAATTTAATAAGACAGCTTGTTTTTATGGTACAGTCACTTTGCACTTTTATCATTGGATAATTTTTAATGGCTCCTTTCTGTTCGCTATTCACACCTGGTCAACGCGGAACCGTTGCAATAAAAGCCCTGTCTCTAGCCATGTGTAGCCTTAAATAAATATAAAATAAAAACTAAAGACGAGACAAAACAATTTCTGAAAAAGCAGTTGTTTAGATATCAGTTGTTATTCAAAAGTCTTATTTTCAGAAACGGATTGAAAATATTTGTTTTGGCAAGAATACTGCTCTTCGAGTAGAGCACGCCAGAGCCATCGGCTGGTGAACCCGCGCCGCGCACCCACGCGCGTCGACACGCGCGCCCTTTAATGGTCGAGGGAGACTGTAACTAGTGCCAGTAACTATCGGAACGTTTTCCGCCATCTTTGTTTACTGAATGGCGGGCAGGGAGATGTGCAGACGAAAGCGATAGAAGCCTAACAATTTATGGCAACGAAACGGTCGTCTACTGTTGTAAGTACTTGCTTGAACATTTTTTATGTTGGCTTGTTTTTTTTTGCCATGTTTTGCTTACAGATAGCTGGAAAAACGCGATTGATTTAGTTGACAATAAATTGTGAGGAAATGAAATTGATCACGAGATACATAAGCTTATATGATCTTGGTGGCTCATATATGTTGAACATATTTTCTGCGGATAGCAGTAACAGCGTGAAATTTAAAAGAACGTTAAAACTGACTCCCCCAACGGCCCAAGTCAAGGACGGAAGAACAATTTCATGCTAATCATTCATGTAGAGTTGATTACAGCTGAGTTTATCAGGTTAAAATCTAGGCTAAACTTCAGAATACCCGGCCACAATTACGTGACATTAACGTTCTGCTCCCGCAGTCCTGCAGTCAATAAATATTTGCATATGGAAACAAAAGAGAAACACATGAATATTCCTCGTTCTATAATCCATGAGCCGAAAACAAGCGACTGCGGGAGTGCGGGACTGCGGGAGCACTAGTTGTATACCCATGTAATATTTCTTTTTTTTCTACTGCGGGACTGCGGGAGCACTAGTTCTATACCCATTCCATCAAATTTATTTATTTTAAAATGTTTTTTTGTCCCATTTCTTTTTTTAATTTAATGATTAACATCGTGACTGCGGGATTACGGGAGCACGAGATTAATGTCACGCAATCGTGGCCGGGTATTCTGAAGTCGCTCCAAAATCTACTCTCCGTATAACTTATTCAATATGTTTTTTAAACACTTTAGGTTTCACTCTTTGGGAATATTAAAGCATTATTCCAAAACTATAAATGATCGTATTTAGTTATTTTTGGAATAAAAAGGGCTGGCCAATAAAACGCTTGGCTAACCACTGGCTAAACTCCAAAATACTCAACAGAAGGTCCAGTGCAGAAAAGGATATTCAATGTATTATGATTGCTTTGTTGGTGCAACTTTGCAGTGTTTTAGGCGCTACCATTTTAGGCAATGTTCCATTGTTGATTACTATTTTGCTCAAGCAAGTCACCAATTTCCATTTGAATTTTTCCTGTGGGCGTGGGGAAGGGGGTCCTTGTCCCCTTAAAAAAATTTGCCTTTGTACCATTGTTCCTAGCAAGGTGATATATCACTGTCAGGTGCCCATATGAACTCCTGTCACTGTATATTAGTATTGGGCTAATGTAGATGGGATTGAACTTACTGGTTAGGAAAAGTTTTACTTGTCAAAGTTTGTGGTTATATATTCCTGTTTTATAATTCATTTTCCAAATTCGGTGGCTGGAAGCCAATTTGATTTTTGCATAAACTGAAATGATATCACTTCTGCATCTATATTTTGCCCTATACATGGTTGGCTGTGTCAACGGAGTGAGAAATTGCCAACTGAATTTAGTTCACACTGCAAAGTGGGAGCCACACTTTGAGATTGAAATTTTAAGGTGGGGGTATACCCGATTTTGAGTGAAATTTTAAGAGGTTTAAGGAAGGGATAGAAGAAAGAAAATTATTTTTGAAACACCAACAGACAGTTGACCCCTACGCAAGAGCACCCCAGGTTGTCAGGGGACTGTTTGGGTGTCCATACACTAATTTTTAACTTCAAATTCTAATTTTAAAATCACATTAAATCTTTAATATTTCTTATTTCTCCAAATTTTACTAATCCTTTGAGAAAAACTATCTCTTCCCAAACATCCCCAAATATCACCAAAAAATTTACAAAACACCGCTAAACATAGCTTTGTGAAATGAGCATAGAACTTCTGGATTACTTGAAACGCGGACGAGATATTCGCATTAAATCAAGTTTTGCGGTGGAAAAACAGGCTTCAGGTGTACCCCTGCCTTAAGTAAGCCACATTCGCCAGCTTGGCCATGTAAACTCAACCTGGCACTAAAAATAATTATTTCTTTCTAGCACTTGGTTGATAAACAAATGATGATAAGGCAATTATTTTTGTTTGGTTTTTTCATTATATGTGGCTATCTATGGCTCATGTATTTTTACATTAACAGCCATCTGTTGTAATTATCTCATTATTTTAGTCTCAGAGTCCTGCTGAGAATTGGACAGATGATCTTCCTGTTTGCAAGCTCTCTGGGGTCGGCTTTTTGACTAATCAAAGATACAGAGAAGATGGCGGAAGACGGGAAGAACACGAGTTTGAAGATAGAAGCTTTCATTTTAACGTAGATGACACATACCTCTATGGAGTGTTTGATGGCCATGATGGACCGAGGGCTTCAGATTTTACAGTTCAGAGGCTTCCTGCCGAGCTCCTGCTTGGTCAGCTGACAGGTTAGTAAACAAAGCCAGTATTTCGGTTGTGGTAAAGTGAATTTATTTACCCTCGGATTATAGAGTAGCTCTAACAGAGCTAACGTCTCCGAGCATTTCAGCAGTACAACGGTACAACGGGTAAAGACCAGACCACAACACCGGGAAACTTCGTGCCCTACTCTTAACGATGAGCGTGTGGGTTCTTTAACGTCCCCTGCTGATCATAACAGTGAAGATGCAGGAGATGGGGCCTACGGTTTATCGTCCTTATCCGAGAAGACTAGAACATCTAACCATTTGCAGATGTCATTGCAAAGGCAGCATATTCTCCTCAGTTATTTTAAGACCCTGAGTGTTGGTCCGGTCTGGGCTCGAACCCGAGACCTCCCGCACAACCATAAGGTCATACTTGCGGTGTTCTTGTAAGCATAAGCTCTCTGGCACTGGGGTTATACTTTGTATTTCTGATGAAATGGCATTTGTGAACAGTGCCTTCATCCCACATCAGCAGAGCTAAAAAAAAACTTAAATATTTCCAGCTTGTCATTGGACAAGCAGCTCTCAAATTTTGCTTGTCCGGGGCAGTTGCATGCTTGTCTTGCCCGGGCTCTTCCCCATCGAACAAGTGAGAATGAAAAGTTATTTGCCTGGCAGGAAAATCTACTTGGCCGTGACAAGTGGACAGCATTTTGTCAGAGTGCGGATCAGACTGTTGGTAGACTGTCAGCTGACTGTTGGCAAAGAGTGGGGCATTGGGGTTTGCGGTATTGTGGTATCGGCAAATGCTTCATGCAGTATTTCGGTAATTACTGCGGAGCAAGCATGACAAGCAAGCAGCAGTATGATCAGAATATAGTCATGAATCAAGATTTTGTCATCATTTCTATCTTTCAACCAGAATGCCCTGCTTATTGCTAGCTTTTAACCAGAATGCACTGGCTGCACTGTGGTGGAGCCTTTCTTTCAGCAGACCACAGTGCTCTGTGCTCTGGTGGAGTCTCGCTTGATTTTGCCTCTCTTTTTGCACTCGCAGCAACAAAACTGCCAGCTATGTAGGCTTACTATTAACGGCATTGTGTTATTTGCTGAATTCATTTGTGGTAATATATTGTCCAGACTGCTGACAATCTACCTAGTCTAATTTCTGCCATTTCAGCACTTCAAATAGGTCAAAAATGATGAATAATTCTCATCCATATAGAAACAAGAATTTGTATAGGCCATGTTAATCACCTCCTAAGCAATGACCTTTCTGTCATTTCTTTGAACAGCTAATATGAATGATGAGCAGATAAAGGGAGCTCTCAGACAAGCCTTTATTGCAGTTGAAAAAGGGTTCTTCCAGTCTTTAGATGATGCTTTGGCGGAGAAAACCGAACTTCAGCTACAGATGCCAGAGGTACATTCAATTTTATATACTGTACTCAGTTCCAGTTAGGGCTCAATTTCTGGTGTCTTATGTAGCCTATGGGGCAAACAGCAATTTGACATACCAAGTAATGTGTGGGACGCAGTTCAAAATTGTGTGATTTTCTTTTAAGGTTGCCCTGTCCAGATCATTCGAATGTGGACAGCTGGGGCACACATTTTAACCCAAAAGACATAACCTTTTTTATGTGTAGTATTCCATTTTGATGTTTGAAACAAACTACTTTTAATTAATTTACAGTAAAACCTTGTTTTTGTCTTGAGGAGTTCAAAGCTTATTCAGCAAGTAGACATCCTATTCAAAATAAACGTTTAATCCCCTAAATTCCTTTGGTTGTAAAATTGCAACACAACAAAGCTAACCATGTACATTGTGTAAATTATCCAACCACTAACTTGTGACATAATTAGCATGGTCTTGGATAGTTGACTGCAAAAATTATGGGCTAAACAATTTTTGTATGCTTTTGAAAACAGCTAGACAAATAGCATGCTTATGTCCTCTTGCAGGAATTTGTTTCTTTAGTTTGAAATGGTTGTTTGACTCACTTCTTTATTTGCTCAGGGTCTGAGTTCGTATGAGGCATACCAACAGTTTCCAGAGCAAGTTGCTAGGATTCAGGCCTTGCAGGATGAGATCAGTGGTGGCACCACAGCTGTCCTAGCTCTTATATTCCAAAACAAACTCTTTGTAGCCAATGTGGGTGACTCTAGAGCACTGTTGTGTAGAGAGACGCCAGAAAGTACTCTCTCTGTAGATCAGGTAACACTGGATTTTTTTACATTCTTACAGGTATTACAGTATGTCTTCATGTTTTTCTAACTTTTTGTTTTGTTGTGCAATCAATCAATCCAGTGCCTACTCCAGGTGAGAAAGCTTTTTGCCAAACCTGCCTTGAGAAGTCACCATTAGATAATTTATAAGTTTTTTGTCTTAAGCATAATTAGAGCATTTACCCAAGAGTTGAAAGCCAGAATGAGAGATGTGGCATAGGAGGGTACAAGCCAAAAGACGTTTGGCTTGTCATGAAATCTTGCATGATGAGCCAAAACAAGTCAACAAATGTTTGTGCAGGAAGTTAGAGATTTCGGAGCCTAATGAATAGCATCTTGAATTCTTTATGAAGACATCAATGTTCTAGCCCTGGCTGGGGTGATTCTGTTGTGTTCTTGGGCAAGACATTTTACACTCACAACACCAGCGAATTATTGTGGCAACCTGCAAAATGCCAAAGAGTAATGTGGAATGGACTAACATTCCATCCAGGGGGAGAAGCAATGATATCAGTTGCTTGATGCTGTAGGAACTGCAGTTAACATCAACACTGATGAGCCACTGGGCTCCCCTAGTCCTGTAGCCTCCCAAGCTCTTTTGGCTCGTCACAGGTGACTGGGGGGATTGCATGACAAGCTGAAAGGATGTCTGTGTAGGATAAAGGAATGACAAGGATAACATTGTTAAACTCCATTGTGATTAATTCTGTTTAATTTTGTGTTAAGCTGAGTGTTGATCATATCACTAATAACAAGGAAGAACTGACAAGACTGGCAAACCTGGGTCTGGACATTCAACAAATACTTAGGAACCGTCGGATTGGAAACCAGGAGAACACGAGGAGCATTGGAGACTATGGCGTCAAGGGTGGCTACAAGGACTTTGATATTCTGAGGTACTTGTAGAAATTTAGTTTGTTCTTTAATTGCCTTATTTCCATGGTAATTTATCCCTGTTATATCAAACAGGGTTCTCCCGAAAAATTTAAAGTAGATGCCGAGAACATTATGTAGTAGGTGGCACTGAGCAGTGAAGCAATATACACATCATGTAATCTTACGTGAAATACAAACCACTGGCCATTATTGAGCCGAGAGTTGTTTGCTTGCTCCAAGACTCGTTCACTAGCTTGTTCACAGTATTCATGCAATTCTTGCTTCGTTTCTTTTTTTTCGCATTTTTAGCCCAATTTACATTGTTTTCAGCTTTTCCTGTAGAATGTGAACCAAGATGGAAAATTTACCATCTTTCTAACTATTATACCAGAGCATAATATTAAAATATTTTTACATTTTTAGTCAATGTACACTCTGATTGGTTGTGTAGTCGTTTTCCATGACACAGTAAGGACATTTACATGGCACATTTATAACATATGATTGCATATTTTGGTTGTCTATATTTTGGAGGGAGGAGGGGGGACTCCTATATCAAAGGTGTGGGGGTACTTTAATCCCAAAAGGAGACCAATCTTGGCATGGTGTACACGGTTTTTGTCGCCTAAATGATACCATTTTTCATGCCTGATCGGTCTACATGTCAACTCCCAACACAGTATCAGTTTGCTTTTTATTTCCTCGTGTGCAACCCAAAGTGAGACCATGACAGCTGAACATGTTGGCATTCTGTTCTGAGCACCCTAAGTGAAACCAAAATGTGTAATTTACACCACTAAGAGAGGAGACAGGCGTCTCTCCGTCCCCCCCCCCCCCCCCCCCCACCCCCTTCCAGGCTCTCCTGTTTGAATCAGGATGTGTAGCTGCCATTTCCTATTTCCTAAATTTACTTATGGCAAGTTTAAGATAGTCTAACATCAAGAGACAAACTGAATAATATACATGTTTAGAAAACATCCTGTAAAAAAGTGCATGCTAAAAGTCATACTTCTATAACTCGATAGAAACACAGAACTAGCATCAGCTGTTGATGTAATGATGGCACGAGCAAAGAGAATTTACATTTTGATGATCAAAATAAACGATCGATTTAATTGTTTTCTAAAGGAAAAAGGAAATATGTTTTCTGTGTTTCTGTTGAGTTAAAGAAAATGTTTAAGTTTGGGAAAACTCGAAAAAGCTGTGGAAACACTTGCCTATCGGCTCGTGTACCCACAGCATTTCTTGCTCTCCCAAACTTTGACTCAATCGTCTTTCTATAACTCAATAGAAACACAGAATGTGTTTCTATTTCTAATGTTCTAGGGTATCAGGAAATGGTTAAATAAGCAAAAGATACTTTGAACATGGCATCGGATATACTGTGACGACCCTATCAGTTGACTAATCTTTCCAACATGATTTCCTTAGTGCTGCCACAGAAGAGCCAGTGATAGCTGAGCCACACATTTGTGGTGGATTCCCAATTGATGAATCATTCTTCTGTTTGGTCCTAATGTCTGACGGAGTTTACAAGTCAATAGAAGAAGCCTCAGATGCGGACAATTCTAATTATGATGTTGTTCGTCTGGTCACCGAGGAACTTCAGTGTCAGAACAACCTGACGGGTGTGGCCCAGGCTGTGGTGGACAGAGTAGGGAGGGCACATCATGACACATACATGAACCAAATGAGCAAGTGCCAGAAGAGGGATGATATGACGTTACTAGTTCGAGTTTTCAAGGAGGAGATTGCTAATTGCTTGAAGAGTCCAAGGGCTACTGGGAGACAGTCCATGATAGGTATATGAAGCATTTGATGCTAATATGAGCGGTTGAATCTCTCACCTCTTGAGGCCTTTTCTGCAAGGAAACTTTGTATGAATTGTACATTGTAACCTTTCTTTAGCAGGTGCTCCCTGTGGAAATCAGTGTAATCACGAATTCGGATCTTTAAACTAGTATTGTAAAATTCATTAACTATTCACGAGGGTGCAAACCAATCCCAGCACAGTATTCAGATCACATGTACACAACTGTAAACCCCAATACAAATCAAATTAACTTGTGATACAAACTCATGCTCAGCTAATTAGTCTTCATTAACTTTTGATACAGATCTCTACTGAATCGCATAACAACACTTTGCATTCAATTTTTTTTATTTAACAAGTAGAATAAAATATTCGCGTCCGATCTGTATGGCCATTTACAATGGCTCCCCTTTCAGCTCTTCATTATAAACGCCCATACAGATCTCCCGCTCATATTTTATCTTCTACTTAAAAGGGCAAGGCTGCAACACAGCATTCTTTATTTCGTTTCATTCACATTAAAAGGCCCAAATTAGACTGAAGAATTAACTAGAGGTTAAAGAATAAATTGCAGTATTGTTCAGAATTTTTTGGTAAAATCTTCGGACATCTTCGTAGATGTTCGGAGGCAAGAGAGGATGTAGAAGATTATCCTGTTTTGGTGGAAGAGCAGTCTGGATGTCGCCGTATGCGTTAACGCCATGTTATTTTTTGAAATCTTAGAGTAGAAAGGACTTAAAACCGATTCATTTTAGTGGAGTTTCAATGTAGTAAGGGACGGACTATTATTCTCCTGGAGGCTATGCAAGATCGAAATGCAAACTAATTTTTTTACACATATCGTGTTTGCAAGCAATTCATTTTGTCTTTTTAGGCCATGCAAACAATTTTTTTTGATATGTTTCATACCCCCTCCCCCTCCCCCCTCCAGAAAAATAATGGTCCGTCCCTTATGGTGTCTTGTAGGAATGCCTCCAGTGAGTCCCGGAGTCTTACCAGTATCTGTCCCATACAACCCTTCGAACCCCATGACCGGAAGTGCTCCATCCCTGTTCATACCACCCGGCGTACAACAACCCAAGCCACAGAGCGGAAGTACACCGAGTCCAACCACGTCCACGCCTACAAACGTGCCCCTGTTCACCGTCACAAGTTCACGGTCCGACACTCAGAGTTCCGCTTCTTCAGCAAGCGAATCTCCTTCCACCTCAGTTCCTGCCGAGCCTGGTGCTGCTAGAGAAGGGAACTCGAGCGTGAACGGTCAGGAAGTGGACGAGGGGAGCGCAAGCCAACAAGATGGCGAAGACAACAAGGTGATGCCATATGTAGATTTCAGTGACTTCTATCGGCAAGTCGACGAGCTTGGGGAGGAGTATGTTTATGGCTGGGATAATGTGAACGTGAACCCCGCGGCTGAAGAAACACCAGCTTAGATGAAGTGAATTTTAAACAGTATTTACTTTTTTTGTAGAGCTCTGTTGTTTTAAAACTTTACAAGGGAGCGTAAAGAGAATTAAAGATGATGAGCGCAATGTGACGCTATCGAGGGAGAGCGTGCCCGGTCCTCGCAAGTGCTACTCGCGTGTTGTCCACTCCAACGTTGGCTCGCGGACTGAATTAAGCAGTAGGCCAAAATTTGGGTCGCCCACTACCTCTCGGAACGAGTTATTTCATTGGTTCCTAAAACAATACATAACAGGCTATAACAATGCCCCTAGCCCTGAATAACAATAGAGGTAGTGTTTACAGCTGGCGAATGAAAATAGAGGTTTCAGAGAGGTAGTGTCGTACTGCAAAATTTTAACTTAGCTCCAAGGCTTGGGGAAGAGAACAAAAGATATCACATTGATATCAGAGATAAATAATTTGGAGCCAAGTTAGAATTTTAGTAGATCGAAATTGGCCCACTGATTGCGTCATTTTATTTTCTGTAACCACCAACAAAAGTTGGATTGGATACGTTTGATTCGCCGTGTACAAATGACGTTTATTGTTAACGTTTGGAACGTGTCACTTTATAGCATTTTATTTCCAGTAAAGTCCCTTTGTAAAATATATTTGTTTCAGTGCAGATTTTTTATTTGTACAATGGTTTCAAGATGCATTTAAAGGGGCAGTCTCATCAAGATTTAGCCCTACTTGAAAGTCTAATGAAGGTGATGGTATTAATTGGAAATCCACTAATAGTTGCCTAACCTTGCTAAAACGCACTGTACTACTCACGAAAGTTGTTTTAAACTGGAGTAGCTACGGACGGGTACGAAAGAAATGGTCTAAACCTTGAAAACGTCGGGCCGACGTTTTCAAGTTTGACAGTGTTCTTTGGAGGAAAATTACTAAAAAACCGTTGATTATGGTTTATGCACATCTTAGAGAGTACATTTATGACCTTTTGGCATTTAAAGGTTATTTTGTTGATCAACGAGTGCCGCTTTATAAATTCAGCATAGTTTGCACAAAAACTTAGAGGAATTCTCGTGATACTGCCCCTTTAAATACCGATTGTTAAACAATTGGTAAAGGCATCACCATTTGGTATGAAATCCTCAGCGGATATGAGGTAATGACCAGCTCTTTGCTTATTATACACAGTAAATAACTATTTGAAAGCAACTCTCCGGCCCAAGAGCACAGATTAGTTGAGGATGCTGAGTAGAACACAGCAATCCAAATGAATAAGTTAACGATACAACTGTTTTTACCTAAGAATTTTCCGATTTTATTGATTCAGTATTAAATTTTATTTTTATTTCAACGTTGATAAAAGACTATTGATGCCCTGGACTAATAAAACTCAATAAAATGAACCTTCAAAGAGCGATTACACCATTATTCATTTATTGGCTGACTGACTTGCTTGCTTACTTCTTACTCACTACTTGTTTGTTTGTTTGTTTACTTTCTGGTTTATTTATTCGTTTATTTATTTATTTTTGCCAAGGGTTTGTGTGTGAGGAACGTAACACCTTGCTTTTACTTCCGGTATTGCGACCGTCTCATTGTTGGTTTTTTACAGTCCTTTTTCAGGTTGCACATTTAGGGCGCGTTCGTTTGGGAATATTCTGGAATAAGAATATATTCCGGCTATTCTGCTCCTGGGAGCAGAATAGCCGGAATGGAAATCCAAGTATTCAGGAATGGGAAGAGCAGCCAAACGAACGCTTACTTGCATTACTCCAATTATTCTTATTCCTGATTGATCCCAAACGAACGCGCCGTTAGATTCAATTGGAAAGTTTCCATGAACGGCGAGACTAGAGTATTCTGCAAGGCGAGAGCTTTAAACAAAAAATTTGCACGGGGCGTGATGATGGCTGAAGGAGGTCGCTGATGAGCGAGTTTTTGTGTATTTTATTGCCCTAGGGCGTTAACCCGAATGCAATCTCCGGAGACTGCGTAAAAGCCAAACCAAAGTCGCCACACTCATGTCTGGCCAATCAAAAAATGCGAATAACGCAATAAACCAATCAACACCGAAAAGACGCGTGACCGGCGGTGCCAAGCGCGGGAAATGCCGAGTCACGACTAATTTTGGTTTTGCTTCTAATAAAACAGCATGCATGATTGCTTTGATTGACTCGAGCATGTTACAGGAGGTTTTTGGACCAATCAGAGCAATCAACAAACGGAAAACCTATTGAAAGCGTATTACTTTCGATGGAAGAGCAGTTTTCAATTTACTGGTTAACGTGTTCAGAAATTCGTTGGTTTTCCTTTATTATACTCTATGATTGGTTGAAAAAAAAAGTTGACAAACTCGGCCAATCAGATGTATTTCCCACCCTAAGCGCTGTTTGCCTATGTTTTTGCTTCGAGCCCTTTATCATCATCACTTCTCGTCGCGCCAGAAGGGCGAAAGTTGCGGACACATTGTCGCGGACGCAATTTTTTTTCCTGTTTGCTCGCGCGCGCAACAATTGTTGCGGATAAAAAAATTGTATCCGAGACACGAAAAATGTTTCTGACTTCTTTCAGAAACATTTTGTGCCCGTAAGAAATGTTTCTCCGTTTGCTCGCCCAAGAAAACATCATGAACAATAATGTGTCCTCGTTTGCCACTGTCTACGTTTTGTTTTTCCCCCTGATGGAAAACTGGGCCTGTGAATTACACGAATTAGCGAAGCCAGCAAATCGCTACGTTGATTATATACACATCTTAGTAGTGCCTATTTGCTCTGACAAGAGTCGAGGACTTAAGAAACCGCAGACTCTGGCTTATAGTCAAGTTTCGAAAAGAGGATTAAATTTTTGATCCAAAAATAGAACAACCCTTATCTCAGTTCAGGAGGCGGTTACTTCGTTATCGCGACCTCAACAGCCAGATGAATTGTACATGTACGGGACCTGGCTAGCGCATGGCAGCCTGAAAATAAGTCGCATATTGCGTCCCTAAATTTGAGAACTCTGAGCTGTTTGAGCGAGGCAGTAGAAAGTTTGCCTCTCGAAAACGGGCGTCGAAGAGCGATGAAAAAATAAAATCGACTTTGTTTAACGGGGGTTGCACGTAACATTCTTGCGACTGACAAACCTGTGACAATCTTCGGTTCTACCCCTTTTCTCGTTTCTTGCTCTTCCCCTCAGCTAGGCCACCGACATATGTGTGTACTAGCCGTCATTAGGAATTCTGTCTGACTTGTCCCTTCAACGATCGCCGCACAAACTGATATTTTTTGAGAAGCACTAGTACTCGAGTAGAATCGATGACCACTGGTCACTTTCCCCAATACTTTCTTGTCAGTTTTTTTAACAAAATAAATAAAAAACAATACTGAAATTTTTCAGCGCCGTTAGTAATTCTGCTTTCTACTCTCCATTCTTTTTGGGTTCGCGGTTTGCAACCAGGGTTTGAGATCGGAAAGAGAAAGGTTACATCTCCTGTCCAACCTTCAAACTCTCCATCAATACCAGACTATAAAAGCTGCGCGGATTTCCATACTCGAATCAGCCAATCAGAACGCGTTATTTCCGGTCCGGTCCAATATTTTCTAAATATTGGACCGGGTAGATTGAAGTTGAAATTTTTCAGTCATAAATTCGTTTATATAAATATTTTGCCAAACAAGCTTGCTCGAGACCGTATTGGTAGCATTTTGGCACTTGGACCTAAGTCACTGCGCTCGATCCCTGATTTTCAAGGGCCGATATTCCATTGTTTTATATACATAGTATATATTCTTATTTTAGAAGATTTTAGGTAGTGTCCACGGTGTGCCTTCTACGTGTTGGATTTTGCATTATTATTTTGATAAGAAATTAAATGCCGATCTCTCTTGGGACTGAATTTTTTTGTCAGATCATCGGCTTATTGCAGGTTCGTAACCTTATTGACAGAAATGTAAGGGGTTTTAGACGGGACGTGAGGTGCTCTGGAAAGTTTCGAGAAACGTCTCTCCTCTTCACAAAGGTGTGATTTTCTGACGTTGTCTATCACAGTCTAGAGTACAGTTTCCAAATCAACGTTTTACTCTGGTGTTGGTTAATTTTGCTTTATGAAAACCGTGATCAAAGCTTAGTTTTCTTTTTTATTAGATTTTTGAGGATGATCTCTAAATCCGTGTGCTTGAGCACGGAGAGGAATACCGGATACACAGAATCTGTTCTCTTCTTACAATGGCATACGATGTTAAGAATAGTTTTCGTGAGTCATATATGATTTTTTTACTCAGCGATTTAGCATGGAACTGGTTTATGACCGGTGGACGTAATTTACAGAAACCGCCGGATCCCCGGAAAATGTTGCGCGATGTGTTTGTTTTACGGCATGACCTCATCAGACCTTCCGACGTGAAAATGGCCATAAATGGTATTGACCAACACCGCATCATACTTCTGGTGACTCGATCGAAATATCGCAAAAGTAATGTTACACAAATGTTCTGAGGTCACTTGTAGACTGAAATGCCTCATGAATATTGAAAGAAAATGTCTTACGTTATTTAAATACTTGTCATTTAAACGGAAGGATACAGACAGAAATAGTTCAAATTCCACTCACGATAGCACAGCTCTTTGATATAATTTCTCTATGCTTTTGTATTTTGAAAAGTGATGATCTATAATTGTTGCCTTTGTTTTGTTATAAATGATATTGTATTGAGAAGGTTCATGCCTCTTCTAAGATCGAAACGAGAGCTCTTTTCTGAAAGTTTGCGAGGTGTGTCTGTAATGCCAAGGTTGACTGGAGAAGTTACTCAACCATAACTGGCAGTAACGCAATGAAATTTCACGGCTGCCTAAAGTATTATTAAACTTTTTCTTGCATCAGACTAAATTCCCCATTTGCTCTCTCGCTCATGAAGCTATCGAATCTTTATTAAACGAGAAAGTAGTCATTATAAATGGTAACAGAAGTTTTACATTCTGTGAATAAAATTTTTTCCTTCCACGCGAGGATAAAATGTTGTACGTGTGATTCGACCAATCAGGAGAGTTCTGTGACGTCATGTCACGGGGGTGAGGCTATTACATCTCGTCGGAGTGAGTTCCTTGGTGGACTCTTTTGGAAATAATCTAAACTGGTGGGTTTTCCTTTATTTTTCCTTGTTGGAGACCGGTCTGGAGGACACGGCTTCGTCTGTATCAAAACGAAAGTTGAAAGTGTGGTTTGCTGAGCTCAGCTCGCGGTGAAACGCTCATCAAACATGGAGAATGAGATGAAATATTTGGCCGTGGATCGGGCAGCCATTGCTGATCCAGCGGCTCAGGCCAAGTGGACAGCGAAGAAGTTGGTGTGGATTCCTGATGATCAACACGGATTTGTAGCTGCAAGTGTGAAAGATGACAAGAAAGACGCTGTCGTTGTGGAATTGGAAGGTGGAAAACGAAAGACTGTGAACAAGGACGACATCCAAAAAATGAACCCACCCAAATTCGAGAAGGTTGAAGACATGGCCGACTTGACCTGTTTGAACGAAGCTAGTGTGCTCCACAATCTGAAGGACAGATACTACTCTGGGCTTATCTATGTAAGCGATTTATTATTCTTAACAGGGCTCGTTCGTCTTGTAGTAGCGTTAATTTGCCATTACAATGGCGACTTGAATTGCAAGTCTCACCGGAAGTTCGGTTTAGAATCATTCCTTCATAAAGCTCACTAGCATACTAGCATTCGATCGTTGTAGTTGTAATCGCTAATCATTATGTAATTATTTCTCGCAGACATACTCAGGTCTTTTCTGCGTGGTTGTGAACCCGTATAAACGCTTGCCTATTTACACTGACAAAGTCGTCGACATGTATCGTGGGAAGAAAAGACATGAAGTACCACCACATATCTTTGCTATAACAGACACAGCATACCGGAGCATGCTTCAAGGTAGGCAGATAAATAAACTCTCTCTTTCACGCTATCAATGTTGTTACACCAAAAGCGAAAATGCTGCTAGGTAGCGTTTTGCGTGGCCCAAAATTTATTTCACGCAAACAGCCCTCGAGATTAAAATATTGGACAATTATCTCAACGGAACCTATTATCCTTTTTTCGCCGACCGTGTGAGATATTTTTAAAAACGATTTTCAAGTTTTGCCCAAGAAATGTCTCCGTTTATGGCCTGCTATGATCATAAAAGTCCTCCTAAACTGCTCTAGGTTATGGTTGTTGCAGGTCGCTTCGTGTTTCGGGTTATATATTTACGTGCTTCCCCCCAAAATTATTAAAACAGTGTCATTTAGGAATGGAAATGTTAATGCCAGCGTTTTGAAAACAGTTCTTTTGTCCATTTTGTGTCGATATTTAATAGACAGATTATAAATGAGCGTTGCAAGTTCTTTTATTCACCAGATTGCCGTTATTTCCACGCTTCCCCTGGTAGTAGTCGCAGTGGGCATTCCTTTTGCACAAAACAGTTTATCTTACCCCTCCTCCCCTTGTTAATAAATACGTGTTTACTTTACTAGCTGCTTGGTTGACTTGTGCTATTTATTGTAAGAAGGGGTTCTTCATTCCATTTGTTTTGCGTGTGGGCGGCTGCTGTAATGTACATGCTACATTTATAATGTTGCGTGATGGTTGTCGGTTTCTGTTGAGCGTTTAAGCTTTTATGGTTGAGCAAACTTGTGATTCAGAATTATCTAAACACGACCTGTTTTCGATATGCGTAAACGCAAAATCAGTCCGCCATCAAATAATGTTTTAGGTTGTTGCCCTGTTTGTGGGTTTTCTGAACAACAGATCAAAGAAAACGGTTTTTGGTGGAGGTCTAAACTTACAAGTGGATGAGTTGATGGCCCTCAAGATTCATTGCTTGGAATCTGCGTATTTTGGTTTCATTACAATTTTGTCTAAAATCCAGAAGTACCTCAAGAATCTATCTTAGTTATTTTTAATACTCCAAGAAATCAAACATTGTTAACTAATATTAAATTTTGTTGTACATCTTGTGTATTTTAATTTATACTTGTATTGCTGTTTAACAACGAGCATGTAGCGCTATACATGAGAGTTTTTTTATCATGCAATTCAATTTTCTTAGCAGGGGTGAATTGTTTTACCGATTCAATACTATGTGTAAACACAGAGCAAGGGTTTAACTTGTGACTTATCTACATAATTTTTTTTAACCCGTTGGCAATCAGTGTGAATATGACAATTGTTGTGGAGAATAGCAAATATTAATTTTATTACCCATGTAATCAAAGTTGTGGCTCTCTGATAAGGATATTGGATAGGGCCCAGTGGGTAACGCCTAACGGTATACAATGCTATGAAAGACTCAGAGTAGAAAGCTGTAAATCTAGTGTCTGTCTATCTGTCTGGCATTGTATTTGAGCAAGCTTGGCCTCACGTTTTGCCAGCCATTCCATAAATTTTCACTATGCCTTTTAGTAAATGACATCCAATAAAAATTACCATGCATAAAAATTTATGAAAGATTTAAACCCCCTGGAGTTATTTGTTTGCTTGATAATTCAGTGTTATCTTTTTCAATAAATGTGTTTTCTACTACACTGCAGTAGATAAACAAGGGAATAATGAGAAGTTTTCTTGATTGGCATGCAGCAATTTCATAAGAATTGCTATATTATTTTGCAAAATTATGTTAAAATTTATTAATTTAGGAATTTCTTAAGCACTAAAACTTGATATCCCAAATTAGTTTGTGTGTACTTTTAAAATGATAACTTTTTCCTATAACTTTTACAAACTAATTTGCCAGATATGAAATCCATAACATTTGCCTTTTCTAGTAGTTAATCCTAAAAAAGATTTGCATTTAGTTTTTAATTGTGCACATGAACAGGTTGTCTTGATTCTTTCACTTAGCTTGCTGTCCTTGTCTGTTAACCCTCCTTCTGTCTGCTAAAAATGTTTTAAGTAAATATTAAAGGTACCTAAGATTTGAACCTGGATGAGCGATAAATTATATCCTTCAACCTTTTGATTGTGCAATATACAGTTGAAATATAAAATGCTGCCTTCCTGTAGCAGTGACGTCTCTTGGCCAGGATCTTTTGTCAAAACTTTACCGCGATCCATAGACTTTCCTCAAGATTATTAAAACCTTTACACCGTGGCTCCATGTAGCTTTTCCCAACAACCAGGTAATTCTTGCCCAGAGTGGCCATCGCATAGAGGTACAACTGTATATCTTTGTGAAAGAACTTTAAGTGAATAGCATTAAGAGCTCAAAGAATAGGTAGGTACATTTTACCTTTTCAGCATTCCTATGGCAACTGATTTTGTTGGTATAATATGGTATCATTTTGTTTGTTGGAAGTGTTCCATCAACATTATTGAAAAAAAAATCAACATTATTGAGGTAGCTGTGGTAAAATGCAAAAGTTTAGAAGGTCTAAATTATTAGAATCACATTTTGCAACCTTAAATTTCACAACTGACTTTCCTCCCCTCATCTTTGCAGTCAAGTCTTGAGAGGAAATGATAATCCCTGTACAATATTACTGTTTCAAAATTGTTTGTTGTAAAGATATTTTAGGATTTGATCTTTGGTCTTGAGTGGGTATTTTTACTGTCTTTATCTATATATCCTGCTTTTATCAAATTATGTCATCATTGTTGATACAACACATATCGGCAGGTATTAATCAAAATAGTTATCTGATGAGTTGGCATCATAACTAAATATTAAGAGGGGCTACAGGCTACAATGGTAACTTGGACAACCGACAGGCTGGAAATTAGATGAAGAGAATCATCAACACAGGAAAATTTTCTTGATTTATCACTTAATTTTTAGCGCTAACATTAACTTAAAATATATTGGAATTCGTAAAAAGAATTCTTATTTTGAGTTTGGGACTGCCAGGGTTTAAAATAGCCGACCTATGTAAGTATTTCTGTTTTAATTCTTACTATATCCTTATATGGGTTGCTGCTATGAACAACTTTTTGTGATATTTTAATTTACAAAGGGATATATCTGATATTGAATAAAGAGGAATGAAACAACTTTTATGTGAAAGTACTGTAACACAATATACTTGTCTAGGAGAATAAATTTGAAATATTTTTTAATAAATTCGAACTATTTGAACTTATGGAAGTCCTGTTTAAACTGCAAACATAGCTTTGATTGTGTTTGTTGTGACTGTGCAAACATCCTGTTTTGACTCCTTAAAATGGCATTAATAATGTAACCTTAACGTGTTTATTTTTCAGTTTTCAAGGTACACTATTGTCTTTAATTAATTACCAGCTACAACTGTACTTGCTCAAATTGGAAATACAGTAGATTTCCTTTTTTCTGTAACCCTTGACTCCTTGAACCTGCTTAAAATTGGAAACAAAAGTTGTTTCTTTTGGTTTTACTTTACTTAGTCAAGCAATGTGACTGCCAGTAATCCCCCCTCACCCCCCCTCCTGAATCTCAAACTCCTGAATTTCTTGAACCAATTTTCATTTCTCTTTGAGGTTTGAGAGATTACGATTCTGCTGTAAATATAAACTCAAAAATAAAATATCAGCTTCTTAACACTTTGGCCATGGAAATTTATCAATGAAAGTAATTTAGGCCAGGTTTGTTTACTCCAGATCTTATTTCTGGAGTATTTTTCTGTCATTTAAACCATTCATGAAGTTGATTTGAGTTTAATGTCAGTCTTTTCTAAAATAGCTTGCATATCAAGTTCTTATCATACTCTTTCTTATCAAAAGTAATTATAACAATTCAAATTGATAATTGCTTTCAGTGAATGTAAAGGAGTTGTAAAGGAACAAACCGTTCCTGACTGTAGTAATTTTAAACTTAGTCTAGTATGCTCAAAGTTCTTGATTTGGGATTTTCCTGCATGAAAAGGTTCACACTTGTTTTCTCTGATTATGATTTACATACCGAACAGTGAGGCTGTTGTTATTCTGATTACTTGTTACAGATCTCTTGGAGCTGTTTTCACTTATTAGCAATTAAAGTAATATGTGTTTGCTTTGGTCTTACATTACTGGGCCACTTTTTCACCTTATCAAAGTTAAACCAAAACCGATCATGATTTACTCACACACGTTTTCCCATGCTTCGTGACAGCTACATGTGTTTGCTTTGAGTTTTGACAGCTTCAGCAGGTTGTCTGTGTCCTTTGTGGTTGGCCAGAATGATTTCTTTGGTTAAATTTGTTTTTCGACACTTAATTGAAAACCGCTCTGACATTGAATTGATGTTCTAAGAAAAAAAGGTGTTGATCACTTCTTTTCGTGATGAGGTGATTATGAAGGCGAGGCGATCTTATCTCATTGACCAGAATTAATTAGGAAAGATCGCATTTCAACAATGGAATTGAATTCTGATTGAACTATTTATTCAATAATTACCAGTGATATGTAATCAAAAATTCTTCATTTGGAAGAGTTGTGATGCTTCTTTTAAAATGATGGGTGGAAGAAAAATGTAATGAGTCTATTAACGTGTTTTCTCAACCACTTGTTGATCCATATGTTTGTAATCAAAATGTTGTAGAACAAAAAAGTGCTGACTCTTTGTAATGTTCAGTTTGTTGAAAATTGTTAGTTAGTTGTGCTATTACTGATACAAACCATGTAGGATTTAAATACTTGTTGTGATTTTTTTTTACGAGAAAAGGAATTATGATTTACAATTTGTGTAAAATTTCATTAAAATTGTTTTCAAGGTCTTCATATGTTTTTCATATTACCTGTTTCTGTGGATAGGACTTTGAGCAATAATAATGTTTGTAACTGGACTTGTGTTAAGTTGTTGTGAGTATGTTTTACCTAAGGCAATAGCTTTATGTATGAACAACTTTAAATTTTATAACAATGCATTTGTTCTTTTCAGATCGTGAAAACCAGTCAATTCTTTGCACGTAAGTAAAAAGATTTACGATGTTCTTACTTAACCAGAGAGTAACTCTAAATCTGTAACACATGCATGGGTAGCATTAGTACTTGTACATGTTTTCTGGCAGTGGTAATTTTTTTTATGACCATCTGGTTAAAACTGGCTGCTTAAGCCCAACTACATGTAGTGTCTCACAGTTTCAGCCAAGCTACCTATCAACTGTTCAGACTTTATTGCCAATTCAAGATAACATTTGTCCTTCCTAATAATTATCACTGCAGCTGTAATTTGATGGTTCTTAGAAATTTCTAGGTAGACAGACAGGTTTTTATTTTCTGCATTCTCATATTGATGTTGTAAGGAGTTGATCAGTTTCAGATGCAACAGACGGATTTACAGCATAGTTTTTTTGCATTCAGCTTGCAAGTATGATGTGTAATGGTTGCTTTTTTTGTTTCCAGGGGAGAATCTGGTGCTGGAAAGACAGAGAACACAAAAAAAGTTATTCAATACTTGGCATCAGTAGCTGGCCACTCACACGCCAAGGCAGCTCAGACTCCAAAGAAAGGAGCTCCTACTACTGCAGTCAGTACGAAGGTTGGAATATCTCACGGCCAGGTGATTGTTACAACTGATCTTTTTAAAAAAAATTTCAGAGCAAAGTAAATGTTGTTTATAGAGAGCAGTCATGCATTTAGCTTTGAGATAGCTAGTTTACAGGCATGCCACTGAAACAAAGGAAACAAATATTTTAAATGGATAATCTGAATTGGCAGGAAGCAGTCCAGTTGGCTATATAGAAGGCGTGACCAAGGATCTGAACTCAGGATGACTGAGAACAAATCCAGCTAGTGGCAGGGTGTAGGGGCTGAACCTGGGACCTCCGGATTACAACACTAGTGCCCCAACCACTCAACCACACTGGCCTCCTTAGACAGACCGGGCATCTTGAAAAACGTGGCAGATATTTTCAAGTTTGTCATCTGCAATCCATCTTTAGTTACTCAGTCGACCATCCTTTATTTCCAGTTTGTTATCATATGCAATGTTTTAGATGGTGAAATTGTGGTGTGCAGTGTTGCAATATCTGTATCCACAACTTACATTGGATGCTACATTATGGATGTACAGGTGTATGATACAATTCAGACACAACACGCAATGTTGTGTGTAATATTGCACCATGTGTCTTAACCTTAAAGGTGATTTCCGGTCCGTACTGCGCAGTCGCTGGGTTTGTTTTCATTTTTGTTTTGAATTTGTTGCTGACGTCACACTTTTAATCTGCCATTACGGGTTGTTTCGTTCACCAATGCTCAATGAGCTGAAACGTCGGTTTTGAATAGCTTGGATGTTCTTCTACTCATTATTATTGTTTTGCAAGGACATCTAGTGCTACTAATCAAGAAAAAGGTACGTTTGTTCCAGAATCTTTATCTTTGCCAGTAAACATTCTTTCGTGTGAGGCTCACATTAACATTGCAGTCGGAGATTGCGCAGTACGGACTGGAAATCATCTTTAAATTCCACTTCAAGCTTAAACATTTTTATTGTCCTATTTTATTAGCTGCTGAACATTTCATTTAAGAGCAGTAACTTAATTGAAAGATGTCAGCATTGTCTAAAATAGCACAGTTTACTGGTTATCAAATTGTTTATTAATAAGAGATTCTTTACTTGCTCTATTTTTTTAGGTTGAGTTGGAGAGGCAACTTCTGGCTGCTAACCCAATCTTAGAAGCTTTTGGAAATGCAAAGACTGTAAAGAATGACAATTCATCGCGTTTTGTGAGTTTTTTGTTTCTATTTAGAATTTACAATTTCCTGTATTAAAGGTGCCCTAATAATGCTGTGTTCCTTTCAAATTCAAGTTATCATTACAATGTCCCTTTGAAATTTAAACTGCACTGCTGAGCTGCACATTTTAGCAAATCTATCGTGATAATAAAATATTGTAATAAATAAGAAAGATGGTGAATTGGGCTCAGTGAGTAAATGATTACAATAGATCGTTTTCACTGTCACGCAACAAAAATATAAATCGAAAAACTATTGAGTAAATGAGGTCAAGAAAATAGGATATTATAGGAGAGAAGTAAAGAAGTAATTTCTCCAAGTTTTAGGTCTGTGCGCTGTCCCAAACTTTAGATATTTGTCGAAATGTTTTGCACAAATTTACAGAGCCCAGTATGGATTCGCCATATTGGTGTACCTCTGTGGTACACCAATATGGCGGCCGGAAAATACTGTAAACATCTGGAACTTACTTTGATCATCTAGGCCACTGATTATCGGTATTTGACAAACAAACATTTGCATAAACATATTTCCTGCACTTTAACTTCTCAAATGGCTAAAAATCACAAGATAAATGTATATTTTTTGACAAACACGATCGTAACTGCGTGTCACGCACCGCCATTACTCTGAAATTCAAAGTGCGCTGATTTTCAAATGAAGGACACTACTGAGCTGAAAAGTCGCAAATAGATATAATTTTAGTACCTCTTATGCCTGATGCGGATAAAAACTATGGTGTCTCTTTAGTTTTGGATTTTGGTACCTGATGACGTCACGTGAAAACGATCTATAGATGGAATGTTCATTTGTTACAAACATAGGACGAAGAAAAAAATCTGAGTCCTTGACAGGAATCGAACCCATGGCCTCCAAGATACCGGTTGGGCACTCTAACCACTAAGCTACGAGAGATGTGAGCTTGGCGATTTACTAGGTTCATATGCGACCCACGTCCCGCATACTGCTAGGATCAGCAATGAACCTACTAAATGGCCAAGCTCACCAGTAGTCTCTTGTAGCTCAGTGGTTAGACTCGTGACAAATGAATGTTCCATCTTCATTATAAAATATTGTGTTCTGCGATTGTGTTCAATATAGTGCAAGCTTAACTTAGGTGATGTTTTTGTTCTTGTTTTACAGGGAAAGTTTATCAGAATCAACTTTGATGCTTCAGGATTTATCGCTGGTGCCAATATTGAATCTTGTATCCTTAGGAAATTGTTTTTATGGTCTTGAAATGCTTCTAAAAATTAGTTTGGTAAGGTAGTTCTGTGGGAATCATGCAGTCAGATTTCAATGTTTTACTGTAATACCTTATACTGGCTTACCAAACGTCATGTCTTTTGGAAATCATGGAATGAAATATGATGTGATTTTGGTAAAAAACGTTTTTCACACACCTTTCTTGTAAATCAAGAAATCATTTGTCCTTGACATATGATACTAGACCTCCTTGAAAAGTCTCGTGCTGTACGACAAGCACCAAATGAAAGGTGCTTTCACATTTTCTACCAAGTTCTGAATGGATTGGACAAGAAGACTAAAGGTAAGATTGTCTGGGTTTGAGGGTGATGGATGTGGAAAGGCAAGTAAGAGCCTTGTCAAAGCTAGTTTTGTTAAATTCTGTAAATCAAAAGGACGAACCTAAGTAATCGACTGCTGTTACCCAAGGAAGCAATAAATATTGTTAATAATATTATTTAAAGCACCTAAAATACACACCAAAAAACAAAACAAAAACATGGAGCATTGTATATATTTGTACAAAAATGTAAGAAAAACAAACAGACAAGAAATAACCATAGAAGATCAAGAACTTGTTTGATTTGCTGGGACCCTTGAAGTTTGATTTTTCGTTCCTTATCTGAAGTTGTAGTTACACACTGGTTGTGAATTTCAAGGGGTTTGATATCTGCAAATAACATTGTGTCCTTGAGAATGGAAGGTGCAACTATTCATAATAGCATTACAAGGATAATTGAAGGAGTGCCTGGATAAATTGCTAGATTCTTCTCAAAGTTGCTTTGTGTATTTTTGAACATCAAAGGGAGAATTTTGCATTAGATCAGGAGTCACTTAGGGCCTTGTTCCACCCACCCCTTCAATTATTAAGGACCAGGGAGAGTGGCAGGGACATAACCTTGACGATGATTATAAATTTAAGTGGTGTTTGACACACCCATCTTGTTGTATTGCAGCTGACATGTTGTTCCAGGATGCAAGTTCATATAACTACTTGAGCAATGGATTTTTGCCAGTGACTGGGTGGGACGATGCTGCTGATCTTCAGGATTCTTTGGTGAGTGATGAAATGTGTGGTTCCAGAAAATATACATCCCCCCCACAGAAGGGATTTGTCCTATGACCCCCCACCCCTTCGGAAATTCCAATTTAGCTTCATACATTGCTTTAAACTTTTTGGTGTTGGAGACCCCCCTCGCCTCCGGAATTTCCAATCCCTTCTGTGGGGGGAGTATGGATATTATCTGGAACCACACAATGTAGTACTGTTAAAAGTTTTCTTTATCAAACAGAAGTGCACTTGCTAATGCTGGCTAATGGAATGTTGCAAGGGTTTTGCAGTAATAGTACTGTTTTTGTTTTTCTGGTAGACATGCATGAGGGATATGGGAATTCCAGAAGATGACATCAATGGTAAGTCTTCTATTTGCAATTGTCAAAACTGTGAAAGGCAAGTTGATAGGATGACTGTATACATGTATTGAACTGTGTCATCACATTTTCCTCTCTCGTGAAGTATACTGATTGAACATGCATATATGCCACTGCTTTTTATAGAGAATCCAATAAAACTGCTGACTCACTTGCTCCCTCCCTCCTTCCCTCCCTCCAACCCACCCAACCTCAACCACTCCCTTCCACCCTTCTTGATCCCCATTCTCCCTCCCTCCCTCCCTCCCTGTCTTTTGTCTCTTTCCCTCCAGTTTGTTATCAGTTTATCTCAACATGTGATATATTTGTTGGTATCTTTTCCTTCTTTGTGATTCCTTGCTTTTTTTTTCTGTTAGCCCTTTTCCGTGTAGTTTCTGCTGTTCTTCAGTTTGGCAACATGGTCTTCAAGCAAGAGAGAAGCTCTGAACAAGCCATCATGCCCAGCAATGAAGGTCAGATCTTCTTCCAGCATTTAAATTTGGATTCTGTACAATTCCATTGTTAATCCTGTATGGCACAGAACCACAAAATTCAAGAGTGATCAGCTTCTAATTTCTTAAGGTTACCGTATACCTTCAGATCGACAATTTTTCACGAAATTGGATTTTTACATCCAAGTAATAGTCCAAGTGTGATCTTTCATTTAAAAAAAAAGTTTGGAAAAAGAGTGAATATCGGCAGAGAAATGAGCATATTTCGTTTTTGACCAGAAGTAAAAATTCTTCTTTAGAGTGACACTCATATGACGTGTATGCACTCAACCGAGACGGTTTTCGCGGGAAGTATCACGAAAGCCGCCATTCTCACGCACTGATTGGCCTTGTTATTCGAGAAGGTGTTGCAAGCTTCATGTGGGTGGCGTTTGTTTGCATTGCAAGATATTTTTTAAGCGCTGTTTTCTGAAATCAATTTTTTGCTTTGAACGCGACACTTTAAAGAGCTACAACTCCAAAGGAATTTGCCCCTTCTACGTCAAATTTGGCGAGCAGCTAGTTTAACATGTTAATAACAAAAACGTGTCGGCGATTTTTTTATTTTTGTATACTTTTTCTACTGGAGCGATTTTTGTATGATCACTCCTGTTTGTTTTAGCCCTATTTGCGAAATGTCTTGTATCTTTTTATTGCAATTGAATATGACAAAACGCCGACACATTTTCTTAGCGCTTGGGGTCCGGAAACCAAAGAACAAATCAAATTAGCGAAATACAAAATTCGCTTTGACTTGTAGCCTTCAAAAGGCGACTCAGGCGCTCGTGTTTCGAGGTTCCTAAAAGATTGACATTTCATTCTACAACAAAATGTTTTTTTATAGATTGAAAGCCAGCTCAATAAGCTTTAATTTGATATAGGGTTTTAGCTGTCTACAATTTATTCCGACCGCGCTATATCGTTTAGATGCGAGACACCCCCAAAGGTATACGGTAACCTTAAAAATGATTGTAATACATTGACAAGCAGACAGGTGATGATTATTTGGACAGTAATCAATAAGGGGATATTGTCTTAATGTGCCTCACCAAATTCTTAGAATTAACATAAAAAAATATTTTGCAATGGCATGTACTAAAACCAGGAACACTAGAACAGCCCGGAACACCGGAACACCAGTTTGCTTGCAGTTAGTTCCACTTCACTTTGCTTGCAGTTAGCTTTCATTTGTTGGTTAGGGCGATTTACCGGTATGGTGTTCCGGCTGGTCGTTTTTGTGTCCCCAATTAGCAGCAATGCTAAATACTCCCAGACAGGTTTAAAAAGGTTTTTGTTGTGTTGTTGTTGTTCTGGGGTGTATTGGTGTTCCCGGTGTTCCTTGCCGTTTGCAATCATTGAGACAGATTACTATCCCCTAACTTTTCTACTGAACTTTTGCTTTTGTTTTGCTTACAGTTGCTCAGAAAGTTTGCCATTTGCTTGGCATCCCTGTCACTGAATTCTCAAAAGCTGTTCTAAGACCAAGGGTGAAAGTTGGTCGTGACTATGTGCAGAAAGCTCAAACAAAAGCACAGGTAAGTTCATTGGACAGGTTTATACATTAAATACAATATGTAATGTAAAAATGTAAAAAGATTGTAAAAATCAAGTGTATACATTTCTATGATACTAAAAGTTATCCGACATTTAGTCTGTGAGCTTTGGTGTGTTGTATCTCTGTTTGATCAATTTCTTTTCTAACACAGGCAGAGTTTGCTGTTGAAGCTGTCTCAAAGTCTCTTTATGAGAGAATGTTCAAGTGGATTGTGTCGAGAATCAACAAGTCTCTTGACAGAACAAAGCGGGAAGGCGCTTCATTTATTGGTATCCTGGATATTGCAGGATTTGAAATCTTTCAGGTAAAATCAAGACAATGACTGTTATTATTATAAAAGGTTTGGCAGGGTAAATGCTGTTTAGTAAATACAGATTGCAACTTATTTCCTAAATTTGTTATGTATCGTCTGTTTCAGATGAACTCCTTTGAGCAGCTTTGCATCAACTATACCAATGAAAAACTCCAACAGCTCTTCAATCACACCATGTTTATTCTGGAACAGGTATGCATTGTTATAATGCTTTTGTACTGTAGATTTGATATTTTTGTTTTGACTATGGTGTGTCATCTGAGGCACAGGTTCAGTGGCTCAATTGCTAGTGTGTCAACACAGCGATGCACATTTAGCTAAGAGCAAGCCCCGCCGGATTTTCTGGTCTTTATACCTTCAAAATTATCCGCCTCTTTGTTTTCTATTGAGATCTTACCTGGAAATAAGCTCTCTTTCAGCTGGTGAAATTGGCTGGTACAGTAACTGGGTCTTAGCTTTATGTCTGTGTCGGGCCTCTAAATCTGACCACATTGTATTCCAAGTAAAACACTAATTTTCACAATGCCATCCACATGTATTCAATTTGTGTGTACTCCATCAAATTGTCTGGACACCCAAATAAATACTGTAATGACCTACAATATCGACCACAGCTGTTGAGACACATACTGCAATTTGATGTATCTCAGCCACCCCACCCCCTCCCTCCAGACAGAGTTTTTGGCAACAAACATTTCTTGAAACAAAGAGCCAACATTGGGTGAGGGGGAGGAGAGGGTGGGGAGTGGGGAGTGCATGATTTCCAAGCAAGTAATGTATATGTCTTAAAAGAGCTGAAAAGTTTGATGAAAAAGCAATTGGCCCCAACAGGTTTTGGCTGCTATTGTAGCATTCCATCTTAGTTACTTTATACCAGAGAATGTAGAGATGAAGCATGGCCTGTCTGAGCCACTAGGGTCAGAGCAGACTTAACTTATAAACTGATTTTTTTTGTCTTGACTATTCACAACAGGAAGAGTACAGGAAAGAGGGAATTGACTGGAAGTTCATTGACTTTGGACTGGATCTGCAACCATGCATTGATTTGCTAGAGAAGGTTTGTGTTTCCGTATTGACCATATTTTTGCCTCTTACTCCATGACTAAGCCGGCTGCCATGCAGGGTGTGAAACTACATGTAACAGCTGTCACTTGCCGCTGACAACAAATTCTGCCAAATCCCATACACCTTATTCCAAAATGGCAGAAAATACATTATTCTTTTGTTTTCATGTTAATTGGCCCT
Source organism: Meandrina meandrites (assembly GCA_963693305.1). Taxonomy (NCBI): domain Eukaryota; kingdom Metazoa; phylum Cnidaria; class Anthozoa; order Scleractinia; family Meandrinidae; genus Meandrina; species Meandrina meandrites. The sequence goes on along the minus strand of OY855912.1, from coordinate 6,445,360 downwards.
CATTGCCTCAATCGCATCTGCAGAATTCGAAAGAATCTTTGGCCTAAAATGAGGGAACAAGGGCCAGTGAACATATAAGCAAACAAATAATGTATTTTCTACCATTTTGGAATAAGGTTTATAATAAGTCAAGCTCTGACAAGTCCTTGTTCTAAACTTGGTCGCAGGAACCTAGAATTCATATAATCTCTATAGTACAGACACCTCCATGTTATGAACACGGGGCTCTGCCTCTTTGATGTGTAAATTGAAAAGGAGACGTTTGACTGTATAATTATTTAACCAAGTTATGCTGTCTTTGATTTGCAGCCCATGGGCTTGTTTGCTCTGCTAGACGAAGAGTGCTGGTTCCCAAAAGCCACAGACAAATCATATGTAGACAAAGTCATCAAAGAGCACACTAAGCATCAAAAGTTCAAGATCCCTGAGTTCCGCTCAGAAGCTAACTTCTCAGTTATCCACTATGCTGGCAGGGTACGTTGTGCTTCTTACATTGATTTTGTGGAGAACGCACAGTCGAAGTCCGCTATTTTGAAGTCCCAGGGGAAATGAAAGAAAGTTTGACACTCAGCCTAATGCGCTGGACTCTGGATTGAAGGGTCCAGGTTCGAGCCCTGGCTGGGGTAATTGTGTTGTGTTCAGTTTATCTCCTCTATAATATACCCAATGGCCTGCAAGCTTGGTCTCTCCCTTTACCTAAGTCTGACTGAAGTCTAAAGTGGTAGGAAGGGTACTCCTTAAATACACTGTAAGCATGACCAGAGGCACTGGGTTGTGTTCTTGGGCAAGATACTTCACTCTCATGTCGCCTCCCTCCACCCAGGTGTGTAAATGGGTACCGGCAAATTTACCGCTGGGGATAACCCTGCAATGGACTAGCATCCCATCCAGGGGGGGAGTAGAAATACTCCTAGTCACTAATGCTACAGAAAGCAGGTTAGCCTCTGTTGGTATGAGCCACTTGGCTCAATGCATACTTAACCTTTTACTGCACCCATTTTTCTGGCTCACGGTATAATATTTGCACTGTACACAGGTCGACTACAACTGCTCACAGTGGCTGATGAAAAATATGGATCCTCTCAATGACAACATCATTGCACTGCTTCAGAATTCATCTGATACTTTTGTTGGCCTTCTGTGGAAAGATTCAGGTGTGTTCTAACATTTAAGTTCCCTAAAGGCCAGAGACTCATCAATATTGACTTTCTTCTAGCTGCACAAGTTCACTGTTTGCCGGTGAATAGGTGGCAATAGGGGATACTGGTTTGACATACCACTTATTTCTCAGAACTTACATAAATCTTTGTCTGGCAAAGATAAAGGTGAAAATAAATTTTGAGCTTGAGAATCAAAAGTTTTTTTAACCCCATATTTCAGAGTTATTTTACTTTTTCAACAGAGAACATTGTTAGCATGAATGCAGCTCAGAGTGAGACTCCATTTGGAAGCAAAGTGCGCAAGGGAATGTTCCGTACTGTCAGTCAGTTGTACAAGGTGTGTAAGGATTTGATGTTGAAGTTGAACTTTCATTTGAATTAACTTTTGCTTAGATTAGTTTAGAAGATTCATCTCTAGTTTGTATTTTCTGACTAATGTTTGTGTCTTCAGGAACAACTTGCCAAACTGATGGTGGTCCTGCACAACACCAATCCTAACTTTGTCCGTTGTATCATCCCAAACCACGAGAAGAAAGTAAGTACATGCTCAAATTTAGGGATCCATTTACAATTAAACTCTGTTAGAGTTGCAGGGGTTTCAAAATGTTTTGAAGTAGGCGCCAGCAACTGGAAGAGTAGGCAGCCGTGACAAGTTAGCTTGTTGATCAGAAGGTGATTGTTATGACCAGAGTAAGAGGCAACATATAATCAAGAAGCTGGCGAACTCTGCCAGTCACCAGCTTGTTTTGAAAACCCTGGAGTTGCCCGCCGCGCAGGATCGTGATGGCTTTCCCTGCACTGCGTCATGCTGTATGCTGTTAGTGTGACGAGCCTCTCTGTCTCAAGTTGATAGTGTGGTTGAAGTTAATCAATGTTTCTGTTATCTGTTTAGTCCACTACACAGGGGATTACTTAGCCTGTTCAGCTTCACAAGAGTCCTACCTGCTTCCACCTCTCAGGACAATATTCAGAGCAATGAAAAAGCAGATGGGATGTTTCAGAGAACGTTATATTTCGGTCTTTACATCATTCTCTGAAAAATCGTATTCACTTTTTCATTGCTCTGAATAACAGTCATTAAAATGCATTTATTCGGATTATCCTTTATTTTGTTTCACTTGAAATTCTCAGCTGGCCGTGAGAAACTAAGCACGGATAACACCCTCCACTCAATGACAGTATTTGCTTTCGATTCTCCACTAGGCTGGCAAGATCGCAGCACAACTTGTGTTGGACCAGCTGAGGTGTAATGGTGTACTGGAAGGAATCAGGATCTGCCGACAGGGCTTCCCTAACAGGATGCTTTTCCAGGAATTCAAGCAAAGGTATTTAACCCTTGACATATTGCACTCTGTGGGAGGCGTGGTGGTTAGTGGTTAGTGGTGGGTAATGGTTAGTGCGCTGGACTCCGGATCGGGTGGTCTGGGTTCGAGCCCTGGCCAGGGCGCTGCGTTGTGTTCTTGGGCAAGACACTTTACTCTCATAGTGCCTCTCTCCACCCAGGGGTATAAATGGGTACCGGCGAATTTACTGCTGGGGGTAACCCAGCGATGGACTAGCATCCCATCCAGGGGGGAGTAGAAATACTCCTAGTCGCTTCATGCTACGGAAACCGGGGATAAGCACCGGCCTGATGGGCCACTAGGCTCGTAAGCAGACTTTGCCTTTGACTTATATTTCACTCTCAACTTTAAAAAACTTAGCGTGCAAAAGTAAAGACTTCTCGTCAACATCTTATTTTAATCCCCCACAAGGGAGGGGAGGGGTCTAAGTTTTCCATGCTGGTGGCGTAGCTGTTTTTTCTGATTGGTTGTTACCATAGTTGCGTTTTTCCAGCGAAACAGGTTAGATCCTTGCAGTTTGTGCTACATCGTTAGTAAGTTTTTTGGCGTAAAAATTAAGCGCGTGTGACCCAAAGGTGAGCCTGCTCGCAGGCCAAGGCTGTCAAATAACTGTTTATTACGGCACGCAACACGAAGAGACTGGTTTCTTTGAGTTTTTTTTTTCAGTTTTTAAGACTGCCAAGTATGTTTCTACCCAATGTTTGCTTTCGTAAGTTGATAATTAATGTGTAATTTGTCTTTTAAGATATGAGCTGCTGACACCAAGTGCCATCCCCAAGGGATTCATGGATGGACGAAAAGCCTGTCAGAAAATGGTACGTTTGATTGTTCCTTTTCTTCTCTTGATCAGCCTGAGCTAAAATTATTCCTCTTTTAACTCTTGATTACATTTCAGTTTTGACATCGAAATGGAAAACGTTTGCTAATGATATTTGTGCCTTCTTTGTTAGCTGGAGATTCTAGAACTGGACACAAATTCTTATCGCATTGGTCAGTCCAAGATCTTCTTCAGGGCAGGTGTGCTGGCACACTTGGAGGAAGAACGCGATCTTAAACTGACAGAGATCATCACCATATTCCAAGCCTACTGCCGCGGAAACATCGCAAGGAAGCACTACAACAAGCGTGTTCAACAACTCAGTGCCATTCGCGTCATCCAGAGGAATTGCCTGAGCTACCTTAAACTGCGAAACTGGCAGTGGTGGCGCCTGTTCACCAAGGTCAAACCGCTGCTCAATGTGACAAGGACAGACGAAGCCTTGCGCGAGGCGTTGGATTTGAAGCGGGCCAACGAGGAAAAGCTCGACAAGACCGAGGCAGCTTACCAAGAACTCGACAAGAATTTCCGGCAGATTTCTGAAGAAAAGGCCATCCTACAAGAGCAGCTTGATCGAGAACGCGACGCTTTCCAAGAAGCGGATGACATGCGTCAAAGACTGCAAACCCGAAAACAGGAACTGGAGGAGTTGCTGAACGATCAGATGGAACGATTTGACGAAGAAGAAGAGAAGGTTATTGGTCTAACAGAAGAGAAGAAGAAACTATTGAAGGATATACAAGATTTGGAGGACAGGTTTGTCGGTTTTTAACCTTTTCTTTGCATACAACAGTTGCATGCACAGTGTGGGTATTCTAGGACGTAATTAGTGGCTTTTCGTTCTGGGCAGGCAGGCCTTCAATTAATTTTGCTGTTGGTAATATCTTTTTTAATGTCCTACAACGATGGTTAACCTGGGTTTATTTGGGTGGGTGTGCTCCAGAGTACGTTTTACCGCAAGTACGTTTTAGCAAGCTTTTAAAATATTATTTCTTCGCATCCTGAATGTTCTATAGACAAAAAACATGCAAACTTTAAGAGCCAAAATTTGCTGTGAGTGTAAATTTTCTTGTTTATTTGTTTACAGCTTGGAAGAGGAGGAAGCAGCACGACAAAAACTTCAACTTGAAAAAGTCACCGTGGAGGCCAAGATTAAGAAACAGGAAGAAGACTTGACGTTAATGGAAGATTCCAATTCCAAGGTAGGTTATTGTTAACTGGCACTAGAGTAGTTGTAACGTTCGATAATTATTACCCAAAAGTTATTAAACTTGTTATTTATTTATTTATTTATTTATTTATTCTTTTTTTTTTGGGGGGGGGGGGGGGGTCGCTACCTTCAGAAATTTACAGAATGGTATTAGAAATCAGACAAAATTTTTATCACTGTGCTCTTATCCATCCGCCATCAGAGATCATTTTTCCACTTTTCCACTCGCAGAACGAGAGTAGTTTTACGTCTTGTCTGTCATGGGAAGTGGATCACTTGTTTTTGAATGCCGTTCTCATGTCGTATAATCCAATTTTAACAGTTGACGAAGGAGAAGAAATCCTTAGAAGACAAACTGCAGGAGGCGACTCAGTCTCTTGCTGACGAGGAGGAGAAAGCTAAAGGCTTGGCTAAACAAAAAGCTAAACAAGACGCTCTCATCGCAGATCTTGAGGAACGACTTAGAAATTCAGAAAAGGTACGCCTTGCTTCGCTTAAAGAACTTGCTATTAAATATACAGATTGTTTTGTATTGTGAAAGTGAATTGGATTTTATATTTTGATTATTTTAATTAGATTGTATTTAACGGGAATTTGACTGTTTGAATTTAATGTTAGGCCTGCCAAGAGTTGGAAAAAATCCGCCGCAAATTGGAGGCTGAGCTAGCTGAAGTCCATCACCAGCTCGAAGAGGCCAAACAAACGGTAAGAAAAAAATGTCAATTCTTAAAGTAGCACTGTCACGAGTATTAAGTCATCTTTCCAATGCCCCAAATAACTTTCAAATTTATCGTAACGTAACGAAACCTTGAAAGGAAAGTAAACCGAAAATAAAAAAGAATAGATACGAATGAAAAAAAAAGCTTTTTTTCCGTATGCACAGTCCGCGATGAAGCCAGTTGTAGACTATGCAGTTACTGATCGATAGTTATTGTTAAATTGATTTTATTTATCATTCGTGTACAAAAAAAGAAGAGACATTCTCTTAAAATCTGGATTTATTTGTTGTTGGTATTTGCTACCTGTTAGCGAGTTAAAAGTTATTATTTTTTCACATTTCAGATCCAGGATCTAGAAGCGACTATTCACAAGAAGGACATGGAGCTGAACGACTTGAATGCCAGGTGGGAATACTTGGACTGTACATTAGAGCGCTTTTGAATTGATTGTCGAAAGTAATCTGACGTTGATTTGGTTTTGCATTTCTACCCTTAGTGACTGATTGATCTAAAAAACTCGCGCCACTTCCTCAACTCATTAGAAGTACAATCAAACCCAATCGTGGCTCGCGCATACACGTTTTCCCGTGCTTCGTGCCGACTACATGTATTTGCTTCGAGTTTTGATTGGTTCACTGGATTGTCTGTGTCCGTTGTGATTGGCCAGAGTGATTACTTTGGTTTTAGTTTTACAAACCGCTCTAGAGTGGTGACTTGACGTAACACATGTTTTGTCGCACACGTCTGACATTTAATTTTATTTTTTTCGCGTTTCATGTTCACGTGCAGAGTTGATGAAGAGTCGTCAAAGAGAAGCGAACTCGAGAAGGTCAAACGAGAAATGGATAATCAGATAGAGGAATTGAAAGAAGACTTGGAAGCTGAGAAAAGCGCCAGAACCAAGGCTGAGAAACAACGAAGGGAACTGGGGGAGGTCAGTGTGCAAATAAGTGCTCCCATTCTCGCTATTCAACCAATCGACACTGTACTAGTAATAGGCCGGGCAGCTTGCGAGTCTATAGGAAGTTGTTCTTTCTAAAAAAAAAGTTGTAAGGTTTAGTGGTTACTCAATAATTGTTCCGAAACATTTCATCAGTAAAGCGTGGTTTTTCACATACAGCAAGTTGGTGTAAAGAGACCTTTCAATTTTCTTCGTTTGCAGTACTTTTGGATTCATGATTTCATGTAAAAAAGCGCATTTATTTTTTCTTTTCTCTTTAGGAGCTGGAGTCGCTGAAGTCAGAACTTGAAGAATCGATTGACACAACGGCTGCGGCCCAGGACATGAGGCAAAAGAGAGAATCTGAGCTTGTAGCGCTGAAAAGGAGCGTCGAAGAGGAAACTTCCGTACACGAGGCTGCCATGGGACAACTCCGACAGAAACACGCCCAGCTTGTGGAGGAGCTGAACGTGCAACTCGAAACAACTAAGAAGGTATAAAGTACATACTATCTCTTAAGACACTCGAATCTGTGGTTAGCTCGCTTGAGAAAATCCTGGGATTAGAGCAGTTTGGTTCCCATGATCTTGCTTCAACCCAGTTTTTGGCGCAATAGAAAAATTCTGGAAACGAGGTTGAGATGATGGTATTTTTTGGGGGTGGGGAGTGGGTGTGGTGGTAGGCGTCAGTGAATATTCTCTAAGAACCTCCTCATGACTAGGCTGTCATTGAAACTTTATGTACATGATTACCTCTGGAAGACAGTTTAATGAGAAACGAGTTCTGCGATTATTCAAGCAGCTTTAATCATTTTTCATTACTCACTGTAGCATATAAACATATAATCTTTTGGTTCCCTTCTTTACCTTGTTTTTTTTTTACTTCTTCTTCCTTTTAGGGCAAAGCCCAACTCGAAAAAGCTAAAGCTCATTTGGAAGAGAACAACTCCCAGCTGAAATCAGAAGTGGAGGAATTAAGTAGTCGCAAGACGGAGGCAGAGCGTAAAGTGAAGGTGTTGGAGAATCAAGTGTCTGAAGCGAATGCCCGGCTCACAGACGATGAACATCATGTTACAGAATTACAGAATGTCAAGGTCAAACTACAGAAAGAGTTAGAGGCCGCTAATGGTCAACTGGAGGAACTCGATTCCAAGTTTTCAAATGCAGAAAGAGTGAGGGCCACGCTAGAATCACAGCTGGCTGAAACACAGGTGAGTATTTCTCAGAATGGCCAGTGCAAGCCGAGATGTTATACAAATTAAAATGATTTCTGCCGCCGGGCCCAAGAAAAGTCAGGTTGCGATGACATGTTTGGAGCACGATATTCCCCCATACGATAGGATATCATTCCTTATCAGAATCCTCAAAAATAGTCTTCAAAGTGTTAAGGCATTCGCCTATTGCCTTACAATGCAAATTATTCTAATGCTAAATGATTCTTGTTTGTCAGGAATCTCTGTCAGACGAAACCCGTCAGAAGCTGTCGCTTAGCAACAAACTTAAAGAGACAGAGGCGGAAATAAGTCGCCTTCAAGATCAGCTTGATGATGAGGAGGATGCTAAGATAGCGCTGCAGAAGAATCTCTCACAAGTACAGGCCCAGGTGTGTGAACAGAGAAATTCTCATTACTGCTGATAATAATATTTGTTTTCAGATTTACCGTGTCTTTAATTAGCACAGCAGTGCTAAATACATTGGCACCTAAATTAAGTGATTTAGTTATTTATTTTTTTATTTTAACCTATACATTGTCGAGAAAAAGTCTTTTGGAATTTCTATTTTAAATTGAACGGGTAACCGTATGGTTTAGTTATGGAACACAAAATATCGCACAAACCGCCCATTTAAACCACGCTTTGAACATTCTGCGTATATTACACGTTCATTTAAGCATACCTCTGACTTTACTTACTTTGCCCAAGGCAATAAAAGATAGCTTATTTACCTGCATTTTTTTTTCTTAGATGAACGAGCTCAAGAAGTTGGCCGACGATCGCTCCGCTCTTCTTGAAGAAGCTGAACAGAGCAAGAAGAAATTGTCACGAGACATTGAAACTCTGCAGGGAAGGGTGGATGAACTGAGCGCCAACAACAGCAAGCTCGAGAAAACCAGGAAAAGACTGCAAGACGAGGTACGTTCATGGTTTCTGTGCATATAGAAGAAACTTATTGGCTTTTTGTCTATTTTTGCTGTTATTTTACGGTGACTCGTCGAGAAAACTGGTCTTAGATTAGGCGAGGTAACTGCGCACAAGTTCGTTTCTGACACTTTACTTCTTGTCAAACAGGTGGACGATGTACAGCTCAACTTGGAGAAGGAAAGATCCGCAGTCAGTGCCTTGGAGAAGAAACAGAGGAAGTTTGATCAGGTTTGTGTGTGTGTGTGTTTTTTCCCCCAAAATGACTTTTAAACTTGAAAAACGATCAGTTGAGTGGGAGATGAAGAGGCACGGATTGAGTTTGGGGCAGGTTCTTACAGCTAGCAACAGCTAAATTGAAAAGCACAGCGTCCAGAATTGGAAACCAATTCTCAAATTTTATTTTAAGCAAATTCGAATCAAAGACTGACAATGTTTTTTTTCTTTACTACAGTTGCTGGCCGAAGAAAAAGCTATCTCCGAAAAGAACGCCATGGAAAGAGACAACGCCGAACGGGATGCCAGACAGAATGAAACTAAGGTTTGTGTTTTAACCCGGACAGAGACGAAATCGTACTAGGACCTGTTTTTGCCTCGATTCTCACGCAGTATTTTCCTTTACAAGCCAGATTGCGTGACGAACGAACGTACCGTCTGCTAAGAGACTGATTTGATGTTTTATTTTCCAGGTTATTTCTCTTTCACACGAACTGGAAGAACTCCAGGAGAAACTGGCGGAGAGCGAGAGGCTCCGGAAATCCGCGCAAAATGAACTGGAGGCCATGATGGAGAGCAAGGATGACTTTGGCAAGAACGTGCACGAGCTGGAGAAATCCAAGCGATTGTTGGAAGCACAGCTTGATGAGAAGAAACAACAGATTGAAGAACTCGAGGATGAACTGCAGATCACCGAGGACGCTAAGCTCAGAATGGAAGTGAACATGCAAGCCGCGAAAACTCAGTTCGATAGAGAGCTGGCTGCCAGGGATGAACAGAATGAGGAGAAGAGGAAAGCTTTGCTTAAACAGGTGAGAAAGATTTCTTTTACAATTTGGAAAAGGGGATGGATGTTTGGGATGGAAACTTCAAACTATATTCAGATTCCTTAGCAGGATTTGAGGTCTTTGTTTGTACAGGCTTGTAAAGCGTGGTCGAATTTGCTTGATGTACAGAAACGCCTTCGAACTTTCCTTGGCAGTATCTCAAAAATCCTGCGAAATTTACTTGCTGTCTTGAAAAGAACTTGAATTATTTAAAAGTGTCCTCGACTTTCCTACTAGAAACCACATTATGCATATGGGGATCTAGTTATAAAGAATTTTATTCGGTGTTTTCTGTGGACAAGCGGTAACATAACGGGACTGCTGATTCTGTAACGAATTCTCTGAAGATAAATCACGCAATTGTATACAAGGCAGTAAAAAGAATTTTCATATTTATCCTCAGATTACCGGCTTGTTGGAAAAAAAATGTCTCTGTAATTTCATGCTTTGCAACTGACTTTCTTTTCACTTGGTTCTTTAGCTGCGTGAGCTTGAGAGCGAGCTGGACGAGGAACGCAAGGCAAGAGTGAACGCTCAGAACTCCAAGAAGAAGATCGAAATGGACATCGCGGATCTCGAAGAACAGCTCGAGGCCGCCAACCGAGTGAAGGAGGACGGCCTCAGACAGCTGAAGAAATACCAGCAGCAGGTGAAGGACATTCAGCGGGATCTGGACGATGCAAGGCACGCTCGAGACGAGATATCGGAACAAGCGAAAGAGAACGAGAGGAAAGCCAAGCAGTTGGAAGCCGACTACTTGCAAATGCAAGAGGTAAGAAGTGGGAGACTGGAAGCAGTGTGGTAGGATCACGTGACTTTTGCTGGTACCAATCCCCCGATAATGTGTGAGCCCGCGGTCTTCGCCAGAAGTTGCTAAGCACCGTGACGTACATTTTCAAGCTGACGCGAAGAGTGCACGTGATTTGCTTTATTGTGATTGGGTGATGAGAATTGGAAACCCTTCGAGTGCTCCTGTGAAGATTTGTTTCCCGACTGATTTTGTAAATGTGTTTTGCGAGCTAAAGCTGTAATAGTTGAATCAAAATAACTCGCCGTTATTTGTGAATTGTAGGACCTTGCTGCCGCCGAACGAGCAAGAAAGAGTTTGGAAGCGGAAAGGGACGAACTAGCAGAGGAATTGGCAAGTTCGACTCATCTAAGGTAGTCATCACTCTTACGTTTATCTAGAAATTCATATCAGGACAGTCAATTTCTGTCAGTATTTTATTTCTTGTTGCAGACTTGAGACTACTGTTCGCGGGAAGCGTGTGAAGCCCAAAATAATCTCGCGAGTATCGTGAGAGTAGTTCTCGCGGTTTGTTAGCCGGGCTCGCTCTGATCTTCTGGGAGATTATACACGGTAGTCAATTTAGTTTTGTTTTGCTGTTTTAGGGGCTCAGCTGCCGACGAGAAGCGCAAACAAGATGCTCGCATAGCTCAATTAGAAGAAGAAATTGAGGAAGAGAGAACTCAAAATGAATTGCTTATGGAGAAATACAAGCGCGCTAATATGCAGGTATGTGAAATAAAGAAGCATGATTGTTCATGGAGCGCCTTGTCACATATTGCTTTCCTTTTCAACTGTTCTGTCGCCATTAGATTGATTTAATGGTCGTATTTTCAATCTAACAGATGGAGCAATTCCAGACAGACCTGAACTCGGAGCGTGCTGCCCTTCAGAAGATGGAGAGTGCCAAACTCACGCTTGAAAAACAGGTTAGAAAGCTGAGCTAAAAAAACAGCAGAACTAACAGTCATTTATTCTTGTTAACGATTACAGTTTTCGCGCGCGATTTGCTCGGAGGTGAAAAGCAAAGGATATCCCATGTTTGAGTAGCCAATCAGCGCGCGCCAGCAACGCTATCCACTGTTTTAGTATATACTGATTAACAATTATTCACCGAAGTGGAAGTGAATAGTGGTGGATATTTACCGAGCCGCGAATAATTGTTTTAGTATATACCACACAAGTTGAATAACTAACGGCAAAAACATTACTTTCGGAACACAAAGCGACGCGCGAAGCCATTTTGTTTCTCTTCCGCTGCTCGGAGGTGAATAGTACTTTGCTAATCACCTCCGAGTTTACCAATCAGCGCGCGCGGAAAGCACTATTCAATTGTGTGGTATATACTAATTAACAATTAGATTATGAGCTCGAGATTTCTATGAGGTGATAGTTGATGAGGCCGCAGGCCGAATCAACTATCACCTCATAGAAATTGAGAGCGAATAATCTAATTGTTTTAGTAGAATTCTGACTGAAATAAACGCAAATAATGGTTTCTAATTATTTTCCTACGCATTATCGAACTTAACGTTTTAACAAAATCGCACGCATTGAATTGTCCTTAGTCTCCCTCGCAGCCGTTTTTAGTGTCGTCACGCAACGCTCCTCCCCACAAACGGCTGCTCACATTTGAACAACATTCCTTTCCCTTTGTTTCTTATGTGACCAATCAGAGTACAAGATAATGTAATCAACATGGTTTTTCCCGCGTACTCAAGTGTTGCAAAGGATCGGAGTTTCTCCAATGTATGAGGCGCCAAAGAAAGCTCTGCAAAGTGATCGTCGCTTTATTTGCTCCACTGTAGTTCAGAAAAAAGAAAAGATTATATATTTCGATTTACCGGCGGTTATTTGTTCATGTCCGGATGTGAATGTGAGCAGTTTAATATTCAGCGACCAGCGAGTTCACTTTGCAAAGCTTTGCTAAAGACGACTTGTCATGTTCAAAAAGGCATTCATCTTGGAGGGCTCAAACATGAATTGAAGGGACTCTACAAGGATCGTGAACTTACGAGAACATAACGCTTATTTAGCATTGAGAACGACCGTGACAATGGAGAAACCGCTGCAGCTGCATGCCGTGAGAAAACCTCGAATTGTTTTTACAATTTCCGATCGATATCACGTATGCTTCTTCTGATGCTGCAGCCCGAGATTTTCCGAAACCCGTCGGTAGGTTGACAAAGACATCCTTTCTTTCTTCAACGATTTTCCCAATTCCAGATTTTTTGCTGTGCGTTTATTGCGCCTTTCAATAACATGCGAAATCTCGACGACTTTTTTTCCGCAGCCGTCATCAGGCAACGAACCTTGAAAAACAGAAACAAACAAAATGGATCGAAATCTACCAATCACAGCTGACAGACGTGACCTTTTGACCTTGCTGTAAGTTAACTTGTGTTTCCTGAGAGGTCCACTTAGAAGGTTGACGGTTGCGAAATAAAAACGTTAGTTGAGGTTGAATTTCAGAGTTCGTATGTTATTGAAAACCACAATAAGCTAGAAATTTGAAATGTCTTTCTGACAACGTGAAACATTTCTTCGATCTTCAAGGGTCGCTATTTTGAAAGCTATGAACTCAAAGATAAAACAAGCAAAATGATTGGTTAGATTTCTTTGGCGCGCACAGTTCTCGAAATATGGAACCCGAATGGTGATTGGTTGAAACAGAGGAAAGGAATGTTGTTCGAATGTGAGCAGCCGTTTGTGGGGAGGAGCATTGCGTGACGACACTAAAAACGGCTGCGAAGGAGACTAAATTGTCCTTGGTAAATTTGCAGTTGTTTACGCGCGTGCACCCGTTTTTCAATAATTTCAAGCTTTTAAAGTCAAGAAACCGCTAATGTCCTTCTTTTAGTCTTCTCGGGAATTTTATTATCCATTTACATTTAAACTTCCTTCCAAAACTTCGGAAAAACGATAAAAACGTCGCATTTTGTGGACGACCTTCGGCAACTGCACACTAATGGCTGATAGTGTGCAATAGCTCAGCCAATCACATTGCAGCATTTGCATTAGTGTACTGGTAGAATTCTACTAATCATTGTTATTGAGGCGTCCAACCGCGCTGCTTCCCCGTTGAATTTAGGCGCGAAATTTTCCCGCCTTTTTAATGTGGGCGACGGCCTCGACGTGCATTTTCCAGCAGTTTTTTCCAGATCCCTAGAGTTTCTGTTATTTCTGTACAGTGGCTTCGTGGTATAAAAGAAAATTTTTTTTACTCCTAGAACAAGGACATGAAAGTCAAACTGCAGGAGCTTGAGAGCCAGACGCGTGCTCGCAACAGGATGACTGTTCAGGCACTGGAGAATAAACTGGCTACATTGCAAGAACAGCTCGACGCCGAGGCCAAGTAAGTGACAAATATAGCAGCTACAGCTTCAGTCTTCCCTCGCGGGGAGGCAGAGACAAAAGAAAAGAGAATAGAATGGAAGAATAGCAGACTAGAAGATATCGATTAGAAAAAACCGTATGATTTCGGCGGGAGTTTTCCTGCAGTTTGGTGTGCACCCTTAAGTGGAAATGTTGAACCAATGTTAGAACAGTGTTGCACCATTAATTGTTCGAACAATACTGGACCAATATTGGTCCAATGTCGGACCAATCTGCTAATAATTTATTGCTCTTTCTTTCAGGGAACGCGCTACCCTGGCCAAGAATAACCGCAAGCTAGAAAAGAAGTACAAAGAGTCCATATTACAAGCAGAGGAAGAGAGACGTCATGCTGATCAATACAAAGAACAGGTGTGTTGAATGTTCACTGTGTTCCGACTAGCGGTGACTCTACGGTGGGGGATATGGTGAAATGAAAGAGCGTTATTTCTTCACGCGTGTGTCTTTTTGTCCGTCCTTTCCCTAACTAGAGAGTTCGTTCATAGCTCTTTGAATTTGAAAATCAAATTTCAAGCCCTTGAAAGTCATTTTATAAGTTTATTCGATGCTTAGAAGGTCCTGAAATTGGTTCTTTTCATCTGGTTTGCTTGCGAGGCTGACATTTCGGTAAGCAACTGATGATTTTCAAAGTGCAATTTTATAACACTTTTTTTTTTCATGAACAGTCCTGAAAAGCCCTTAGATTTTTTGTCCAAGAAAGGGTACACATGCTGTTTTTATGTTATTGCGATTTTCAACGGTACCTCGCTGTTACAATTTAACTATCCTTGTTCCAAAACGTTCAGTTGACCGTTGGAAATTGTCTGTGTAATTTTTATCGTAGTTGAAAACTTCAAGACTTTCCGCAAATTGAAGTTTCAACACCTTTTGTTTTTGGTGTCATCGCCTTTTATAGTATTATGCCTATTATGTTAATTCTTGTTCCTGGAATCACGTCTTTTTAGATGGAAAAGGTAAACGCCCGTGTGAAGGCCTTGAAACGCTCTGTAGACGAGGCTGAAGAAGAAAACACGCGACTTAACTCCTCAAAACGCAAAATACAACGAGAGCTGGATGACTACATTGAGGCGAACGAGGAATTAAATCGCGAAGTACAAAGTCTACGAAACAGGCTCAGGTAACTAATTACCTTAATAAGCTTTTTATTCTCCGACAGGAAAGCGTAGGTAAACAAGTGTTTAAACGTAAAGTATAAATGAATAACTTGAAACTGTTGTTGTTTTGAACTGATATAAATGGTCCAATATACACGAAGTGGGAGCAGTCGTCTGAAAATAAAGACGGCTCTTCTGTACGGAAGTCGTCTCGCACACCATTACTTCAGTTGTGTGGTGTCGACTTGAGCGCAGTAAAGCAAAAGAGCGTATTCACTTACGTGACCAGCGGCCATATTGGTTTACCTGAACAAAGACGATTTTTGAATAAAAATAGATTTTCATTCCGGTGTGATGGCTTGGTACACCAATAAGGCCGCCGTTTCTTTGTTTTGGAACACCAGTCTGGCTGCCGTGACGTCATGTGAATCATATGCTCCATTCTGACGAGTTTTCTTTCTTTGTTGCAGGGGTCGTGGCGGCGCAACAGGTCGCAGCGGTTTCACCACCCCACCCGAGCCAAGAAGAAAGACGACTCGAGGGGACAGGTCCGGGGATGCAGGCGATGCTGATACTACGCCTGACCCCGACGCAGATGCATAAATTCGCGTGACACCTCGCCCAGCCACAACTTCACTTTTCTTCGCTTTGGTTCCCCTTTCCTTTTCTTTACTGGTTCTTGCTTAGTTAACATCTGGTGGCGTTTGGGTAGATTTTGTCAGAGAAAAATATTCTTTTGTTACCAATAGGGTATTGTCATCTTTTTTATAATGGAACAATTATCGTAGAGAAGGTGTAAGTCAGGTTGACGCGACAAAGTCGATGTCAAAATAATAAAAAAGTGCAGTAATCCAGTTAACAGAGTTTCGAATTTTAGTAATCTAGTTTGATGTTGGATTACTAAATGAAGATGTCCTGTTCTGTTCATGTCTCTACCACTCCCCTTTCCGTATTATTTGAAGTGTTTTCGAGACAGCAAAGAAATCATTTCATTTTGAGTATCCTTTCTTGAGAATTCTATGTAGGTTGTCATTCCAAAAGGTTATCATGAGCCAGAAGGAGAACTGTTAACTTGTAGACTTTTTAGTCAAATGAAAAGATGCAACTTCTCAAAATCTATTTTCAAAGTAAATAAAAATATAGAACTTTGCGCAAACAAACGCGATGAAGATACAAGAACCTGCAAGAAGTGTTGAGGCTTGAAAACCGCGGAGACGGAACACAATCAATTTGGCGCGGATTTTAAATGAGCTGGGAATAATCTATATTATCGTTAATTTGAGGGATTTGTGTAAGGCATTTGTGGGAAATCAAACCTCAAATCCAAGCTGATAATGGAATAGAGTATAGTAGTTTTTCATGAGATTGTTGTGTACGGAGTTTTGATATGTACAGTCCGGTGACATGTTAATCTCTTTCGCAGCCCATATTTGGATTGTCAGCAACGAACTGTTGCGTGACGAGCCTAATAATGGCTGTAAAGGAGACTATTGACTAACGAGAAGTAACTTTTAAATGCGAACATTTGTATGTGGCAAACTTATTGTTCAGTTAGGCACTTAAAAAATTGAAGTTAGGTCACGTTCGCAGCCGTTACAAAAGTCGTCACGTAACGTTTCGTGACACCCCAATGCTGCGAATGGGGGACTGAGCTAGAATAGGTTTTTGTGGTCTAATGGAAAAAAAGGTCTTAAAGTTACTGATAATTTCTATTTTATAAGCTGCCAATGTATGGTGATTAGAATTAAAATTTTGTTGAAGTATTAGTGTGGTGTTTTAATTGATATCTCAATGGGAAAGCAAATAGATTATGTTCACAGTTGTGAGAATTTATTTCAGAGAGGGGCAGTTTCGTTCTGGATCTCTTTCTCTGTCACGCAGCAACCTGGTTGCTTGCAAGATTACTTTCGCTTTTCTGAAATAAACCAAAATAAGAGAGCTTATACTAAGCTCTCTTATTTTTTCGATTTTGAAAACTGTACCATGCCTTTGCGTTTTAACCAATACTCTCTCAAATTTGATAAATTTACTGATGTTTGGACGCTCTTTCAGATGACGGGCCCCATTTTTCAATGCAATCGATTTTAAATATTCGTACCCAGTCCCCTGCTCGTTTAGAACAAGAATCCCAGTTTCTGGAACCCAGGATTTCACGAACCTCTAGCTCGACAGCTCGAACCAGTCGTTTCGTTGGATTTGTTCCACTCAGTCTGCAATGTAATTTTACTCTCGATTTTTCAAACTCCCGATTTCTTGAAGCAATTGTCGGTTCCCTTGAAGACTCTAGAAAACGGTACGTCACTGTACCTCCTTTGGTGTGTATTCCAAATCCCGATAAATGTCTTTGATGTCGTTGTGTCACAAATATTTCAATGCAAGGATGCACCTTATCGCAAGCCTAAATTCCGAACCGTTTTATAGATGAAAACATTTTTGTGCCATAATGGGAAATAAAATTTGTAGAATTTATTAAGTAGCCAGAAGTATCCTTTATCGGGGAGGGGTCGGTAGTAAGCTGTCGTTAACTTCCCGTCATTCTGTGCGTTCGTGCATATAGCGTCTTCACACTACACGGACTACACACACGTGCAACAACGAGAGGTTCTGTCTCGTTTGATTGTAGTCATTGTAGTCGGTATTTTCCGTCCTCAGTGAAGCTCAACTCTGCCGAGAGGACCTAAAAACAGCAAATTAACATGGTAAGACGTGAAGATTATTATTTTAGTGTGCCTTGTATAAAATTTTCTACGACAGATACAATCATTTTGATTGATTTTCAGGGAGTCGAGTGTCCTAAAAACATGCGAAAAATTGTGCGAAAGAGCACGGGATTTAATCGATCTTTACATTTTTCCTGTAAATTTTAAGCTTATTTTATTCTTTGAGGTTTCTTTCGATGACTTCGTTTATTAAGCACATAATATAAACCCTATCGAGGTTCTTGCATTCGATCAGTGTTTGCCATGTTTCCAATGTATGGCCAAACCAAGCAAAAGGATACTCACAAAAACCCTCATAAATACTTTTAACAGCCTTCAAGTTGATAGATTTGCATTGGGGCAAACACGAATGGATGACGACTCATTTTCTCTCTTGATCGCAGGTCAAACATTGTCATTTTTGGTCTTATGTACCAAATGCATGAGATTGTAGAGGCCTTCCAAGGGGGGTTCTGATGTCACTTTGTCGCTCATTTTCCTTCCTACCTGTCGCCTATATGGCTTGAGACAAATGTTGCTGTCGCAAATTGTCGCTTTTTTACCATCAGTTTCTGTCGGCTGTCGGTGTTCTGGAACAAGATTGTCGCTACATTTTTAGCAATTTTGCAGCGATGTCGCCTGTCGCCAAAACCCCTTGGAAGGCCTCATTGTAGCAGGATGAGCATTTTTTTTGCACTTTGTGATTGCAGTGGCCAGCACAACAGTCAAGGCGTGTAAACTTGGCCAAATGGAGTCCCAAGTAGACACAAGTTGAAAACCAGGGTCCGCCAATGTTTTGCCACCACTTGCAATTGCATGCACTTGCCATTAATTAACTTGATTTCACTTTGAATGACTTTGGTCTTGTCTGGATCAAATTTGTGCTTACATGTTAGTCACACAAGTTGATCATAAGTCATTTTACATTTTGACTGCACAGGAGGAGTAAGCTGGTTGCCTTAAAATGGCTTTTTTTGCAACTGGTGTGCACTTGACAATAAACTTGCTAGCCCGTTTGGGCACTCAGTGCAAGGCGGCTGGAATTTCTCATTTAGTGCCATGTGCGCCATATTTCCACCACAATTTGTGGAAAGTAGCATGCAAAGGCCAACTTATTTCCGGCTGTTGCTTTTCGTAAGTGACAGCTGGAAATAGCCTGCAAGTGCTGTAAACATGCAGTGTCTTGCCAGTCCACATGGAGGCCAACAAGCCAGCCATAAAAAAACAATGTACCAAGTTGTATAGTGCAGGGGAAAATATGGGGAGAGGCATGGTAGCCTGATGGTTTAACCTTGGACTCAGGATTGTGTGAGAATCTGTGACTCCAGCCATGAGACACTTTACTCTTGCAATACCTTTCAGTTTCTGCACTCATGGTATAAACGGATACTAGTGAACTATAATTTAGGGCAGTGTGCCAAAATGCTCCAGGGTGACCTGCAAATATGGACTTCACTAACAACCAGGTTGCTTCATATTTGACCACCATGGCTAGAGCAGGGAAGTGTGGTGACAATAGTAACACTTTTTAAGTACTGTTCTCATGTGCCTTTGTCTCATGTTTAGGCAAGTGACGATGTTAACCCAAAGGCTTTCCCCCTGGCTGATCCACAACTGACTGTGACAATTCTCGATCTCATTCAGCAAGCATCCAACTACAAACAGCTCAGAAAGGGAGCTAATGAAGGTAACAATCTAACAACTGCATGTGTTTGCTAGGTTACTGCTTGGAGGTGATATGTGATCGTCGCAGTGAATTTCCAATTTAAGCAATTGGAATGAAGAAGCCTGAAAAAAAAATCAAAAAAAAAAAAAAAAAAAAAATCAGGGCTTCAACGGGATTCGAACCCATGACCTCCGCGATACCGGTGCGATGCTCTACCAACTGAGCTATGAAGCCACACATTGGGAGCGAGGTCAATATTATTGTGAGTTCTTATTTTCCCGTGAAAGGAGTGAAATGACGTGTAGTATATGAAATGATTCATATATGAACTGCGGATATATATGAAGGTGATATGTGATCGTCGCAGTGAATTTCCAATTTAAGCAATTAGAATGAAGAAGCCTGAAAAAAATCAGGGCTTCAACAGGATTCGAACCCGTGACCTCCGCGATACCGGTGCGATGCTCTACCAACTGAGCTATGAAGCCACACATTGTTGTTTGGATAAGTATTATAATGACAATTAATTAACTTTTTACAAATTTCTTATAGCCACCAAATGCCTCAACCGTGGCATTGCTGAGTTTATCGTCATGGCAGCAGATACAGAACCACTAGAAATATTGCTGCACCTCCCTCTCTTGTGTGAAGACAAGGTAAGGAAATAATCACCAGGAACATCATTCGCAAAAAATACTGTCAAGACAAGAATCAATAATTGCAGGGGTTGTTGTAGAATGCTATGGTAACATATCATTTTCCAAATTTGTACTTTCTGAAACTGAGACAATAATTTGAGTGAGACTCTTTGAAATTCAGACACATACTTCCACTTGTTAAAAGCATGCACAGCCAGCCTAGGCTAAAGATGATCTTTCAACCATTTTTTTTTAGTGTTGAGTTGTTTCCATATATAATTACCAGGATGTATGGCTTGTCACTGAACAAGTCCCTGAACCTTCCTGTCTTTGCACCAGTGGTGCAGAAGGCTACCAACCCCACCTCTTGACAGGATTTTTTACAGCAATATAGTAATATTTCATGGGATTTCATTTTTCCAAAACCAGCAGATCTATGATCCTAAACAAGTTTGACCTGCCTTTTTGCTTATCATCTAGGCTTGCCTTGAACTTGTCAAATAAACCTTTTTAAAATTCACAATATTCTACATTATTTCTCTCTTAGAACGTGCCGTACGTATTTGTACGTTCCAAGCAGGCTCTTGGTCGTGCATGTGGAGTGTCTCGCCCTGTCATTGCTACTGCTGTTACCATCAATGAAGGCTCTCAACTCAAGCCACAGATTCAGTCACTTCAACAGTCAATTGAAAAACTGCTGATTTAAACCTATGTACATTTCCCCCTTACGTGTTATATTGTTGTCAATAAAATTTTCATGATTGCAACAGAGATTTGGTGTCTGTTCCAGGCTCGCCTTCTTTTCTGCTTGCCACTCGTCACGCTTATCCCAAATTTCGCACTGCTCCCCAACTAACCGAATGCCTGGCAGGCCAGTCATGATGCTGTAGACTATCTCCTTTATTTTGAATTCTCTTTTTGGAGATATTAGCTTCTACAGCTTCTCTGTAAATCCAAGGTATTAATAAAGGTGATGTTGTATGCCCACATGTGGCCAGGGACTGGAAAGTAGTCCTTGTTATCTATCATCTGCTCGACAAGAAGACTTGTCCGAAATCTTGTAAAGCATTGCACAACCTCAGTAAAACTAATACCGTGCCAAACCAGCTCCCAAATGGCTAATACAACTTTTTTATAAATAACTTTTATTGTTAATAATTTATTACCGGTACACTTAAAATATCATTAATATTTGTCATTACTTTTACATGGAACATAATTTGTTCTTGGTCCAAATGTAAGTGTTCTTATGTTAAGTACTAAAAGATACAAATTGGCACATGAATGAAATGGAAACAGCATTAAAAATACCTGCTTAAATACTTTTTTCTTTGTGCTCTGTATATACTGTTTGTCGCCTCCCTATTTACAAGCCAGAGAAAAATCTTTATACATATTTGGTGCCAAAAAAACAAAGCAGGGATGTAACAAAGACTTCCAACAGATAAAATTTTGCTGATTACAGGCAGAAAATTTGGGTCACATTAGGAGACAGAGTTAACCAGACATGGTCTTTCAGCCGGGAAAAAATTAAGCAAAGTCAAGTCCTCAGGCGGTTATTTTTCTGCCATCCGCCTATTATTATTTTATATCCCTGCAGGATTTCTGACAAATGCTTTTGTACATGTCACCTGCAGAATTGAGTACTGATAATAGGCTCAAATGGTCACGTCAGTGAGTTGATTTTGATCCATCTTTTCAGGGTCAATTGGTTGTCAATAATTAAAAACCAACAGACCCTGAAAAAAGGGGATCAAAATCAAATCATTATGACTGACTGCAGCTTAAAACACAACATTTAGTTGGGAGCAGTTTGGTGTATGGAGAGATCACCTCTTCAGGTGGCAGTGGGTCTTTTTGATGCCTAGAATGCAATCACCATTAACTACGAGTGGCTCTCTCCTGTATGCGTTTGAGATTCTGGTCTTATCGTTGTGATTCCACTATTGCCAGGAGCAAGATGTGGAATAGCAACACTGGCAGGTTCCGTGTCGTAACCAAGTTTCTTCATATCCCGGGTCACTACGCTGAATGTCACTTTCACACTTCCCTGGGATCGTACTCTTGTCACTTCTCTTCCTTCACCTTGTGCTACAACTTTTGGGTCCACAAACTCAGGTCTCCTGCCAAGGAACCAACTGAAAAAAAAAATATAAATAAAAACTAATTCTCCTATTGTTCATTGTTATGTAGGTTTGATTACCAGCCACTGTTCAGGAAATGAGCCTGTGCTCCCGTCAGTGAGGAATGAAGACCGGAATCAAGAGATCACCAAAAATCAAGCCTAATTGTTATGGTCAAATTAAAATGTGTTGTTCCAGAAATAATTTCTGGAACAACACATGGATAATTATTATCCATACCCCTCCCACAGAAGGATTTTTGATTTGAACCCCCCTACCCCTATGGAAATTCCTTACCTTACTTCAAGCTTACCTTACAAATTTTTGAAATTTTGATGATGATTCGGGGACAAACATTGGCAGCTCTCTTGTGTGGCTGCAAGAAAAATGAAGCATCCTTAGCTCATAATTTTCTTGAATTGTTACCGAGACTAGCTCCCACTTGGGAATTTGAAGACAGAGCTTCTTGTCACTTGGATTACTAGCTTGTGAACAGGCTCTGGTTGGAAGGGCCAGAAAGAAACTGGGCGCAAGTGAAGTGGCCAAGGGGGAGACGGTGAAGGCTGAGGGAGGAGGGGTCAGGAACCTGTTCACAGGCTAGAAAATTACACAAGCTACAAATTATATTTAGAATGCATAAATATACTCTTACCTTCCTGGAGAGATGGGAACATGTACAGCTCCATATCCTCGCACTACATCATGACCAAAAGCATCCAAACCGTAGCAGCTGATTACCAGTTGAGGCCCTAATTGTGTAAGAGAGTGATAAAACAGCAAATCATCGCACAAATGCAAATAGACTCATCACCAATAACTATTGAAAGATGAGATTGTGGAAGGTGCCTTAGATATGGTGGAGCCACACATGATTCTAATGAAGACAAAGGTGTCCACAGCAACCCTGAGAGTGGCAACAACCAGGCACCCAAAAATAATTATATTGTCAAAGTCACAAGTGTAGACTGTGCTTTTCAAATTAACACACAAACTCTGAAGTTTAGAACTCAACTTATGGTTGCACTTTACACTGCCGTCAATAACTTGCCAGCCAATTCAGAAAACAAACCAGCTTACTTCAACAGGTTCAAAGGTCACCTCTGTGGGTCATGATTGGTGGATTTAAATCCTCTTTTCTGGTTCGCTTCGTTCTCATCATAATTAAACCGATGGCAGAGTAAAACACGTCAGTTAGGTTCTGAACTTCAGTTTGAATATTTTTGAAGGGTGCATGAGGAAGTGTTCCATATATTTCATATTTACTAATATATGAGTGAATATGGAAAGAAAGAGATATCGATACTGTTTCTTCATGGAAGCAAAAGATAAAAAATAAAAATAACTTTAATATCAACTCACATCCAAAGGGACTGGTACTTTTGAAAGTGATGTCCAATGGAAAATTGAAAACAAAGACTTGCCGTCTATCCAAACTCTTTTTAGTGGTCTGGGAAATTCCTTCTTCCCAACCCTGTAGAAAAGAACCATTACTCATCAGCAAATACGTTACTTTATGTTGGCTTTTGTATAATTACTTGTCGCATATTATGATGATGACGTCACTTGACTTATATTTAGCAAGTTAGTTTTATAAACACCTCAGCATGATTGTCGTTCGGTACTGTTTGAAAATAAACGACGAAGTTGACAGTTTTGATACTAAAAATGAAGCTTAGATAAACGGAGAAAGTAGTGGCAGTGGAAGAAAGTGATGGAGGACTGCTTAAGTGCAAGAATTAGAACATACTTACAGACGTAACGACCCAGTCTTGACCATAAACAAAACTAAACTTGCAGTACAAATCGTCAAATTCAGGAAACTAAAAGCCACAAGGAAATAAAAACAAACAGTTTTAAAAACAAGCTAAAGAGATTTTAGTGTACTGTAAGTTTGATCTCACCCTTGCGGACTCTATCTGGCCAGAGACCATTACAAGAAATACCGAACTATGAAGCCCGCCTCCCGCCATTTTGAATTTTGCGCAGGTGGTCGTTGCTAGGCACTAGTCAGCGGCGATACAAACAAAAATAGCATATCCGGGCTTTTACGAATTTTTTCAGCGCTTGTTTTAACGAAGAGAGGTGAAAAAATGGCCTGAAATTCGCATATTTTGTACAAGTTGGACATTTTAACCAGAGGAGATCACTGTGAAGGAGTTATTCAGTACAACCGTTGGCAAATATTGGTGGTTCTTTGAAGGTATCTTCCTTAAAACGAGGGACAACTTTACGTGGCAACAGTGCAGTGTGGTTGCTATTGACGTGAGAGGCCTGTATTGGTTTGCCTTAATTTTCCGTTAGTCTTTCGTTGGGGCTGTATTAAACGGGAGACCTTTGGACAAAAGAAGAGGATTTACAGTACATACTACTTGCCTTTGAAACAGACAGCTGCTTTAGTTCGTTTTGGAAGAAACTCGATATTACCAGCGAGTAATTATCTATTCCCAGCTGGAAGATCAAGATTTTCCTCGTGCATATGTAGATGCCATATTACACACAAACGACATCACAGAAATTGTCCACCATACACGATTTTATGAGGAAAAAAACACTTGTCCTGGCTGGGCTTGATTTAAACTAGCTGATTTGTGTTAACTTGTCATGGCGGTATACTTTGATCATAAGATTCAAGCTCCTTCAGCAGCGTTACAAACTGATATAGCTTGGCACAACAGTTATCCTCTTTTGGCAGTTGCCTCAAAAAACGAGCCAGATGTAGGAGGTTCCGTTAACTTCTATCTTGATGAGGTATGGTATTATAATAACAATAATATCCCAGTACAATACATGTCAAAATAATTGGATCTTTGTGTAAACAATGGACAATAGAGGTACTTCAGTGATCATGTACGTATAATGTTACATAAGAATACCTCAGCACCCTTTACTATCATGTTTATAAAACACACTGTGATAATTTGTTGTTTTGCTTGAAGCAATGCAAACACAGTCACAGAAATGTTTACGTAAACTGAAGCGTACACTAAATAAAATTTGGGAGAATTTAGAACTACATAATTATGTAAAGCCTTGCCTGCAGCTCAGGTTTGCATAAACTTTTTTAACTCCCCAAATGTCCTCCTGTGTTCTTGTACCAGGCTGTTTAGGAAGCACATAACATTTTCCATAGAAAAGTTACAATATTCAGGGAGGGAACTGTATCAGCTCTAGCTAGTTTTCATATGGGTCATTTTTCGGGGTTGAATTGGGATTTGGAAATGCTAGTTTTTTCAGGAGGGAGAAAAACTGGAGTACAGGGAGAACTACCCTTGTGGCAAGGAGAGAACTAACAACAGACTCGGACCGCATATACAGCGGATGCAGGTTGAGCATTCAACGGTCTCAGTTGTCGTTTTCCTTGTTACTGTTGATTGATTACATTGAGAGGCAACATCCTTTTCCCAGACAGATTGTTGTCATTCCCACCTAGCAACGTCAGTCTTTTTGCTTTGGAACGCAATCAGTTCAACCGTGACAATGAACGAGGCAACTGAGACTGTTCAATGCTCAACCTGAATCTGCTGTAATATATATGCACCTGGCTGGATTCAAACCCGGGCTACATTTGGTGGGAGGTGTGGGCTTTGTGCCATCACCTCTCCCCCAACTCAATATTCCAAAACACCTGCTAAGACAGTCCTAAATTGTCAAATAGGAGGTCCCTAAAACCCATGCCCTCTCCATAGGCAAATTCCTGTGTAGCTCAAATAAGGCCCGAGTACATATGTATCTGTTGTGGTGTGAATTTAGTTTTGGTTTAGTTTAAATTTTTTATTATTATTATTATTCCACTATTGTACCATTTTACCATATTAAGGCAAAAGAACATGCAAAATATGCCACGTTATTACACTGTAGAACAGTGCAAAAATACGGACTAAAAGTGGAGCGACTAAATGGCCGAACCAAACTTTATTTTATGAGTGGAATAATAAATCCCTTATTCGATTGTTTAACATATAATACAAGCTGACAAAATACTACGCAACTCGCAAATATATCTGCGCATATTATATGTTAAACCATTGGGTGTATTAATTCATTATCATAATGTTAAACAAAGGGAAACCATAATCAGACTGGTTTGAAAAATTTTAATTAAACCCAAGATATATTTAAACCACAACATATCCACTGGGACTCAAACGTCCCACCCTGGGACTAAACTTTGGTGAAAGTTGGTTACTATTTATGAAATGGGATCATTCTCTACAGTGACTAGAGTATGTGTAGTTTAGCTTTGTTCCATTATTCTCAGGTATATCATGCATCAGTAATAGGGATATCTCATGTTCTTTTTCAATACTTTAAATATATATTAAGAGTTAAACCTCCTGTAAGCAGACATTCTTTATTTATTCTTGGGAGCTAAAGAAGTGAAGGAATTTTTGCTTATAGGATGTTAAAATTGAAGTAGCGTTTGTATATGGATGGGACCATGATTGTTAATTAAAAGTGTCTGCCCATGGAAGGTAATACTTTATTATTTCCACCTAAACCAGGGTGAGCTTGTTGAAGATTCATCGATCCAACGTTCTAGCATAGTAACAGCTATTGTGTGGCATCCTGTAAGAAAGATACTTGCAATCGGCTGGCAGAGTGGCGATGTATTAATTTGGAATGAACATGACCATGAGTTGCATGAGGCTTCGTCCATTCATCAGTCTGCAGTCAAGGTTATACAGTGGAGTAACAATGGAAATAGACTTGTTACCAGTGATGAGGTACATTTATTTTATCTAACAGTTATTTAATGTTCCATTGAGGGGATACACTGAAGTACTACAACTGTACAAGCCTATACTGCCATAAAAATGGGTCATATGTCTTAGCAGGGGTGGGCTGCTATTCTCTTAAAAGATTTATTAATTCTCTGGCACAAGTAATGATTCAAAAAGAGCTGTAGAGAGTTTAATAACTCATTCTGGCTCCAGTTGTTCAAAGGGTGGATAATGCTGTCCACTGAATAAATCACTATTCAGTGGACAGTGGAAATTTTCAAAAATCAAGTTTCAAGATGTGAGGGACTGTCAACTTACTTTTGAGCGGTACTGAACGTGTTAAAAAAACAAACTACACTATCCAGTGAATAATGATTTATCCAGTGAATAGTGTTATCCACCTTTTGAACAACCCTGGCCTGGTCTAATATTATTGGACAACTTAGTAGATGTATTCTTATGAACAGTACAATTATAATAGGGTGGGTTTAGTTACTGGCACTTAGATTGCCTAAAAAACTGAAGTATTGGAATTTA
Organism: Meandrina meandrites; assembly: GCA_963693305.1. Taxonomy (NCBI): domain Eukaryota; kingdom Metazoa; phylum Cnidaria; class Anthozoa; order Scleractinia; family Meandrinidae; genus Meandrina; species Meandrina meandrites. Next base: position 6,418,329 of record OY855912.1, on the reverse strand, counting down.
AAGCCAATTTTGAGTAGGAGGGCTTGTTCAGGGTGTTGTTTTTAATTCTTATGTCTGCTACTCAGTTATCCAGTATTTGACAGTTACTGAATAATAACATTTCTTCCGCTGTACATGTACTTTTGCAAAAATTCTTATTTACTTCTTATTGCTGCTCTTGCATGTAGAATGGGATATTAGCAGTCTGGAAAGCAGATCAAAAGGGCAGACTACAGCAATCTCCATTATATCAACATGATACCTCATCGCCAATTACAGCTTGTGTCTTTAAGCCACCAACAACACCTGAGTAGTGAGTATAAATATATGTCAGGAAGTGAAAGTTTGAGTCAGTTTGTACATATTTTTAGATAGTTTTTACAAAAATTGGCTTGACTTAAAAGGGGTAACACAGGACAGCAGAATTGCACTTGGGCTTGACCTTCATAATCTTGTGCAGACTGGCGGCTTGCCTGTATTGATTTTAAATTGTTGATCTCATATCTTAGCCAAAAGGCCTAGAAATTTAATTTTCAGTGTTTTTATTTATTACTTTGTTTGTATTCTCTGGTGTTTTTTATATAGCTCAGTTATTACTTTTCGTCCTTTTTTGTTGCTTATCCTGACCTCAAGTCACTGCAGTTGTAATTACATTTTACAGTGACATGGCTAGCTTGGCAAAAGCAGCTGTGGCAGGAGACGAGGCCGCATTGGACATGTTAAGTTGGCGAAAGAGCAATAAAAGCACGTCAAACACATCATCTGATTATTCTTTCTTTTTTGGAGTTGTAGATGGTAGGTTTTGGAGAGTTGCACGTCACTCTATTATTTTGTAGAAATGTTAGTTAAATTCTTTAGTGTGGGATACCTGTGGCATCGCACCTGTGGTATTGCACACTGACGTGATTGGGTTGTAAGTCTGTTAATGCAAATGAGTTATGCAAATGAGTTGTATCTGTTGTGGTTTAAATTTTTCTTTGGTTTAAAATTTTTCGAACCAGTTTGATTTTTAGTTCTCATTGTCTTATATTGATTATCATAATCTGAATCAAAGGAAAATATAAATCAAACTGGTTTGAAAAATTTTAAACCAAGGTAAAATTTAAACCATAACATATCCCACACATGTATGCTTTGGGTACCCTATTCTTTTACTTGTGAGAAACTTTTTTCTGTTATGTTAACCACTTTAAGTTTATACTTACCTGTTTGCCATTCTACTGCATTCTAATGTTTGCAAAATTAATGTTTTGTTGTAATAATGTCAAACTGCATTGTATCTTGACACATGATAACACTGTACATCTGTATTTCATGTTCAATGCAGGCTCTGTGTACTTTGTGGATGATAAAGGCCGTTGTACGCAGTGTTTCACTGCCGAAGGACCTGTCAAGTTCTTATTGTACAGCGAGGGAAAGGACATGATTGTGGTGGTAACAGAAGGATTGATTCTTTCACAGCACAGAGTGGCCCATGATGGCACTACGTCAGAAGTAGCTAAGGTAAGAGCCCCCCCCCCGCAAATAAAAATTCAAAATAAATGCTTTATAGTCAACTCTCTCTAAACAGACACCATCGGTACCAGCGCCAACTGTCCATTTTTGACAGGTGTCCATCTTATAGGGAATTTAGTTACATTAAAATGACTGAAAAAGGGCAGGGATGGGAGCAACATCACATGCCGTGTTACAGAGGTGTCCATTTTATAAAGGTGTCTGTTGACAGAGAGTTGACTGTATACCCAAAGATTGGAATTTATATATAAAAATATAGTATATACATTGTAAATAAGTGTTAATTGATTTGCTAACACTGCAAACTGTGAAATACAGCACTGATAAAATAAGTGTACAAGTAAGAAAGTAATGTCTCCTTCCTGTCAAGACATGATTTTTTTTTCTTGAGAGATGCAAATCCTGGCTCAAGAAAATGTTTTTTGTCTTGTGAAAATTACAGATTAAAAAAGCTGCAATTTTTGACAAAATTAGAAGGAAGTTACATGCATCTTACAAAAAATCATTTTTTTTCTTGTTATGACTTGGCACAGCTCGGTTGGGACACATTGCAAAGTACTTGCAAACAGTTGTTTTGTTTTTTGATGCCAGTGTAGCTTTTCCTTCAAGAAACAGTCTATAGTATGTGGGTTCATGGGGTTAAGTAGATCTAGAGCTTTTTAAAAATCCATACTGAATACATATTTGTAAGTAAGTGTTAACATTTGTCATTATAGTCATCAAAAGTTTTGTTTTACAAATAGGTAAAACTTAGTGGCCAACCTGGTAAAAGCCAAATAATCTGGGCTGGTAGGCAAGTGTTAGCAACAGCATCAGGGGAGAATGTTGTCAGGTAAAATTACACATTCTTTTTATTGAGTTAAGTTTGTTTACTGATTTGATGACTGTTTTCCAAGAGAAACCTTTTTTTTAATTGAATCGTTCTGTCCTTCATGAGTGGGTTTAATTGAAAACTTCATGTATACATTAATTTTATTTATTCTCCTTTGTGCGCACTTTTACTTATCAGAATTGAGCTCTTTTTACTTATCTATAGTTCAAACCATTTACCAAGCCATGAAATATTAACGACAGCAACAAATGACATATTTTTAGGGTACTTCTGACAACTTTTTTATCGGTTGAAAGTAACTTGCAAACTTTGTTTTTATTTTTGTCCAGGATGTGGCATCTAGAGCAGAATGACAATTATATACTTTCAGTTGATGGTAGTGGTTTTGAACCTGGTGAGGTTGTCAACTGTATATCATTCAATAAAGTTAAAGGTAAGGGTAACATGTCTGTGGACGTTTTAAATGTTAAGTGCTAGGCTCCATTGTGATTCATTTCTGTTAAAGGTGACTGCATTTTTAAACACTGGTGGCATGTGCTCCATTGAAGTAAAAGTTTGTAGACAGTGTTGAACAATGCTATTTTAAAACACCAGGGATTCTGGCTGGGGGAACAAACAAGGGAAAAGTGGCTATGTGGAAACATGTTGTGACGAAACCACAACAGAGGAAGCTGGAAGGACAAGAAAAATGGGAGCTTCAATCACCAGCTGTTTTGGAGGGAGAATCACAATTGTCCCAGATACAGGTAAGAAAAAAAAAAGAGTGATCTCATAGCTGTTGTTTACAGAAGCCAAGTGGACCATGTGCTTCCTTTTGTTAGTGTGCACATGTTCTGTGCGTCACAGGATAGTTGTGCAGGAAACCTGGCAAGTACTTAGCTTTCTGACTATCCTGTGATGACGACACATGCATACTAACAAAAGGAGGCATCATCCATAACTCGAGCTGGTTCCTAAACTGTAGCATGAAACAACTACAGTGTAGTGTCCATCACTTGCTTGGTAACCCCAACAATTTGCTGTTACCAATTGCCACACTTTGGTCAAGGGAGGAACTGTGGGAGTAAAGTATCTTGCCCAAGACGAGGAGCTCTCACCTCCAGATTTTGAATTGAATGCACAAACTTAATTACGATAATTACCTTAAACACTCACAGATAAGCCACAACTCTTTACCAAAAATCACCGTTCAAAACTGGGGGTGTGACTTATCTATGAGAACATTTGGAAAAAGTACTGTAAGATCCAGTTTTCCGCTCCAGATCTACTTAACCCCATGAACCCACATACTAAGCTATGAACATCCCACAAATGAAGCAATGAACATGTTCTTGTTGTCATGTGAAATTTTATGGAACAACTGTGTTGAATGAAGAAATACCTGTCAACAAATACAAAAAAAAAAGTCGATCATGTCAAAGTGGTTGGACATGATGTTTCTTCTGTAAATAAAAGAGCAAAGAATTGAGAGCAAGTTTATGTTCAATGAAAAAGACCTCTATATTGCTTGATAGTTTTCATTTAAACGGTCTTATACAAAGTTAAAACAAACCTTCTGAAGCATAGAAAAGGTACACATGGAGAAAAAAAAAGAAAGAAAAAGACCTCTAACCACTTCTAAAGACTAGACTTTTGATTTCTCTTGACTTTTTTCAAACCAACTTTTTTTCCAAAATTTGAGTTGCTAAATTCGGGGTGTGGCTTATCTGCGAGTGTTCGAAGTATGTTTAATAGTGAAAATGGACTTACTATGCTCAGGTGTGTGCGCGTGCTCATCTCCAGACTGAGGTACCCACAAGACTAGCAGTGGACATACTGTACCTGAAGATGTTATAAGAAAATGGTCTACAGCTTTTTGAAATTATTTTGTTCACTCTATAAGCCTAGGATTTACGCATACCCTGCATGTATTTTTGAGAATTTGATTAAATAATCAATCAGTTACAGTACTGGTTGCAATATAGATTACACGGATTTCTCTTATGTCTTTCAGTGGGGTGGCAACAAGAGTCTTTTGGCTGTGAATAGTGGAGAAACTGTGATTATTCTGAATGAACAAGTTATGAATGCTCACTATAACCATGAGGTAAGTGATAAGTACAACTCCCATTGGTGATACAAGTAGCTCTCCAAGAACTTTCCTTCACAGGGATATGTTGTGGTTCAATTTTATCCTTGGTTCAAATTTTATTTTCCTTTGTTTTTGGATATGGTAATGTATGATAGTGAGTTTAAAACAAAGGAAAATAAAATTTGAACCAAGGATAAAATTGAACCACAACAGATACATGCTTATCATTCTCGTAATAATAAGGAGATAAAAAAGTACTTATTGCAGCGAGAGATCAAGCTAGAAGTAAATGAGGTTACGATTATTGTAATTTCATTTCCATCTGGCATTGCATGCATACCATGTCATAATGAAGAAAGATGTTAAATAGTTATTGTGAACCTTACTATGATTCAGGTAACAGCAGTTCAAGTTTCCCCAAGTCAACTGGCAATTGAAAATTTTACAACTGGTTATCATCAAGACCTCAAGACAGATATTCATATCAAGGGAGTATTTGTAACAAAGGTGAGGTTTTTGCAACTTGCTCTTGTTCCCATTGATCATAGTCAATGATCACCTTGTCATTAAAATCAGACTTGTGCATTTCCCACAAAAAATGTTTTTTTTTGTGGTACACCTACAAATGAAGCCCTTCTCAGTTGGTAAGATGACACAAGTGTTAATTAATCTTAATTCTGTTTGGTTGTTTTAGACTCACACAGCAATATGGAATGGTAAAAAAGTAGTAGTATATGAAGTAGCAAGCGACAAGAGCATGGTCAGAGCAGAAGGTAAGGTTTTGCTTTTTTTAAAGGAGCTTTTTTTTGCAGTGCATGAAAACAAAACCTAAAACTAAGGTTAAAAACGAAAACAACCAGAATAGAGGTGAAATAAACCAAGAAAGGCAAAAGGACTGTTAAGATTGCATTGGGTTATGAATAACGAATGTGGGTGATTTGGGCTACATGTAAAAACTTCAAGGTGCGCCATTTTCATGTAATATGTAGCCTTGGGGGCTGGCCGCTTCTTCTGGATAGTCTCTAAGTCAGGCCTTCTGACAGGGTGCGGGAAAAAAAAGAAAATTGTGCGGGTTTTGGGAGACAAATTGTGCGCTGAAAAACGGCGATTGTGCGGGAATTGTGCGGGACTGCGCAATCGTGTGAACAGTCAAATATTAGTATATATGCAATTACAAGGCCCCCCCAAAAAAAACCTGACAAGAAAGAAATTCTGGATAAATGAAAAAGACAACTATTGTTTTCTTACTTTGGCAATTAACGTTAACCAACATTCTCCATTTTGCGACTATTTTGGCCAAAGTTAATTGTATCAACAGATTCACGTTGCGTGACACGATCGATGAAGTTTTAAAACAAACCGTAATTCCACCTCGAAATAAAAGGTTTCCAATATGAACAAGTTCTACTTTCTTCGATAGGCAAAGTGAATATTTTCCTGTCAGTAAAGATTTACATTTTCTTCACACAAAAATGTCTTAAATTGCTGCAAAAACCACAACAACGAGCCGAGATCAGTATGCAAATTTCTTTGCTTGCTAAATGAAATTTGACAACACTTTATTTTTAGCAAAAACTTACAGTAGATATAAGACAGATAAGAGCGTAGAACTTGTATTCCTGAATTAAAACGTCCTTCACTTGGATCAAACAAAAAAATAAACTCTGTTTCTTGATCAGATGTTAATGATTTTCTCTTGCCCGAAGTTGCAGCGCTTTTGTTTGTCAATTTGCTAATTTGATCAGTGCGTTCGCCTTTGCGAAAATATTTTAAAAGTTGTGACAAATTGACAGCCATTTCGGCGCAGTGATACATTGCTTCGGCCTTTCGTCTTTGCTGTCCGGTGTATATATTTAAACTGAACGAGGAAGCGAGCGCATTGGGAAAAAAGCGGCATGACTTTTTTGAAGGAAACATGCACTTTAAACGGCGACACGGCGTTGTCTACAAAAGCTATCGCGCCGACAACTGTTGTAACAGCCAAGACGAGCGTGAAATGTCCGAGTTACACATCATTTGTTATCTATTTTAAGGATCGTTTGTGGTTTTGTTAAGAGACCGAACGAGCAAAATTAAAATAGTTGGGAAAATATAAACACCGCCTTTTTCCACAATGTCACGCACAGGGTACCGTTCAGTAACAAATACATGTACTTCAATGTTTATATCCACTCGAGCTTTTCAGTCGCGGAAAGTGGCGGACTTCTCCATTGTTTTGGAAGATAAATAGCCTAAACATAGCCTATAAACCTTCTTGAAGTCTCGGCAATCGATAGGAATACTGATTTAATTAGTTTTTTTCAGCAAATCTTTCAATATTGTGCGGGATTTCGCAGATTTTCAGGAATTGTGCGGGATTGTGCGGGTTTGACCGAATTGTGCGGTCCCGCACTCCCGCACCCTGTCAGAAGGCCTGCTAAGTAGGAAAGTTTTTTTAGAGCCTCATGAACTCTTTGAATAACTTGTCATGATTATTGTTTTTCCTCTGTAGGTTCTTTTAATTCTGATTCTCCTGCTGTCGTTGTCCATGAACAGAGTGTTTATACTGTAGAACCAGCGAAGATTCATGTCAGGACATTTCAGGTACTATTTACATGAAATAATCAATCACCCTTTACACAAAAAAGTGAAGTAGAACTTGCATGTAAAAATACTCTTATGATCATCAAATTTCAAAGATAATTTTGTTCTTAAGAGGCACTAAACTGGAATTTTAAAGTCTTCTGAGGTAAAGCAGAAGCGACTTTTCTACCACAGTTGTAAATATTTTCAAAGAGTTCCAAGAAATGTTGTAAATTTTCAAACATGTAACTAAATTAGTTCTGCTGACCATGAGGTTGTGCTAAATTAAAAAACAAAAAATCCACCGAACATATCTCTCTCTCAGTTATTTGACTGTACATGTGTACAGTATTGTAATGAATTCCTGTTTTCATACACTGTATTACATGTTTGCAGGGAACAGTGAAGCAGATTTTGCAGTTTTCTGAGACGGAAGGTGACCCTGTTCTGTTAGATGTGTGTGGAAATTTTCTTGTTGCTGGTACATCTTTGGGTTATATCAAGGTGTGGGATTTGTCAAGAAGGTAAGAAAAAAATGTACATTTATCATTCAAATTAAATTCTACAAAATATGATCTTGGCACATAGTACCATAGGTCTGCAGTGCATGCAAAGACCTACAACTACATAGTCCTCTGTACATATTGCATGCCTATGATGCAAGGCAATGACTTGCTATTGCAGACACCAGATCACAGTTCCAAAGGTACCTATCCTAACAGGGATTGACTGTGGCACTTCCATCTGAGAGATTATGCCTTCAAAACCTAAACAAGAAGTTCTGCAAATAAAAGGGATGGAACAGCCCAGATTTCACACCTTTGGGTGTGAATTGCAAATTTGTACTTTTGTAGTAATGGCGCATTGTGGAGTCAAGTGTCCTGCAAATTGAACATACTTTAAAATCTCATTAAACCTTGAAAGATATAGATTATCACTTGTAAAAATATGATGTAATGAGAAAATATATGAAGTTACACATTTTCTCAGTAACTCTTTTAGAAAATATGCAGGTTGTTTGCCAGTTGTTTATGCTTCAATAGTTGGCTGACAACTGGGCATGAGAATGGCAGGCCATGCCCCTTTTTACCGGAACTTCTTGTTAAGTGAAAAAGAGCGAAAAAGTAAAAATTCCTCAACATTTAACGAGTTCCCCTTGACAGTTTTATACTTTTTGGATGTATAGGGAAGCTAAACAACACTGCAATCCCAAGTCACTAGAGGAAAGTATAGCAGGAATTGGGAAACTCAAGTCTGTCAGATGCAATTGTAATGGGACCAAAGTTAGCATCATGTGTGATAAGGTAAGAGAGTATGGTGAAACTTGCACCACCTTCTTCACTAAGCAGTAAATGTTTGTGTTGTTTGATGAGCCGCAATAACCCCCAGGAAGTGGCCTCTTTTATTCAATAGCCATTTATTTGGCAGGGTTGTCACTAATTTTTCAAGTAGGCAGGGAAAGTAAAAAAGTAGCTGGGGGTCAAAATGTTTTCTGGTGTTAGGCTAGGTGGTTTTGTTTCAAAGTAGCCAGGGTTCAAACCTGTAGTAGGCGGAGGAATTCCCCAGCCCCCGGGTCTTGGTGGCAGCCCTGATTAGGATTTCCAGAATGGCCGCTTGTCATAGGTGCCATTATTATACATTGTATACAGTTACTGAAAGCTTTTTTTGCTTTTTACAGTTTATGAGCCACGAAAGCAAATATTCTAGCACTGATGTTCAGTTTCCAAAAGCATAAAGCAACTTTCAGCGTATTGTGACTCCCCTTGGCTGAGATGCTGGGTTATCTCAGTTTACAATCAAAATCCCTAGCAATTTTGTCTCCTTCGCAGCCATTGTTTGGGCTCGTCACGCAACTCTTCTTGGTGGGGGAGGGAGCGTTGCGTGACGAGTCCAAACAACGGCTGCGAAGGAGACTACTAACAATTTGCCACTACTTATTTATACTCTTGGGTGGAAAGAAAAGCTGCGAGGGTTTAGTGTCTTGCCCAAGAATTCTATGTGACAACGACAGCCGTGCAAACCTTTCTCGCACAGACAACACGTTGATCACACACGACAAACAGTAATATAACGGTATTATATTTTGTGTTGTTTATTCCAGGCAAACAACTCGGCAGATAGCAGAATTTATGTCTGGGACATAGAGATTGACGCGTTTCAATCATTTGACTTTGCAACGGGCCATGGCACAGGAGCGGCAGATGAAGGAGATAAAGAAAGCCCTGATATAGTAAACAGAGCACAACAGGCAGCAGAAATCGCTGGCAGGAGACCTTTGGCGCAGTTTTGGGATCCAACAGAACCTAAGTTGCTAGTCTGTGAGGCTGCGCGCATTCCAGGAATGTTACAGGAAGCTTCAAACAGCAAATCATCGTCAAGGAAACCTGTGAACATGACTGCTGGTGATGCCAGTAGAGAGGTCAGACTGTTATGATGCTTTTAGTCTATTTCGGTGTTGTCTTACTTTAGTGATTGCTATATCCGACAGAATAGCTGGATTATTTTGCAAGATTTTCACTGATATGGATTTAGCCTAGCCTGTTTTAGGGGAGCAGGACGGCTGTACACACAGGCTAGCGTCAGCCACAAAAAGTAAGAGCGGGACACTAATGCAAAGAGGAAGACACGCGTGCAAAGAGTGGGACACGCACGCGAAGAGTTGGTCATGCGCGCAAAGGGTGGGACGTCTCGTAGGGGAAGCTTCACCTGTCGAAAAGGACTCTTGTTTCGTGATTGCGTCTTGCATTTTGTTTCTATTCGTTGCAAACTATAATTGTGGCCTTTGATTTAGTTAAACGATAATTTATACAGTGTACGTCCAGAAGAGAATTGCTAGCTGACGGCATGATTAATTGGCTCTATGAAGAGTGTGTATCGTGTATTGATGTTGTGTTTTGTTGATTCGTCAACAGAGTGATGTGATGGTAATATCACTGTTCAGTACTCCAGAAAATGGCATCTTAATACAGGACTTTTTTCCAATCGATTCAGCTTACTTCAGTAAGTTTTGAACCATAAGTCTTTGGTAATGTTCAGTTTGCTATGTGTCAGTCAGAAATTTACAGTACACCACAGAAAATATCTAAAAAGGGTTAAATAATATTTTTTCTAGGTTTACTTGGAGTTCAAGTCCCCTTCTTCTACCTCGTTAAGAAGGTGAGTATTTTTCTTAACAGTTTTCCAAAAGCAAGCAGAAGTCATGACCAAAGAAGATGCTTATTTGTTTTGCCTTTTTTTCTCTCCTCTTTTCCGTAAAGCGTTTTCGCCATTGTTTGTGTGTGATCAAATTTATCCTTTTTTGTCCGAATGAACTTTGCTACAAGACACGATTTTTTTTTTCAAACTAACAGAGCAGCGAGTTAGAAGGCGCCCCACCCTCTGACCCTCCGTCATACGCAGCGACGAATATACCCCTACCTGACAAACACCACATGGTCACTAAACACACCATGAGGGACTTCATTGGACTGGAGAAAGCTGACGTGGAGGCCAGAAAAGCCATGATGAACTTCAGCTATCTTTCCGCTATTGGTAACATGGATGAAGCTTTCAAGGCCATCAAGTTAATCAAAAGGTTTGCCGCAAGAGGACTGCTTTATTTGTTATATCTGTTATGAATTGAATCATTTGGCTGCATATCTTGGGTTTTGAACAACTTAGTAAAGAAAGGGGCGCAGTCCTTAGGTAAAAGTCACACGTCACTCAAAGAAAATCCAGTAATAATGGTTTCATATTGAAGAACGTAACTTGACAAATGACAAGAAGCCGCTCGGAAAAGAGGATGATTAACGGTGGAAATGGATTGCAATATAAGGACAAACTTGAAAACGTGTAATTCATGTTTTGAACGTTAGCTCAGCCCTTGGGTAATAATAAAATGAAAATTGGAACGATCATGGTCGAGATTGAGAGAGATTTTAAAAGACGGATTGTAAACTGCGGACGTGAAAAGATTTCGCTAGTTTTCCGAAATTCATGACCAAGTCTGTCAGCTAAGTTATAGCCTCACAAGAAAAGGCACAAGGAATAGCTTCAAGGACACTTGTCCTTTCTAACCTGATGTTTTCTGTGATAGTGAATCGGTGTGGGAAAACATGGCTCGCATGTGCGTTAAGACCAAGCGGCTGGATGTGGCCACTGTATGTTTGGGCAACATGGGCAACGCTCGGGCTGCAAGAGCGCTGAGAGACGTTCACAAAGAACCTGAACTTGACGCTAGAGTGGCTTGTTTAGCTGTACAACTTGGCCTGATCGTAAGTACTAATTCTTCTCACTAGTTTCCATGCATTGCTTTCAGTGTTGGTTATGAGAATTTGGTGGTTCATCAAGGCAATAGGGATCCCTTTGCGTAGATTTCTTCATTATTGACATTGTGTTGGTATTGTTCAAAGAGAGTCAATATTGATTACTCCATGTGTAGAATTCCACTAGTATACTAATGCAAATGCTGCAATCTGATTGGCTAAGCTATCATAAGTGAAAGTTTGGAAGAACTCGAAAAAAGCTGTGGAAACACTCGCCTGCGGCTCGTGTTCCTACAGCATTTCTCGTTCTCCCAAACTTCCACTCGAATTTCTATAACTCGATAGAAACACGGAATTAGTGTACAGTGGCTGAAGGTTGCTCACAGAATAGCGCCATTTTCTCATTTCTCGGAAGTTTCGGAGAAAGTTTAGAAATATTATTGAATAATTCAATTCCCGAGATGACGTAAAGAAGGAAATTCACCGCTACACGAGTTTAAAACGTCAAAATTACTGAATGAACTAATGAGCGTGCTTATAGAACTGAAAGTTTCAAATGACAATTCAGTCCGCGCGCATATTCCCTAAAGTTTAATACTAGTTCATATGTAGAAAAATAGTAAAAAATCATTATTTGAAGATAATGAGTTAGAGTTCTACTAAAACAGTTAAATTATTTGCTCTGGATTTCTATGAGGTGATAGTAGAGTCAGCCTTCGGTTTCATCAACTATCACCTCATAGAAATCTCGAACTCATAATTTAATTGTTAAAAGTTAGATATTGTGATTCTTCTCGGTTATAAGGCAATTAACTTTTTAATGCTGCAAATTACTGCAGAAAATCTTCAGTAAAGCTTATTCTATCTTACTGCCTTTCCCCTAAAACAGGAAGAAGCAGAGAAGCTTTACAAGAACTCTGGACGGTTTGACCTGTTAAACAAGTTTTATCAAGCTTCCAATCAGTGGACAAAGGTCAGACAACCGAGAATTACGAACTAAATATCTGTGTGGTATTATGTATTATCGTTTAATTTATTATAATATCGTTTAATTTATTATAATATCGTTTAATTTATTATAATATCGTTTAATTTAGTTTATCACAATGTAATATTAATTTTTCTTAGGTAGGTAGTTAGTCACACGTACACACGACCCCTCAAGCATGCATTTGCTTTAAAACAGATCGTGGTTAAATAAAGGTTTATTATTATTATTATTATTATTATTATTGATCTTTCATACTGAGATAGCCTTTGTGCATAAATATGACGGCCGCACGCAGGCTGATTCTGAGACTGAATTCCAAATTTTTTTTTTTACAGGCTATTGAAGTGGCCGAGCTCCACGATCGTATCCACTTGAGAACAACTTACTACAACTACGCCAAGCATCTTGAGTCAACTGGGAACATATCGGCAGCCATTGTAAAGTGAGTAAATAAGATAACGTTTACATGGAATGGATTGGTCTGTTCAGGCTTTCCTGTGATGCTAGCCTAACAGCCGCCTTTTCCTCTCAAATTGTTCTTTTGATTGCTAAAGGAAATGCTGTTTGATTTGATTTAATTTAACCTAGTCTCACTTCCCGCCTTAAATATATAGCCTGTGTACAGCAGTTCCGCTCCCCTAAAAAACATCGTTTAAGGTACGTACAGACGTCCCTTAACCGATATTTTTTTTTATGGGAGCGGGGCGAGACGGCTTTACACAGGCTATAAATAGGTCGAGAGGAATAAGTACCACATTTTCTGCAGTTCAGACCTTTTAGGGCGATTTACCCCTACAAAAAGGAAAATATTTGTCTCTGCTTACGTGAAGTTTCGTCGGACCATTGTCCGTCACTAGTTTTCTGTTCGTTTTCCAGACGTCCTAGCCAATCAAAGAGCTGAACATCCGCACGTGCAATTTTATTGGCATGCATCTGCTGTGACATCTTCGCATTTCAGGCTAGCACCAACGAACTCTCTTATCTACTGATGGAGGGCAAAGCCCGAGACGTTTGGGTTGTTTTTCTAACTTGATTTTAGCACTATTAGTTTAAATTTTCTCAGCTTATTTAAACTTGGTCTGGTTGGCCTTTTATCAAGAACAGCGCGGCTTGTTTTTATCGCAACTGTTTCTTTTTGTTTTAGTTTTGAGAAGGCGGACACGCACCGTTTTGAAGTTCCTAGAATGCTACTGGAGGAACCTCAGCAGTTAGAAGCTTACATCCTGAAAACAAAGGACAAGTATGTTTTCTTTACTGTTTCTGCTATTGTTTAGCATTGAATTTATTGTGGCATTTTCTCGCGTTTTCACTCGGAAAATTTAAAATTGAATCTTGGTAGAACTTAAGAGAATTAAAGAAAAATCTTATGGTACCATCTGCACGAAGAGTTCTTCGTTGTCTCGCTAGATTAGATTTTGTCCTTATAACACATTCACCTCCGACTCTCGTCCAATCAAAAATAGCGCGAAGACTGGGAAACAGCTCCATATTTGTCTCATTAGCTTTGCGTCATCAGGAAACACCTTGTTGCTAAGCAACATGTTTATCGAACCGCGACTCAGTAAAAAGTTGGAGATGAAATTCTTCTCTGGGCATATGGCGTATAAAAGTTTATTAAAAAGCGGTATTTTCGACAGCCATTGAGAAGAGGTTTAAAATATCGCTTCTAACTCGGTGTGTGTATCGTACGTTTTTCTTTCAGGGAGTTGCGCAAATGGTGGGCACAGTACATGGAGAGCACAAGCGAAATGGAGACAGCCCTGCAGTTTTACGAAGCGGCTCGTGACAATCTGTCACTGGTCAGAGTCTACTGCTACTGCGGCAACTTAGAAAAGGTGCACTTCATTGTGCTGTGAAAAGAAAGAGCGCTTCCCCAACGACTTTTGTGTTGGCATTGGTTTTAGAAGGCGGTTTTAGTTGACTGTCGGAAGCTGTCATGTGTTTGGCTTTTGTTTGCAGAGCTCTATCATTGGCTCATAAAGCTCGTGCTGTATGCTTTAAAATTAACCAATCGGAGCTGACGTGCTGTTTCTGTTTAACCAATCAGAAGTAAAACCAAACATGACAATAACCATTCGCTATTTGATCTCGCGCGTTTTCCCGCGCTTAACGCGACCAAAGGCAACTTACTGCAATAACAAGTTTCGAAAATGATACAATTTTATCAAGTTGAAACGAGTAGAAAAAAGCAACATCATGCAGCCGTGCTTGAATGCAAAAATGTCGTCGCATCTTGCCCTTTATACGATCTCGTTCAAATGTAAATTTCACATTTCAGATCGCGTAAAATTTACGCGTGAAAATTCGTCATTTGCTGGTCGGAGCAATTTAATCCTTAGCGCGCGCTATCTTCGCTACAACCGCCAGAAATCTTCGCGCGCTTGACGCCATAATGAAGAAAACGGTCTGTTGCTATGGTTTCGCATATTCGACGCTCAAGTGAAAACCGCTCTAACCAATCGTGAGTCAACTGCACAACTTTTCCCGCGGTTTTTTCCCGGTTAACAAGTAAGGACTGGTTAATCAGGAGTAGTGTTTGACTCCTAACGTCGTGGGCTTATATTCATATATTCAGTATCTGTAGTTAGAAAAGTTGACTCTAAAGCATAGTCGTACCTTTACAGGCAGCAGAAATCTGCAACGAAACAGGCGACAGAGCAGCTTCATACCACCTTGCAAGACAGTTTGAGAACCAGGTTAGTCCGAGCTCCAGAACCCCGAGGTATTTTTGTTTGCATACAGCTATTTCGAGAAAGGTTGTCGGAAAAAAAAACATCAAAGTGCACGCGACAAGACCGAAAGGTGGCATGGGTATTCACTGGAATTTTGCATATTGGCCTAGTTTTGCATATTGGCCAAGTTTATATTTTTGCACGTGGAAAATTTGTTTTTCCTCTCAGGGGCCAATATCTTTAGCTTTACTTTTACTGTCGCATGTCTTTGAGTGAGGAAAAATTCTTCTAAACTTCAGAGGGGCTAAACGTACCTTGTTTCTACATATCTGAAAAGAAAGAAGACCTGAAATTCGCGCTTATTTTGTTGTTATATCTCATTAGTATGCAACACGTGCAGTAGCTCAATACGTCTACCCATACTACCTTTAGGGATTGGCTTGTGCAGTTTTGTGTTTTTTTCCGACAACGTTTCTCGAAATAGCTGTATACGACATGCTAAAATCAAATTTGGGGTATTCTGACATGAATACATGTACCAGGAAAGGTTTTTACTAATTAACTTTTGTTCTCTTTTAGGAGAAAATTAGGGAGGCTATCCATTTCTACACACGAGCTCAATGTTACAGCAACGCGATACGGCTTGCCAAGGTAAGATAACGGAATCGGTGTTGTGTTGTCAGTTGTTGTTGTTTTTTTTTTCAGAACTAAGTGCTGCACACATGGCATTCAGTTTAACGGAAGTGTTTGACGAAAATCCTGGGGGCGCTATGACTAAGAGTTGTTAAAATGATCTTCAACGAAAAGCCAAAACATTAAGAAAGGAAATGTCTTTATTTTAAGTACTTTCTAATCCTCTTCTTCCTTTACAATCTTGGACAAAAGCCAACAGATTTGTTTTTGCGGAACACAACATCTAATCGTAAACACAGCGTTAGTTTTTTTTTTTTTTAACAAACAAGCCAGCAAACAAATAGAGGTACAAAGCAAACAACTTAATTTTCAAGAAGAAGAATTCGCTTTAATATTTGATTGATATTATGCTTTGATTCAACAGGAACACGGACTGGACAATGAACTGATGAATCTTGCACTACTAAGCTCTCCACAAGACATGCTGGATGTTGCAAGGTAAGATAAGAAACCATCTTATACCTCAACTTTATTTTCTACTTCTACTCTTACAAATCCGTAAAATTTGCCTTCTTTTAGACTGGTATTTGCTTTAATCCAGAAACAGTACAAACTAAATATATTACCTTTGTAGAAAGATTATCAGTTGTCCCTAAAAAGTGTTGTTTGAGGTTTGTATCACTTAATTCCGTCTTAATGTATTTTTGTAGCAATAGTACATTCGTAGAAGGCAGCCGCTCGCGAGCGAATTGAATTTTTTGTTTTGTTTTAGTATCTAAAACTGGCGAAAAAAAAGAAATTTGCAAAAAAATTTCTAGCAGAGCGAGGTTTTGATCCTCGGACCTCTGGGTTATGGGCCCAGCACGCTTCCGCTGCGCCACTCTGCTACCGATGCTTTTCAAAGGTAAATTTAACTTATTTAAAATTTGGTTCTGATGAAAGAAGTACGTTATGTTGCATCAGCCTCGAGTACTAAATATTGTAAGATTAGACAACAAAGTATTTAATGCCTCGACTCTTTTCCACTTTCTTTTTATCAGTTTTCCGTGTAGGACAAAAAAAAATTCGCTTTAGTTTAAGCTCGTTTGACGCGTCAAATATTTTCTTTCACGCATTTCATTACCAAAAAGATAAATGAATAAAAAATTCTAGCAGAGCGAGGTTTTGATCCTCGGACCTCTGGGTTATGGGCCCAGCACGCTTCCGCTGCGCCACTCTGCTACCGATGCGTTTGAAGTGTAAATTTTACTTATTTAAAATTTCGTTTCGATGAAATAATACCTTCTGTTGCATCATCCGCGGTACTTATCAATGTTTGCATAAATTATGCCTTAACTTAATTACCTTGTCAATTGTCCTGGGAGATGAAAATTATTTTCAACCAAGTTGGATTTACATAATAATTATCTGCTGTTTTAGTTCATCTTTGTGGGCCGAGGAGCCATAACAAAGAGAAGGAAAAAAATTACAGGTTAAAAGATAACCCAAGCTTGTAATCGAAAGGGTTCATAATTATCATAAAGATTGTTGAGCGAGATAATTATACAAACAGCTTGAAACGTGAAGCCGGCCACGGAGCACCAGACTATCTCAAACTCCCAAGGGAAATAAATAATTGTTCAAAATAGCGGGAAGTTCGAGATAGAGGGTTTATTTTAACTGTAAATGACTGAAAAAATATAACCAGAGAATCCCTCTGTATTCGTGCTTAAAGATGGCCTCAACTTTTTTTAATCGATAGAGGGTTTGGCCCGCGTTGCATTATTTGACAGGGGCTTTTGTACAGGCTCGATTTCCGCCGTTCTTTGTTCCTCTGGGGCTTTCGGCGTGCAGATATAGTTAACCGGGACAGGTAGTCTGCGAACGCAGGCAATTTCTGCGTGTTAAAACAACAGGCGGATGTCCGTCTGTATTTTGCAAGCTAATGTATAGTTGTCAGTTGAGTTCATTGGTTTTGTTTCCTATTTTCACACGTAGGTATTATGAAAACCATCCAAACATGCAGGACAAGGCGGTCATGCTTTATCACAAGGTACAGTTTTATTTTTAAAATATTTTTTTATCCTTCGTTAGTATAATCAACATCCACTTCTTGTACAAAAGCAGAGGTATTGAGGATAAATAAAATCAGCGAATAATGAATATTGACGTTGCAGATGTTAGCCTGCATAAACGAGCGGCAAAAGAGAGCGGGATTAGTTTTGCGGCTTCACTGTTATTTTGCCACTGTGCGACGAAAACCACCCGTCACCAGCTATGCTGGCTATAAAATGTTTATATCAATCAGTGAAAGAAAATTTAAAAGAAAACAGACGTGCGTTTCTCCTTACTCCTCTCAAGAACATTTGCAACGGTACAAAAGCTCAGTGAAGTTTGTCAGTTTAGAAAATTAAATCTCTTCGTAGAAACGAAGACGAAGGGCAAAACTTCGTACTGGTTGTGTAGCACTTTTCTCGATCAATTTTTAATAGAAAAAGTAACGCCAGGTTACGACATGGGGGTGTCTAAGTATCTCGTATCCCATTAATTTTTGGCCTAACAATCCCGTATCCCGTTAATTTCGGTGGTTTGTATCTCCAACTTTTAAGTTAGATATCCCGGAATCTCTTGTTTAAATATCCCGTACCCCGTTAATTTTCCCCCCAAATATCTCGTACCTTATAATTTTTTACCTAAATATCCCGTATCCCAAAAACCCCTAATAGGGCCTGACATGTTGCTTAGCAACTCGCCAAACGGAATTGCAGGCTCAGACAATTAGAAAGCCCGCGAGCAGGCTCCCAAAGAAATCGGCGAGCGAAACAGGCCGAGAAGGGCCGAGAAGGGCCCCATCCTCGACCGGAGAGCCTGTTCCCAAGCTAACAATTAGACTGGTGTTGAGTTTCCAAACGAAAAACGTTTTTGTTCCTCCGTCTTACGTGTGCTTATTATTTGTAACATCTTTCAGGGCGGAAATGTCACCAAAGCACTGGATCTTTGCTTTGCTACGCAGCAGTTTGCGGCTCTTCAAGTTATTGCCGAGGACCTCGACGAGAACACCGACCCACAAATGCTGGATAAATGCTCCAAGTTCTTCTTAGAGCATGAACAGTACGATAAAGCCGTGGAGCTTTTGGTTGTTGGAAAACAGGTAAACTTATTGTCCGTTGTCTGGTAATGGCTCGTTACTCGTCCCGAAATTTTGCGTGACAACCGAAGTAATAGAGTCCTGCGCAGACGTCTTTGGGCTCGTCACGCGTTCCTGGGGAAGAAACGCGTGACCCAGGAACGCGTGACGAGCCCAAAGAGGTCGAGACCACCCCCACGAAGAAGGGAAAGCCCTGGGGACGAGGTTTGGTCTGCGCTGGAGGCTACCGAAGTAACAGCTGCGAAATAGATTGTATATTTTATTCTAATCATTCAGAATATCCGTAGTTTGCAAAGTCTATTTCAAAAGGTCTTCGCGTCGAAGTAAGCACATAGACGGTTTATAGCGCTAACAGTTCGTCTTCTCTCTTTTCAATCGCAAAACGTCGTTTTCTCGTTCCCTAAAGATTTGTTAAAATATCAGCTGTTTTTTTTTTATAATTTATTACTTTTTTTACTTGTTTAAGTTCGCGGAAGCGTTGGATCTTTGCATGGGTCATAACGTAACAATAACGGAAGAGTTAGCCGAGAAGATGACCCTGCCTAAAGGCACCGACCCTGAATTCCGAAACAAGCTCCTGGAGAGAATCGCTGATTGCTGTATGCAACAGAGATCGTATCACTTGGCCACTAAGAAATACACGCAAGCTGGAAACAAAATCAAGGTACGTCAGCTCAAAGAGTGGGGCTTATCTAGTGCACACGATCGGGGTTGGGGCGTGTAATGTCCGACACGAGTCGTTACACTGGACCAGGCGTTTGTAATAGACCATTTGATTGTTGAATTCAATTGAACCCAGTCGAATTTGTAATCAAACGTTTTTGGAAGTAAAAAGGCGAGACTGCTTGCAGTCTGTTCAGAGAGGGAGTGCTGTAAACTGGGGTTTAAGACGCGTGAGGGGGAATTGAGCCCCAAGCCCCTCCCGTCCATACCGCCTGGTGCCAGTTCCCGATATATAACCGCTCCTCCGACCCTTAGAGAAAATATCGGCTACAAGTAGCCTATAAAAGGCTGAAATTGTCAACTTATTTTCTTGTTGATGTATTGAAGCTACAAGCCGATCTCTTTCAAAGTGCATGTAAAGCTCCATGAGACAATCGTGATTTGTGCATTGTATAGCTAAGTACCATCACCTTATGATAGAACTTATGACAGAAAGAAGTATATTCACGTCTATGGAAGACAAGAAACTGCTTGTTCGAAAGCGGAGTTACAAAAATATTTCACTTGCATGTTTATAACTAGAGTTTATTCCTTTGTCTTGTCTTTGCTTTCTTCCACTACTTCATGCCATATAAATGCAATGCAATCAGCAAAGATTTTTTATTTTATTTTAGCTTTGGACTTGTGTTCTCTTTACAGGCAATGAAATCTCTCTTGAAATCTGGCGACACGGAGAAAATCATCTTCTTCGCCGGTGTGTCCAGACAGAAGGAGATCTACGTGATGGCGGCTAACTACCTTCAGTCTCTTGACTGGCGGAAAGATCCTGAGATTATGAAAAACATCATTGCTTTCTACACCAAGGGCCGAGCGCTTGACTCGCTGGCTAACTTCTACGATGCTTGTGCACAGGTATGTTGGTGCAATGAAAAGACCCAGTTAAGAAAAGTGAAGGAAAAGAAAAAGATTCGCTTTTAAAATTCCCTTATGGCTCTAGTAGGTACTTCTTTACCCGGGGTTACCGTCGTTTACGTATTTTCCCGCGCTTATTGTCGGTTAGGTGTTTTCTTGCGTTTACCGGCGGTAACACGTTTTCCCGCGCTTGCCATTGGTCACATGTTTTCCCGCGCTTACCGCCGGTTACATATTTTCCCGCGCTTGTCGCCGGTAACACGTTTTCTCGCGCTTGCCACTGGTTACATGTTTTCACTTCGAATTCTGATTGGCTGTTTTTATTTTTTCTTTTCTCTCGTGATTGGCTCTATAATCACTTTCGTTTTACTTTCACAACTGTCATGGAAATCCGGTAAAATATTCTTTCTTCCTTTAGGTGGAAATTGATGAATATCAAAACTATGACAAAGCTCTTGGGGCGCTTTCAGAGGCGTACAAATGTATGGCGAAAGCCAAGACGAAAAACCCCACCGACCAAGAAGAGAAGGTGGCCTACCTTAAACAGAGAATAGGATTTCTGAAGAAATTTGTTCAGGCGAGAAGGTAAGAGCGAATTACTATATATCTTAACACTCCCATATCTGCTTTTTTGTATCTTGGATTAAGTCCCATAATTCCAAATTGCTGCTCAGCTCAAAGTCAGTGAAATGTGTTGTAGTTTCATATGGTTTCGACTTCACATGGTTTCGACGATAGGCGATAAGTAATTCAGTTTACGGCATTGAATGAATGAATGAGTTGAGAAACGTAATATGCCGGGACGGTTTGAAGGAGAGGAAGCAAAAGTGCAAACCACAAGCTCAAGCAATCTCCTACTGGAAAGCTACTTCTTCCCGTACTGGATATCTTGAATATTTGTCTTTAAACGATTTTTTTGCACTGTTTGATTGTGTAGAACGTACGAAGAGGACCCAGACGAGGCGATCAAGCAATGTCACATTCTCCTCGAGGAACCGGATCTCGAGACAGCTGTGCGTGTTGGGGATGTGTATGGAATCATCATAGAGCACTACGCACGACAGCAGAACTACACTAAAGTAAGTACAAAACATTCGGCAGGGAAAAATTAGGAAGAAAAGCTTACTAACAAGCCAAGCTGGCTTTTCTTCGTGGCCTAAGGTTTTGTTTTCAAGTGAAATTTAAGCTTTGTGATAAGCTCTCCTTCAGCTGGTGAAATAAGCCCCTAGCCGACTCTGAACTACATCACTGAATCACTTCAAATAAATGAAAGGGAACGTCGTGACGTCTGATTGGTTAAAAAACCGTTTAGGATATCAAAGGTGATGAGTTGTTGAGGGACCATGTACTGAATTTTTATACTTGAAAACTGGAGTCCCCTGATTGAAATCCTCCACGCTGCCCAATGTGGAATTTGTTCTTGGTATCCCTGAGTTCAACTCCTTGGTCACGGTCTGAGCACGTTAGCCTTCCGCCAGTTGGGATTTCTCAGTTTAATTCTTCAACCACCAATAATTAATTACATACTTGGAGCAATTTTCAAACGTAACTACAATTTTCTCAATGTTCTTTCTCTGCAGGCTTACTCAGTGATGGAGGAAATGAGGCGACGAGTGCCCAACGTCAACATGGCTTACTATGTGAACATGAAGACGATAGAAGCGACTCACAAGGCGGTGGGAGCCCCACTGATGCGGGGAATGGGCGCCGAGCGGGAAATCCGCGGGGAACTGGACGAAGATGAAGGAGAAGAGGTGGAGGAGGAGGTGGAAGAAGATCTGATGAATGGACATGATGATTACTAGGCACCAGGGAAGGACGAGAGTAGAAGAGAGGGGGTAGAATCTTTTGAAAATGACGGCAGTTTCTGCGAAGGATTTGTATGTTTTGTGGTGGCTGACGGAGACAATTCATGAAGTGTGAGGTAGTCAGTTAGGACAATAGATGTGACAATGGTGTTCTAGAATTCGAAGCGATATGCTCGCTAGCTGATACAAAGCATTGCGAGTTGTTGCCCCCGCGGATATCGTCGATTAATTGGGTCTGGTCAGACCGAGTTCTTTGGCGAAACTAATGAGATGTTTAGATGGTGGATTTGTAACGTGATTATAGTGGAAAGGTAGAGAGAGGTGAGAAGGCGACCCTCACACAAGTCGTGATGATGGAATGGATGATGGAAGTCGCAGTGTGGAATGAATGACAGAAGAGAACGATTGGAAGCCGATTGCAGCTGTCTGAACTCGGAGGAACTTCTGTCGTTGCGAAAACGAAACGTTGATTGAAGAACCTGAAGTGTCGTGGAAGGCTAGTCGTGAAGTGTCGTGGAAGCCTAGTTTTCTCTGAATATCGGTGATCTGCTGACTACGATGAACGTAAACTACTGTGCGAGAAGAAATTGCGGGGAAGAGAGCGAGAGTACGGTGGATACACTCACTGAAAGTTTGCGCAAAATTGTACAAATTTACACACATTAACATAATTTATTCCACTTTTCTAATCAGCGAGCAAATGTCGGGATCCAGAAATGACTGGGCCCGCGTTTTTAAGCGGGGTCGTTGCGTTGTCAAAATGATCGTGTTTTGATGTTTTTTCTGATTGACAAGGAGAATCAGGTGATCGGAAAATCTTCGGGTGTTCTCCGGTGTGTACGAAGCACAGCGTTCTTCGGCAAACGGGCTATGCCGTTTTGTTGATTTTCCTCGAATTACAGTTACTAAATAAATCCACCAGAAAAGTTAAAAGGTTCTCACCTAAACAACAAACGCGAAACATCTCGTGTCAACCTAGTAACGGCAAAGGCCGGGCAGACAATGAATTGAACATGGGAGATATTTGCCGTTGGCGGAAGGAACGAATTGCTTGATCTCTGTATCGTTGTAGTTGTAAGCTGTTATGAAACAAACAGTATACAGGCACTTTTAAATGATGAAAAATGTTTCTTTTTTTCTTTTTTTGGCTGTTCCACTGAACCTTTCTTTGTAGTTGCGAAGGTCTTATAAACAGATCATCAATGAAACGTTATTTTTCAAGCATAATCTCGTGCATTGAGTATAGTGCTTTTCCTACGGTGTGCTTTTCAAAAGTTGCCCGTGGGAAAAACAGTATACTCGATAGCTCCGTTGTGTAGAGGTACGGTGTTTTATTCAGCATCTGCTATAAGCGCATGTTCCAGCGCACAAGTCGCAAAAAGTGAGGTAAGAACACCGAAAAGAACCGTCTTGCTATTTCAATTCTCCCAGCAAGTGTTGTACAAAATGTTTACAGACGATTAAGCAGAATTTCTAAGCTGAAATTAGGACACAAAAGGTTCGCGACCTTTGCTTTGAAATAGTGGTATGTTTGACCCACGTAACGGTATATTAAATAACTTCCGTTGTAAATATATAATGATGAATATAGCCAGCCGTAAAGTTATTTACAAGCGTTCGTTTTTCCCACTTGTAAAATCAATGAAATGATTTTATTTATTCCTCAACATAATGCAACGTCTGTTCATGTAAATATGTTTAAAGTAAAATAATTAAATGTCGATACACTTTCAATTACTGACTTGTCCTGTGGTGATTTTTTGAGGAGACAAGAATATTTCCCGCATTTCTGCAAAAGTGCTTCATTTTCAGAGCCGTAGCTGGACTACAAAACAAAACGAGGCAAGTTTCGAGCGCCGAAGCCGCGAGCCGCTAGGGGGGTCTGGGGGCATGCCCGCCCAGAAATTTTTGAAATCTAGAGGCTCTGAAATGCTCTTTTAAGCATTTTCCATGGTATTTTTCCAATTTTTTTCTGGGGATTATTTTCTAATTGAACGTTTCTTTAAAAAAGGCCAAAATCAAGACGAGGCAAGTGCCTCGTCTTACCTTATGCTAGCTACGGACCGGATTTTAGCGAAAAGGCATATTCTTTAACCAATCAAGTCGCGTTTAACTCTCACTCAAAAGAAATAGAACAAGTGAACTGAATTTTTCAGTTAAGCTTTATTAAGGGAGCTTCTTTGCAAGTCAGAGTACAGATTTACAAATCAGTAACAGTCCAGTAAATTCTCCTCATGATGTTCTGCTGCTAGAAGAATGTCCTCTATCAACGAAACTGGGTCTGATCTAAGCGCGTTATCAGCTGCTTCACATGACTGGACCAAGGCCGGGAGATCCGTTGCTTGTAAAACTTCCTTAAACTTTTCCAAACCAAGCTCTTTCCCTAGTTTTTCTTGGAAATCTGTCGACGTTTTGACGCACTGCTCCAGGGTAGAATTTTTGGGGAACGCAACTTGTTGTAAACTTGCTAGTACTTCAAGAGCTTTTACGCACACCATATGGTCGCAATCGTTTAGCGCTTCACTCAGCACATTCAACGCTCTCATGTCAAAAAGAACCTCGAGGCACTTCTCGACGCCTCCTGCCTGCAAGCTTTCTTCATTTCTAGCATCGGAGACTAATTCTTCTCCAGAAAGTGATCCTGTTTTTGCTTTTGTTATGCCAGCGCTTCTGTTGTTGGTTTTGAACCCGGTAAAGCAATCTATAACGGCTTCCCAAAATTCAAGTCCACGCAATTTCACTTCCCAGTCAAAATCACGACAAGCGTGACGCACACTTCGTGCAATCTCGTATCCCGATGGTGTTTTCGTAACTTCCGATTTTCTCCCGACTTCTAAGACCTGAACTTCGTCAGACGTCGGAAATCTCTCGGTCTGTACTGCTTTGTTACAGCAAAGGATTCGTGAAATCATCGGATGGCGATTTGCTACCCACACTGTAAGGCATTCCATGGCTCTTCGGCGGGAGAACGCTTCGTCGTCATCCAAAAGAACGGACGATAGCTTCTCCAGAATGTTTTCCTGCGGAAATAAACCATTTATCAACAGCTATTCAAGCAGAAAACCCTATTTAGAAAACATCATGTAAGAATGCGCGCGCTAAAAGCCGTACTTCTATGACTCGATAGAAGCACAGAACTAGAACGAGCTGTTGACTTAACGATGGCGCGAGCAAAGAGAATTTACATTTTGATGATCAAAATAAACAAGAGATTCAATTCTTTTTCCTCGCGGTGTTTTCTAAGAGAAATTGGAAACATATTTTGCGCGTTTCTATCGAATTATAGAGACACTCGTGAAAGTTTGGGAGAACTCAAAAAAGCTGTGGAAACACTCGCCTATCGGATCGTGTTGCCACTACATTTCTCGTTCTTCCAAACTTCTACTCGTGTTTTTACAACTCGATAGAAACAGGGAATACCTCTGAGATTTGACAGGTTTGAAGAAGAAATGTCCAAAGCTGTGATTGACAGGCCAGGGAACCAATCAGGTGAATAGCAGAGGCACGGACGTAACTTTCGCCATCATCAACCGCCTTCCACACGAGTACAGGGATGTTATAAAAACAGAGAAACTCATGAACTGAATCTAAAGAAAACGAGAATAACATGATCAGCACTTAACTCTCGAGTCAGCAATATAAAGTACGCAGCGACACTTCAAAAAGCGATTGAGCAAAGAAATATTATTATAATTAAAATGCATCAAGTCAAAAAGGCGAACTACCACAAGAAAGACAAACTAAGCCTTTTTTCTCAAAACCAAAATTTCGAATGGAAATGCATTTCATTAAATCCGTATCCAGTTCAGTGTTTGAAATATGAATTCTCCTAATCCATTGCCTTGTATTTCTTTCAAAGTCAGTTCTGAGAATTTCGTGGTGGATCAAGACAATATCCACTAGTTGATAATTTTCATTATTCTCATTACCTGCCTCTTGACAATGTATTAGAACTGTACAGAGAAATTAGAAATTGATCCGCCTTGCCAAAATGAACGATTAATCAAGACTTACCTTGGTTTAACAACTGCAAGAGAGAAGCAACAAACTCCAAAGTTGAATCTCTCACTTCCCATCTGGAGTCCCGTAATCTCCGATAGAGCATAAATGCTAATTTCTCGCGGTTTTCAGCCTTGATGTTAGAACTCTGCTCAATATCTTCGCATGGAAGGCTGCTCTCAAGTTTCGCTCGTTTCTCAGAGGTCTCGTCTGCTGTTCTGATTTCACTGTTAAACAGTTTGGCCAAAAATTCTGGCCTCGCGGCGTCAAGTATTTTTCCTAACGTCTTCAGAGCGGTAGATATCACCTTTAAAGAACAAGGTCAACAAAGAATGTAAGAAACTAACATTTTTAAGTCTAACTGCGACTGCGTAAATAAGCCAGAACTTGGGTGCACTTGTGTTGGTTTGCGATGACCTGCGTTCGCTTTGGACGGGATAAAATTTGTACGCAATTCGGCGCAAGTTTTTCACCGTTTGGTCACCCAACGCAAGTCACACAGTTTTCAGAAAACTTGACGTAACTATTTAAGCAATGTTCGGGCGGCTTCTGATTGGGCAATATGACGATCGGAAATCTTCGTGTACGATTCAACAGAAAAAACAAAACTTTTCTCTCTGGAAATTTAAGTCAAGTTTTGTCACGGACAGAAAAAGGTGAGAATACCTTCAAACACTGAAAAGTCGTGTTCACGCCCAACCAAACACTTACAGTTGCAGTGGACTCAGAACTCTCAATAAGCTGAAGTAACGTCCCGACCAAGTCATCAAACAGTTGATCCAAAGCGGAGTATTCTGTGCCTTCAAAAATGTCTGAAATACAAAAACGTCGAGGATTTTATAACGTACTTAAGTATAACTCCGCGGAATTGAGATTCAGGAGATTCGCACCCAAACGAGCCGTGAGGATCCCACTGTGTCAGATGACAGTATTGTTATAATTTTTAACAGTTATTTCAGCCTGCAAGCTTGGTCTCCCCCTTGCGCACAACATTTGCACCCAACAATAAGTGAAGTCTGAAAAGGTCCAGGAAGTCGGAAGGTTGCTCCTTTTAACTAAGTACTCTATATACACTCTTGTTGCACTCCACCTTTCTCAATTATGAGGGCGGACACTCATCGATCCTTACATACAATGGCGGACTTCAGGAGATCCTTTAGCACTTGGTACGCAATTACGGGGGTTTCGTTTGTTTGTTTTTGCATTGTTTTGTTTTGTTTTACGGTGGTACACTATTACCCTGCTACGTGGGTTGCTCGGATAAATCATAGTTAGTGGATGGATAAATCTATGGATAAATCTACTGGAATGTTACTTCGTTGGTCCCCAAAAAGGTAGTGGCGTTCTTATAATACGCAGCATGGATCCTCCTCACTGGTGGGCAGTAAAAGCTCATTCTGTGAGTGTCCAATTTAAAAGATGACTGTACAGCAACACAGACACCTTGTGTAAGCAGAAACCGCTTACAAGCAGAAATTATTTAGTTTCTATTAAACATCGGTAATTTGCTTCTCAATCACTTTCTTCTTGGTTTCAAGAGAGTTCAGTCTGACAATGTTGTATGAAACTCCCTATCTTATTCCCAGACTCTTGCAAACCTCTGCTTCCATGTTACTGACTCAAATTCTTTACCTTTTGACCTTTGAACTTCAGCAAAGCTTGCAATGAATTCCAAGCACGCTTTGAGAACTTTCTGGTTTCCATGAAGTTTCAGGGTGGATCGTTTGGCTGGATTGATACAGTTCTGAAGGAGGTCTACACAAATCTTTAGCCAAAACAACACGTGAGAATGATGTTGGGAGGAAACCTTCAGAAAAAAAGTAACACAACGTGCAAATTATCTGAATTATCAGACATTCAAATCAGTCCCCAGCAATGACTATTGATTAATTTCTCCTAATCTTTTACAACAAATTCGCTTTAATAGGGGATGAAAATCTAGGAATCTCATCATCTATCCAAACTCTTTAAAGAAGAGTTACAGAAGATAATTTGCTAATAAAAATTGTATGTACTATTTGTTAATTATTTTGTTTTAAATTGTGTCTGTGGTCAGTGCTTTCTTGGACAATGATTAACATGCAAGCTGCAGAGCTACCAGAAGTGAGTTGACTACAAAGAGTCAACTCGCTTGGTCCCATGCAGTTTTACAATTTCTACATTCATTTTGTAACCTCTGGCAAACAGACCCTCTCATATATAAAGGCATTACTATAGTCCGAAGGGGGCAGTTTATGGGAAGTTCAATTGATTTTCTGACTGATGATTATTGCACGACATTTACCTGTTGTGTAAGTTGCTGTGCTGTAGCAATTGCTTGACAGATAACTTGAGTAAGGGATTGACGTTCTTTAATCCAAGGAGACAAGATGAGCTGAAGTTTCTGCTCTAAGAAGGATTTTCTTTGATCTTCATGTGACAGCAACCCTTTAATTAACCCAGTGTCCAAGTCTTCACTTCCATTGAGATGATAACCATTCTGTGACTCTCCACTGTCGTCAGCTGCTTTATTGAGGATCACATCAAGTGTCAACTCTGTGATACCGAACAGTACTTCCAACCAGTGAGGTGGAAAATCTCTAAGAAAGCCATAAGAATACTATATTTTGCACAATACAGTCTGCCATGTTACACAAATTTCTAAGCGCTTTTTATCAGACAAAAACTAAAGAACTACAAGGTTGCTGTCCTTTCAAACAAACAAACAAACGAGTATTTTCAAGTAATCAAATTAAAATTACATCATATAAAGTCCTTGTACCTTGAACGTTCTTGACAGGAGCCCAGACCAGCTACCAGTTCAAGTCCTGTTGAAATAAGGCCCTTCTTAAAAAGATCCACACAGTTCCCAAGAAGGATTTCTGAAGCACTAATCCATGGATTGTCTTCTGCAGTTGTTAGTTTTCCCAACTCCAGTGACCCTGTGCTGAAAAGATATGGTAAGGTAGTCTTAACATTGAAAACAATAATTTCTGATATTTTTTAATGGCACCAGTAATTGCTTCACAAATACACATGGTTACCTATTCTTTGCTATTTCACATATCACATCAACAAGTTTCTGACAGACAGTTGCATCTCCGACTTTCATTAAATTCAAGCATTCTGGAAATAGCTTGGTATCTTGTAGAACCTTTTGTCCAGACACTGAACTCTCACAGAGAAGCATTCTTGTAACTTCAATCATGGCCATCATTGAAGTTGTTGGTGTGGATGCCTCTGGATTAAGCATTGATCTCAACCTTTCAACAATGATTACAACCTTGTCATTGTCCATGATGCTGTGTACTGTGTCAGGGTTTTGGTTCACCATCCAATCACTCTCTCTGATAAGAAACTTTGTGATTAAACTTCTTGCTGAATTGGCAACATACATGCTTCTGTCAGAAACACAGTCCAGTGCACACTCTATGTGATCTGAATGACATTAAAAAAATAAATAAAACAAAAATAAAACAAAAGAAGCATACTTTCTTCTTTTGTTGTGGTTCAAAATTAATTTTTGGTTTAAAATTTTTCAAATCAGTTTGATTTTTATATTTTGTTCATTGTCTTGTATTCATTGTCGTAATCTGAAAGTGAGTGAAATGAAAATAAAACTGGTTTGAAAAATTTTAAGCCGAAATTAAATTTAAACTACAAAATGTACCACCTGTATATCCCATATCGAAGGCTTCTCTGATTATCTTGTGATTTTTTGCGGGTGCCGTTAACAAAATCAAATCTTCAAAATACCTTGAAAATGTAAGGCTGCAGCATTTCCTGAATCAAACTTGCCCCATGGAGAGGGGTACTCGACGAGTTTGTATATACTTATACCTTTTAATACATGCAGCCAACACCTTTTGTGGGGTCTGCAATAACAGGTATGTGGCACTTTTTCCACCTTCCTGATCTGGGATGGGATCCACTGAACTTTTGCATACATTATTATCTTGACTTGCTTTATTGATTGGATCATTCTAGGATCATTGAAGCGAAATACTGCAAATTTAAAGGCTTTGCAAAGTTTCTTTTTGCTATGGATCAAAGAACCAAGTGCTGCAAGCTACTATACCGTACTACTAGAGCACTCTTGGGGGTGCAGGAACTAGAGCACTCTTGGGGGAACAAGGTTGATTCATGTCTAGTAGTCTTCTATTGTTTACAAGTGAGGAGTGCTTTGCCCATCAAGGAGCCTTTGCATGTGTAGCACTTAGCTTAGTTCCTTGCGCCCCCTCCCCACCCCCCTAAGGGGGGTGGAGGATAGGGCTAGATATGTAACGAAAACTGTTTTGAAATAAACATGCTCATTTCATGCCACCGATCTTATCATCCCTTATTGCCATTTCTTGTTAGGCTGGATTATAAGAAGTTCTTTTACAAAGGAGTTACCGTGTGTGTAGAACATATGGGAGCAGGGGAATTCGCCATTCACTTTTTTCCTGGGTACTGGGGACTTCACTTGGTTTCCCTTGTATTAAAGGTGAAAAGGTAAATGCCCCACCCTTGCCGGAGGGGGGGGGGGGGTATCTGGGGGTTTCAAATGACTGGTGCATTAGAAGAGGGCACCCCCCAAAATTTTGAAGTACCCACCCCACCTCACCCCCAGCAGCACCACCACTGGCTCCCCTCCCCTGGGGATTCTGGTGATTCTTTCTTGAAAAAGTAAATTTCGAAATACTGTCAACTAAATAAATTTCTACCTGTACTTCTGAGCCATAATATACCATCCTTGTGTTCTGTGAGAGAAATCAACGCTTGAAAATATCCATCTCTAACAATGCCCTCACTCCACAAGTTTGGATCATTCCTTGGTTTGTCTAGAAACCAGACAACAAAGTCTCCTTTTCCGTAACATTTAAAAGAATGGAATACCTCTGCTCTTGCCGCAAGAAATCCAAACAATCTGAGAAAGAATGCAGACGATTCTGGATTGGAGAAAACCTGGTTCTTCGACATGAATTCAAGTGTTCCACACCGCAAGAGTTTTTGTAGTTCCTGCTCATTTTTACAGACATCCTTTAACCACTCAAGTGTTCTTTGTAGGCTCGTGTCGTCTATAATTCCATCGGCATTCTTCACAAGTAGTTCAAACAAGGAAGGCAGTACTTCAGTCCAAGTTTTCTTCTCTTCGACTTCATTCATTTCGCGCGTGTTGAGTGCTGAACCTCAAAATGACAGGTGGGACCGTGTAGGGTGGGGTAAGGAAATAAATATTCAGTTCAAAATCATGAATGCAATTTAAATCTACCAATAACTCATTCGTCTTAAATATTTAAAATTAACAATCCAAAGAAACGTTGTGTTAAATTTCGTAGATTTTTCTCTTATTTGTTTTCTTTTTTTTCATAGCATAGCCATAACATGTCTATCCTCACCCTACCCATGAGAGAAGCGTGAGTGTCGACTGGGACGACGGCCTGCAAAATGGCGGAAGGTGTGTTGCCGTTTGTCCGCGGTCTCGATTTGACCAAGAATGACTTCAAGGTATAGCTTTCTGACCATATTATCTCCTCTGTTCAAATCTTTGATGTTTAAACAATTGTTTCTATTTCACATGTAGAAGCTGGATTTTCCTAAAAGGGTGGCAGACATGCCAAACTTGCGGTGGTTGAAGTTGAACCAGACAGGACTGGAAGCTCTGCCAGACGAACTATCGCATCTTATGAAACTGGTGAATAATATTGAATTGTTGTTTAACTGGCCAGAATTTAGATACATATATCTACGATCTGGGCTTTTTTTCTATCAACTCGATACTCTATACAAACGTATACGATGCGAACATCGTTGTTTACAGAACATGCAATTCCCTGGCAATTGCAAGGAATTCTGTCATGTTTAATTTTTGTTGGAGCGGAATGTTTGAAAGAAACTAGCGCAATTAAAGCTTTGCCAGCAAAGAAACTGCAAGTCACACTCCAAATTTGTTAGAAAAAGATAACCAATGTTTTGATGATCAGTTACCACACACATTGATTTGATTTTATGCAAGAGAACAAAATTAACAGCTTTCAAACAAACTCAGCATAACCGGAAATGTTGTAGCTCCCATTTTCACACGAATTAAACAGCTGAGAGAGCTAATATAAAGTAGAATAAGCCAATCACAATGCTTTATTGCCAGTCCAATATTTTATTAACATTGGATTGGGTAAAGTTTCTTTGGTTATTTTTCAGTGTTTATTATACATGTGATAAACCTCATATTAAATATGCTTGGTCGGACCATACAGCATGATCTACTGGGAGAATATTAGTCCTTGGGTCAGACTTTCCTGTTTGGACCTTACTGTGCTCAATCACTATTGTTGTCAAGAACTTGCACCGATTCAGAGATGCCAACCTAAAATAATTGAAATCCGGGAGACCGCCAATTTTGCGTCAACACCTCTTCTCAATCCCCAAAATGGAGTTAAAAATAGAGCACTGCCGATAACCCCCAGAAATGTGTCAAATATTTCAAATTTTCCTTCCAAAATCGGCCAAAATTGGAATGGAAACTCAAATTTAAGAATTTTGCTTCACATCCAGGAAATTTGGTGACCCGTACTGGAGAATGGGAGATTCGTTCTGTACCCAGGAGAGTTGGCATGTATGCGATTTCTCCAGTAGAGCTCTAGGAGGGTACACCACCCCCGAAGAACCAGGATGTAGAAAGAGAGGTCTGGCAATCAGTGATGTTGATGATTATGTTGTAGTCAAGTTGATTTGAGTTTTGTGTTGTTTTTGTCCCTCAGGAACATTTGTCTCTGAAAGCAAACAGTTTAGCAAGCATCCATGGAGACCTGTCAATTCTTTCCCACTTGAGGGTGAGGGATTATGCATTCATTTTCTTTCATCAAGACTGGAACTTTTTCTGATACGTTGTAGCAAAATTTCAATATTGTGATTTTACTGACAGGTAATCAATGCACGTCAAAATCAGCTGAAGAATTCTGGAATACCAGGCGATATTTTTGGCCTAGATGACCTCTTGACCATTGTGAGTTGTCTTTGATGTTATGTGAAATGTCTACAAATAATATAATATTAATGACTCTGCAAAAATCTGTAGTCATTTATTTATAACAAACTCCTGATTTTGAAGTCTTACAAAGGTACAAATACCTTTTATAATAGCTTAATTCATACATGCATGTAGGTGAAGCGGGAAGAAAATAAAATAATTTAAGTAGTATTGCTCCTACTGCAAAGTTTTTATTAATTATGCAAGGGATCATTAGGTTTTCATTGTTGCTTTCCTGTAATGAAGAATAATGATAATGTATATTTATTAATTTATTTCTCTTTCAGGATTTTAGTCATAATCAACTCAAGGAGGTATGTAAATGTAGTTTTTCATTTTTGAACTAAACATTACATGTAGTTGATGGTTAGCAGTTCATGACAGTGATACTTGTTTATTAGATAAAATAACAGAGTTCCACTAAAATGTTTCCAGTAACTGTTTACTAGGGGTAAAAACTAGAAGTCAGATATAATGCATGTCCTGCCCAAAGACTGAATTGTACTTTGTGAGCAGAGTTCCCATGGAGGTCACTTGCTTGCAGGGTAACTTATTTTAAAATCTGTTCTGACATGAGATGGGGTTATCAGTAGTTGTTTATAAAAATACAGAAGAGCACTTTTGATCATGAAATCACAGGTTCTGGTTGGGAAAAAATTATGAGCTTCATTTATTGATAAATGTCAAAGACACAATCATTATTTCATTCTTATGTCTAAATTTATTTGTTTGTTTGTTTTTTTTTCACGAAAATAGAAACCAAATACAAAATGTCTTTTTTTCCTTGATTATTAGGTACCACCTGAGCTGGAAAATGCCAAAGCACTCATTGTCTTGTCTCTAAGTCATAACAAGTAAGTGAAAAAAGACCCCTTTGATCTGACATGCTCAACAAAATGTTACATTAATTAATGTTTTGTTTAATTTTTTTACAGAATTTCTACAATTTCCAATCAGCTTTTTATCAACCTAACAGATCTGATCTACTTGGACCTTGGCAATAATCTCATTGGTAAGTATATATGTTGTCATTTCATTTGACCCATTACTTGACACCCTTGTCATGGTGCAAAAAATGCAAGTTTGTTTTTGAGACTCTAGGGCTTACTTTTTCGGCTACCAAAAAGTTTATTATTTTCAAAAGTTCACAGTTTTTTCTTGGGCAGTATGTAATGTGAGTAACATGTCTTTGTGTTTATATTTAACATTTATCATTCTCTGGCTGTTGTTTTCAGAATCCATTCCTCCACAACTTAGAAGACTTGTCAACTTACAGACCTTGGTATGCTCTTAGCTCAACATTAAGTAAAATATAATGGCACGAAAAGTGTACTTCACCCATTTGGTTTGGCATTTATAAATAAAAAAAACACTTCACAGAAGCCCATTTTAATCAGACCCATTTCTGATTTGCGGCAGCATGCTTGCTTGAGTTGTTTTCAACTACAGTGGCTTTATGAATCAAGAACAAAACAAAGAACAATCTCATCCCTGGAGGCTGCTTTTCGTTTGGTCTGCACTAAGAACACAGACTCTGGTCCAGCTTGATGTGAAAGTCCACAATTCATGGAATTCCAGTTGTTTATGCTTAATCTGGCTGACAATTGAAAATGAACAATGTGCCAAAAATTGGGTCTGGCCAGAGTTCTATTCTTGGTGCTGGTCAAAAGAAAAGCGGGCTCTGAGGACGAGATTGAGCAAAGAATTACTAATGTTATTTTAAGTTCTTAGTTTTCTGTGAGTATTGAATTTTAAAATGTGTGCCAACTTTTTTCCTACTTCATAGGTACTTAACAACAATCCACTTCTTCATGCACAACTAAGGTGAGTCTGAAACAAATCTATCTTATAAAGAGCTTTTTTAATTTGAGTGTTTTGAGTAAATGTAATTGTAAGGGGACAGACCACGAACACAATAGTAGCTCCTGTAAATATCCAATTGCCATAACTGTTTATTAGTAGGATACCTAAAATGCGTGCATCTCTACAATTGGTTTCAGCTCCATTAAATCTCTTACCAATTGCAGAACATTTTAGGAGGAGCCACCCACGACGTGAGCGCAATTACTACAAAACATAATAATAAGGAAAATAATGTAAAATAAACTTAAACCGTTAAATTATGAACTGAGCACACATGTCAAATAAATTACCGGTAAGCAAAGCGCGTGCATGACTAAGTGTGTCATAGAGTTCAACTTGATAGATTGCCTTAACAACCATGTTATCTTTTATAACAAACAGGCAGCTTCCGTCTCTAACACAGCTGCACACTCTTCACTTGAGGAACACACAGGTAAACATTTTTAATTATTTATTGGTCCCTTTTGTAGCTGTGTAATGGGTGTATTAGTTCTGAATTCCAGGTGTCACTGTCCAGTCACCCTGAGACTAATAAAACATAGTGGACTAATTGATTGATTGATTGATGGGTTGGTCGGTCAGTCAATCGTTGATTTGTTGGTTGGTTCGTTTATTAATTTGTTTGTTCACTCGCTCACTTATGACTTTAATCTGCTTATTATTTTATGCTACGTTACCATTTTTTCCTTACAAATATAGCTATGCCAATTTCTGATCAGTTTAATAATCTGTATCTTTTCAGAGAACGATAACAAACATGCCAAACAAACTGGAAGGCCTTGTCAACCTCACAGGTACCAAACTTAACCTTTAAACCATGTTTTGATTTTGGTTGAAGGCAGACTTTTTTCAATAAAATTGGTAAATTAAATATGCATTTTATTTGTTGTGTTAATTTCAGACCTGGATTTGTCATATAATGATCTTCCAAGAGGTAAGGAGTTGCTACATGTCCCACTTGCCTGCTTGCCATAAGCTGGTAAAATAAACAGGGCTAGTAAATACAAGAGGCAGCATGGCAGCCACGTGGTTTAGGGCACTGGTGATGTAATTCAGAGGTCCAGGGTTCAAGCCCTCCACTTTGACACAAGCTGGATTTGTTCTCAGTCATCCTGTGTTCAAATTCTTGGTCACACTTTTGAAATAGCTAACTGGTCTGCCTCCTGCCAGGTGGAACTTTTTAACCATGTTACGCTTTTTGAAATATTTGTTTCCTCTGTTTTAGTGGCATGCCTGTGAACTAGCTGTCTTGAGGCTGAGTTCATGACCACATACATTTACCTTGTTTTAAAATTAGTGAGGTTTGCATAGCAATCTGAAGGGTTTTGACCTGTAAATTTGAAACTTCTTATATTCACCTTGACTCGTGTTAGCAGACCTAAAAAGTAGGAAAGATAATGTTCTGTGTATTAAAATGTTTTTACTGAGTCACCAACATCCCTTCCTCTTAAGAAAAAGAAATGTTTTTTCTCCAGTTCTGAAGCGAATAAATTCAGAGGGTGATACTTGTTATAGGAAAATCTACATGTGCTAGTTTTGAATACCTTCTGTAAGATCAGTGATATTTGGAATAGACCAAAAAAACATTCCATTCTCTGTTTGCTATAATAGTTCCAGAGCCAGTGTACCTGATTGCAAGCCTGAAGAGAGTCAACCTGTCACATAACCAGATCACTGAAGTGTCCACACTCATTGGTTAGTAAAGTAAAGTTAATTAAAAGTAAAGAAGTACACAATATAACAAAGATGTCCTGAGTGTCCCTTGCATGTACTATATCTCACCTTCAGGAGAAAAAATACGTGTAGGCATCCATTCTATTTTAGTAAGCTTCTCCAGGTATTTAAGATTTCCTCTGTCAAGCCCATGGGGGTATTATGAATTTTACATCCCACATAGTGGCTGGTTGTTAGAAGGGGGCTTAAAAGAGGGAACTGGTGGGCTTTTTTCATATAAATGGAAATAAAAATCCTGATTTTGGAGGTTACATCAGAAAATAAGATTTGCAAAGTCCAAAGTGCTACATGGTCAGCATAGGATGTTTTGGTGTAGATGTGTGATGTCTGCTTTGTGAGTAATGGTATGATTACCTGACTGCCTTAAGGTTATGTATCTCAAGCTACCTTTGTTATCATCTTTTGTTCATAAGCTGTTGTTCTGTAGCCATTTCTAAATGAAATGTATTGTTCTTGCAGACACCTGGACCCATATAGAGACATTAAACTTATCAAGAAATCAACTCACAGGGATTCCAGTGAGTGATTTGAATCTGTCTAGATGTACTACTTATAAACAAAATGAAAGCTATATAATAAGCTGTTTTAAATATAAGCTACTTGGTGCTGTTAGAAACTTGTTGGTTGGGCTGGGGCCAAAGATCTCATAACCCTCATCAGGAACTGGATTCAAACAGTTGATGTTTCAAGCATGATTCAGTATTTTTCAAAGTTTACTTAATCAACTCTGGGATAAACAAGTCCCTTATCCATTTGGACCCAGTTGTTCATAGGTTAGATAACAAACTGAAGTTGTTCCTGGGTACAATCTGGCCTGAAATAGGGTTTTGACTTGGAAGGGAAAATCACATGTTTTAGTCTGCATAAGGTAAGTTCTTGAAGCATGCTGTACATCCCTCCCCCCCCCCCCCCCCCCCCCCTTACTCCCCTGGGTGTTAACAAAACATACTGCACATGTTTTAGTCTGCAATAGGGTAAGTATTTCTGGGAGCATGCTGCACATCCCTGCACAAATTTTTGGAGAGTACCCCCCCCCCCCCCAACTCCCCTGGGTGTTAACAAAACATGCTGTGCTTTCTGCTGGATAGTGATTTATCTCTGAACAACTGGGCCCTGATAAATCCCTCTCAAGTGGATAGCATGGTTTGTCCATGCCATCCACTGGATAGCAGTTTATCCAGTGGATATTGTTATCCACCTTTTTTGACAACCTGGGGCCTGATGTGTAGCTTTTCATTCCATATCCTCATCCGCTGCCTGGCTTGATTTTGTTTAGGCAGCACTTTGTAAACTTGTGGCCCTGAAGAGATTGTTCATTAATGGTGAGTGTTACTGCTAGCAACAGGCATATGTGTCAGCCAGGCTTTCACAGAGCAGCCAAATGGTAGACTGTTACTTGAAGAGTTATTAAACAGATCATTGTACAAGGGTACTACATCTTAGAAACATGATGAAAAGGACTCTTATTAAAGTGCAGTGATAATATGC
This sequence comes from Meandrina meandrites, assembly GCA_963693305.1. Taxonomy (NCBI): domain Eukaryota; kingdom Metazoa; phylum Cnidaria; class Anthozoa; order Scleractinia; family Meandrinidae; genus Meandrina; species Meandrina meandrites. The sequence goes on along the minus strand of OY855912.1, from coordinate 6,380,245 downwards.
AAAGTTAAATCCTGGAAATTAATGTTCAAAAACAGTCTCTCGTAAACATTTGATGTCAATCTGTAGATCTTTCATTTGCTTGCTGATGAATAATCTAATCTTGTTGTTTTAAATTGTAATTTCCTGTATACCTTTCTATTGAAATTTGGGACTACCGATTGTAACTTGTGATTTTTTTAACAGGAAACAACATCAACTTTGAAGGACTGCCTACTGGGATTGGAAAACTGTATAACCTGGTGAGTGGATTGTTGAAACTCAGTGTGTGCTCTTCACTATTTCAACCTGACTCTTCTGTTATTTAATATTATATGTTATTTATTTTCTTATTATTTATTTATTTTACAGGAAGTTTTTATGGCTGCATGCAATAAACTGGAGTGCATTCCTGAGGGATTATGCAGGTATGTAAGAAAGAGTAAAGGAACATTCATTCAAATCATTCACTAAATTTTCAAGTTTGTAATTACGTTGTAACTTTATGATTTGAATTTATTTCAACAGGTGCCTAAAGTTGCGTAAACTGATTCTTCACACAAACTGCTTATTTACCCTCCCTGAAGGAATACATTTTCTAACAAACATGGAGGTAAGAGAAATACACATACATTTTTTGCCAGAACAAATTTTTGTTTAAATGTATCTGTGAAATATCTACATGCTATCAACAAGATCTTCATCCTCCCTGGCTCTTCCTTGGTCCCTCATCTATGGTATTGTGTTCTACAAAAGCTGTTTACTGTTGTTCAACATTGCTCAAGTTTGGTCGCCAGTGAAAAATTGTAGTCGCTGAATTAAGCTCACGCTTTCAATCCTTCTTCTCAATTTTAGTCGCCAGGCTGGTGACTTCAGTTCCAATTTAGTCGCAAGCTCCAAACTTTTAGTTGCCATGGCGACTAAAATGGTCTTAACTTGGAGGGTTGGGTATATGTCCATAACATGCAGACAGCCTAAGATACTCTGATATAATGACCAGTTTCTTGTAGTTAACAGATAGCTAATTTTGATACAGTTATGTATAGCATAACTTTGTGTTGATTACTGCTTTAGGAACTTGATGTTCGCAACAACCCTGAGCTGGAAATGCCTCCTAAACCGGTCCCTGATGAACTAGGGAGTGGCCCCGAGTTCTATAATGTGGACTTCACACTACAGACCCAACTGAGGATGGCCACAGGGGCCCCACCGCCACCACTGCGTAAGTGCAGCAAACCACGTCAAGTTGAATTTCAACCTGTTTGCACCGTGATATTTGGGATTGGTATGACAAATGACTGAAATCTGATACAATTTGTAAAGCAAGAGCTGATTCACAACTGTAGTCAGCATAAAATTTTCCCTCACAATTACAATACATTTCCAAGTATAGTCTTGGATGTTTTATTTGTTATAACCGTATTCAGCTCTAAGTCTCAAGCAGTAATTAGCTTGTGGACTCATTGGATTATTTTGATTTCATTTTCAGCCCATAAAGATTCATATGCAAGGAAGGTGAGTTAATAAATATAATTATATTGGAATTTATCTGCTTGTTAAATGAATTAGATGAGTGGCTATGATAGATCACTGGTCAAGTGTCCCTTGCTGCTGATACCAACACCTTTTCACTATGATTTTATTATTTTCAGTTGCGAATGAGAGGTAGACGGTACCAGAGCCAGTCAGAGGAACTCAAGGTAATAGACTATAGCTAAAAGGAAGAGGGGCTGGATAACAATTCTGGAACAAATTTGAGGCAGGCCTCAAGATTTCACCAGTTGTGCTCCTGTTATCATTTAATCATGGGACTGTGCTAAGAAATTCCTTGTTTATGGTGCTGTGTTGAGCGTTTGATATGACAGTGACAACGCTCTATTGCTGGGTCTACAGTAACGTAGTAGACTTAATGTGTTTTCTTTCTTTTTTTCAATGTCCATAGGGTATGGTAGAAGATGCTGAGGAGAAAAAAGTCACAGGAAGGAACAAGAAATTGGGTAAAAGGGTAAGTAATCTGGGATTTATGTAACAATTTTACCATGTGGCTCAAGAAGATGTCAGGGCAATCAGCTCACTTGAGCAGGAAAGAAGTTTTAACACTGTAGCTCACACAACAAACCTGCCACAAAAATAGGTTACTGTAAGGAAAAAGTCCTTGTTCCCAAAACTGGCAGTGATCATAAAGTTATCTTAGGACACCAGGTCAAACTAAAATCAGTTGCGCTGAACTGTAAGGCTTGCCCTAAATTTCTTGTTCTCGTTTCTATGTGAACTCAACATTGGTTTGACAATCATGTTTGTTTGTTATATTTCAGTCAAGCATAGATGAGCCTGAGAAGCTTCTGAAGTAAGTCAATCACTGATTTCAGTTCATTTCTTGATGTTGTAGGTTAAATTGGTTTTCAGGTTGTCTGTTTGCAACCTAAATTAATCTGCTTCAACCTGAAGACAACACTTTTGCATTGGCATAAAGTAACTTAAATTCATTAAAAGGCAGTGTGGACAATAAACAGATTAAACTAGGTTGGAAGCAGACATAGGTGTACGGGGGCCAGGGGGGGGGGGGGGGGGGGGGGGGGGCAACTGAGTTTTTTTGGAGCAGCAAGAGAAATTTGGGCAAAGCCAGTTTTTAAAGAGGTTGTGCTTGAGCTCAGGTTTAGCAGAAATGGCCAAGAAATATTTTCACCTTATATGTAGGCCTATGTTAGTGCATCGTATGACCCTTGTTTCTTTTCATCTGTTTCTTAAAAATTTGGGCAACTTATGAAAGTTTTTTGGGCAAATGGTTCACTGCCACCCCCTCCCCCCCTCCCTGACAAAAAATTGCCCCTACGCCTATGGAAACAGATTTAACCTGAAAAGCAATAAAACCTACAACATAAATACCTTCCAATTTGTAAACAAAAATGTGCCAGTACTTTGTGAGGTATGATCATAAAAGCCATGTCTGGTAGCCTTGAATTTATCCTGTGGTGAAAGATTGAAACCTTCGTTACCCTATCAGCCATGAATGCTGTGAAGGCTTGCTGTCGAAATGGCAATTGTTATAGGTGTAGTGAAGTACAGTAACCATTTTAAATCCTTTTTACTTTCTTGGAAATCCTTATAATAGAGGAAGGAAGTGGAATGAAGCATTGGTGAAGCCCAATTTGAATTATCATGATTTCTTTAATGACTACACTGGTCAAGAACCTGGTGAGATTAAAGCACTAATTCTCCTTTAATGTTTGTTCTGGATACTTTGTCGTGCATCAAGATATTTGTTTATACTTGAATTTGTGAAAAATTTTCTTCATTCTTCCAATGTGAGTGGCAATGTATTATAATTGCGGTTTTCAATAACATGCAAACTCTGAAATTCAAACCTCAATCAGCGGTTTACATTTTTTGCTGCCGTCAGTTGTCTAAACGGACCTCTCAGGAAACAGAGGTTCACTTCAGCCAGGTCAAAAAGGTCATGTCTGTAGGTTGTGATTGGTTTGAGGTTTTGTTTGTTTCTGTTTTCAAGGTTCATTGTCACCATAATTATGATTGACGGCAACAAAAATGCAATCGTTAGTTGGGTTTTGAACTTAAGAGTTTGCACGTTATTTTAAGGTGCAATAATAAGTTGTACTAAGAATTTTAGCTTGTCAGTTTTTACTATCAACTAGACATATTTGATTTTGTCACATTTGTTATTAGGTAATTTCCGTACTGATAAAAATAATGTTTTCTTTTAGGTCTGACAGTGTGGCAGATTGAGAACTTCTTGCCAGTTTCTGTTGATGATTGTAAGATATTCAATATTACATAATTCTAAACATAAATACTGCAGGTATATGGTGTGGGAGATGCAGTTGGCTAATAGTCGGTCAGCGGGTTGGACGTACAATGATTGGTCCAGCTTCCAGCCTGTTGAATATTCCCTGGTGACAAAGTCTTGGACAGCCCCCTACCTAGGTGTATAAATACACGTAGGTTCTGGCCAATTGTTGGGGCAAGTTTGAATTTTTTATAACCTTCCCTGGACTAGTGTTGTATAAAATTATGTTACAAATTAAAACAAAGAAGGATTTTGTCAACTACCATTGAGCATATTCTTTGACATAATACTACTTTCTTAAAAAGAAAACAAAGTGATATGCTGAATTGTAGAGCTACTTTTCTGTATAAATATAACATAGTAGTAATGCATTAAGTCTTTTTTCCTCTCTTCAGTGTTTTATGGAAAATTTTATGAAGCAGACTGCTACATTGTGCTCAAGGTTTGTATCCTTTTTAGTTAGCAAAAATTAATTATCATGTTGCATTATCATGTTTAAATACTGAATGTATTGTTTGTGTAGCTGCAGACTGAATCTTTTTGTGATTATTATTTTACGGTTGGAGTGGTAATTGATATTTTGTTTGTTTGTTATTTTTTATGCATGAACAGACTAGTTTTGATGACACAGACCAGCTAGACTGGCAAATATTTTACTGGATTGGAAAAGAAGCATCGGTGAGTGTAGTAAATATATCTTATCTTAGTGTGTAGTATCGCTGTATATTTTTACAGTCATACAGTATTTTGGCGAGCCCAAAGGGCAAGTCAAAATAGAAATGGTGATTAAGAATTTACAGTGATACTACACACTAAAATGTCTAATAAGAGATTTATTATCCAACGTTTTCGTTTCCCCAAAATTCTGACTTGTCAAGGTTTTTAATCTTTCGCGCGGTCGGGGGAATGAGATGAGTAAAAATATTGTGTGATATTGTACTCGTTTCATGCATTATTTGTACTCTGTGAGGCAGTTTTGGGTACTAAACCTGTATTAAATGAGCTATTTTGTCCTTGGCTTGCCTGAAGACGTGCACACCTACTGGTGCCAAAGGGAATAATGCTGATCTTTCATCCATTCCTGCAACATTGTTACTTAAAGCTTAAGTGTGAATGAGAAACGTGTTTTCAGTAAGAGCCAAAGACCAGCAAAGTTACTATCTAGACTTGAGGCTCTGTTCTTTACCCACATTTGTTACATGTCTACTTTCTTTAAAATTGAGTCAGAGTTTTACAGATGCAACTGCTTTACAATTTGTTTGCTTAAAAATGTATTGAAAACCTTAAAAGCTTTAGCAATAATTCTACTTAATAATTAATAGGCTAATTAAAATAATTCTACCTAACCCTAAATATTCTAGTCATTGTTACATTGTGGACTCGGATTTTGTCTTTGTCCCATGCTTGTGACATGATGAGCATTACATTTTTCTCATTCTATTGATTTATCAGTTCAGGTAGCTGACCTCCCCTCCTATGTGGAACACTGCCTAGCTGAGTACTAGGTACAGTCCATATAGGTAGCCTAACTGTTTATTGTGTTATTCAGCTTGACAAGAAGGCTTGTTCAGCAATCCATGCTGTGAATCTGAGAAATTTCCTTGGTGCAGAGACACGCACTGTGGTGAGTGCATATAATTGATCTAATTATCTTTTTTATAAAAGCTTGAATCTGTCATTTGTGATAGGAGCCTGCATGCCTGATTTCTGTATGATTGAATCATGGCAGTAGCCAGACTTCAAAACAAGACGAGGCAAGTTTCAAGCACGAAGGCACAAGCCACTTAGGGGGTCTGGGAGCATGCCACCCAGGAACTTGTTTGCAATCTAGATGCTCAGCGATACTCTTTTAAGCATTTTTTCCCATTTTTTTCTGGGAATTATTTTCCCAAAATCAAGATGAGGCAAGTGCCTCGTCTTGCCACGTGCTAGCCCTAATTCAACAGATGATCAGATAATCACAGGTAAAAATCCTGTAATCCTATGCGAACATCGCTTGCAATACATTGCAGATGTTGGCAGTGGTGATCACTAATGTTTTATTAGCTCAGGATTGACTATAACATTCAATAAAGGACAAGTGAGTTAAGACAACAGCCAATTTTTTTTCTGTTTATTACAGCGTGAGGAACAAGGAGATGAATCTGAAGAATTTACAGAAGTGTTTGAAAATGGTATCAGCTATGTTGAGGGTATGTGAACTTTTGTGATGCAGATATGTTAAAATGCCATTATGTTAGCATGTTAATTAGTAGCTGGAGCAAATGTGGAGAACTAGTGGGCAACTTGAAACTTGTTTTTAACTCAGTATTTAGATAATTATGTAATGAAAATAGGGTGGTTTTGAACATAATGGCCTGTATTTTTTTTCTTGCTTTAGGTGGTACAGCAAGTGGATTTTACACTGTTGAAGACCCAGTAAGTAAACAGATTTGTCTTCCGGGGGAGGGGCTCAGTGGACTAATGGCGTGGCATACTCTGGATTGAGGGTTTCTATTACAACTCTGTAGTTAAATCTTTTTTTGTTGTTGTTGTTTTTGTTTTACTAGATATACCCAACCAGGCTGTTTAGGATTCTGAAGCAATCTAAAGTACAGCTGGAACCAGTAAGTTTAGTTTTGTCAGTTTTCTTTTGTTTCTGTCTGATGTGCAACTGACCCCTTATCAATGGTAGGTTGCATCATAACATGGCCAATGGAGACAGCCATGCTATGAGTACTCCACTCTCCTACCCTACCCTACCCTACCCTGCCCTACCCTACCCTACCCTACCCTACCCTACCCTACCCTACCCTACCCTACCCTGCCCTACCCTACCCTACCCTACCCTACCCTACCCTACCCTACCCTACCCTACCCTGCCCTGCCCTGCCCTGCCCTGCCCTGCCCTGCCCTGCCCTGCCCTGCCCTGCCCTGCCCTGCCCTGCCCTGCCCTGCCCTGCCCTGCCCTGCCCTGCCCTGCCCTGCCCTGCCCTGCCCTGCCCTGCCCTGCCCTGCCCTGCCCTGCCCTGCCCTGCCCTGCCCTGCCCTGCCCTGCCCTGCCCTGCCCTGCCCTGCCCTGCCCTGCCCTGCCCTGCCCTGCCCTGCCCTGCCCTGCCCTGCCCTGCCCTGCCCTGCCCTGCCCTGCCCTGCCCTGCCCTGCCCTGCCCTATCCTATCCTATCCCCCCCCCCCCCCACCCCATATTACCCTACTGTACCCTACCCTACCCTACTCTACCCACCTACTCGTTTCCTGCAATGGAAACTGACTGTAGAAGTAAAGTGCTGTCAGATCTCTCCAATTCTAGAGATAGGACAGTCTTACCCTACATACCTGTATTTTGTGTTATCTGTAAGGTGGAAGTAAGCACTTCAGCATTGGATCCAACATGCTCCTTTGTACTGGATGCCGGACTCAAAATCTATATCTGGGCAGGAGAAAGGGTGAGCATCAAACTTACCATGCATCTCTTTGCACTAGCCTATACATTAAGAGGAATAGTAACTTTTCTATATGGAATCCATCTGCAACAATCAACTTAAAGGAGTAAACAAATTTTTCTTATGTGATCTAAAGAGGTTCTGTATAAAATCTGCACTTTAAAGAAATAACCTCTGACACTCCTGTTTGTGATTTTTTTAACAATAAATTACAGCATAATTAAATCTGTTTAAATTCTTAGCTATTTATATTGTACAACCTTGTCATCAGTGGTCTTTCATTCTTTTTTTTTCATGTACTAGGCAAAAGGGACAATGAAAACAAAAGGAAGGTAATACAATGGCACAAGTGTGTACTTCTAATTTTAAAAGAGCTTAAATTAGCACACAGAAAGAATGAAACATTAATTAGTGATATTGTCCTTATGCTATGCTTGTAACACCTTTATTTAATTTGCTCTTTTGCAGGTTGTTTGCTGAAAAGCTGAACAAGAATGATAGGAAAAACAAAGGAGAAATAATTATGTGTACAACCGTAAGTTAGAGTTAAATTTGAAATGTTTCTGACAAGGAAGTGGATCGCATTATAATTACTTTTTTGGCATGTATTTGTGAGATGGTGGCATTCTTTTAAAGAATGATCTCTAGAGAAGGATTACTATAAAACCAGTTTGTAAGTTTTTAGGAGGAAAAGTGGCCTTACAAGCATTCCAGGTTCAGGGCAAGATCTTTTACTCTCATAGTGCCTCTCTCCACCCTGGTGTATAAATGGGTAAGGGTGAATTAAATGCTGGGGTAACCCTGTGATGGACTAGCATCCTATCCAGGGAGAGTAGGGTCACTTCATGCTGCAGAAATCAGTGATAAGCCCTGGCCCGAAGGAGAACTAGACCCCAACACAGACTTTACCTACCCTCTTGATAAGTAATACACAATTACACATGTATGCTTTAATTTGGACTTAGGGAGATGAGCCGGGAGAATTTTGGAGACTGCTTGGTGGCCGTCCAACAGGCCCTATTACTGTAAGTACATTTATGCATTTAAAATTGACTCAGCAACCAGTGCAGTCACTATAGATATCATGCGGTCTAGTTTTGAGTTGACCAACTAAATGCTAACCACAACAACCTGCAGAAAAAATGCGTAAGCATAAAATATAACAATACAACACTTCTAAATTCCAATTCGATCTGGAATCAGTGGGATAAGAAGAGCCACTGTGGTATGTAGAGGTGCCACTGTAAATTCCCATTCCCATTCCCCAATACATGGAGCTGTAAATAGTTCATGTTCTCACTGGTATTTGTGAATAATTTACGTCAAATTGAGTACAAATGGAGCAATAATCTTTTTATTCAGTGGTCTTGGCTGATTCAAAACTGCTCTATAGCTAACGTTAACACACACACATCCTGATCTGAAGAAAATTGGAGTTCATACTGGGAAGTCCTTGAAAACTGCTTGGAGTTTAAGTGGGCAAAATTACGTGGTTTGTGGACTAGCAAAGTGGGAAGACATTGATTGGAACACTTTTTGGTGGTTTTAACCAGGGATAATCAATTTGTTTATCTGTTTGTTTGTTTGTTTGTTTGTTTGTTTGACTGACTGATTGACGGACGGATGGATGGATGGATGGATGGATGGATGGATGGATGGATGGATGGATGGATGGATTGATTGATTGATTGATTGATTGATTGATTGATTGATTGATTTTTAAGGAAAAACCAGAGTACAATGAGCCACCTCCAGTGCCTATTCTCTATCAAGTAGCCTTAGGGCTTGGCTACCTGGAGCTACCTCAAGGTACATGTTCTTGTTTTTGTCTACATGCTGTGGCTCCTTTTTTAAACTAACATTCAGTGACAGCCAGTGTACTTGCACAAAATCCCGATCTTGTGGGGTGGTTTCTTAAAGGGTGAGTGGCTCTGTCATCTTAATTTCACACTGATCCTTTATGATCTTCATCTTTTACCTCAGTGGACACTGCTGGTGGGAAATTGACAACAAAAATGCTTGAAACTAAGAATGTTTACATCTTGGATTGTCATACAGAGATGTTTGTTTGGTAAGTAAAGAGTGATGTGTTATATCTACCAGTAATTTGTCCTTTTGGTATTTAAATGCAGCTGTTTAGTATAAAAGAGGTTTGTTTCCTTAACAATTATAAATTAGTTATAAAGTAACAGCCAGTGAGATGCAAAAATTGTAAATGAGACAGAATTGTGTTTTTCATCTTGTAATTAAGGATTGGTCGCAAATCAGCTCGCCTGGTACGTGCGGCAGCAATGAAGCTTTCTCAAGAGCTATACACCATGATTGATAGGCCATCATTTACAGTGCAGATACGTAACCTTCAGGGGTAAGTATTAAACATCAGAACCAGGTATCCCCATTAACACCATGTGTGATCTGTGAATAGTATGGCTTCTCTCCACTCTGACCTGTACCTACTTGCTGGAGAGAACATTTCAATTGTAAACTGCTGGTATTGTGATTGACTCTTTCCCCAATTGGCTATCACATCCCATCCTGTCCTACCACACCCCATACTACCCTACCCCACCCCACCCCACCCCACCCCACCCTATTCTACCCAACCCTACTACCCTGTTCTTCCCTCCCCTCCCCTACCTTATTTCCCTCTTTCTTTAGAGGATGTTCGTTCTACTGACTTTATTTCCTTTGAGGCAAAAACCACATCAAATTCTGAACAGCCCTAAGGTTAGACCACCTGGGGTTTTTGGTCTTCTCCTCATCTCCTATTGTTACCCCTCTTCTTTTGTCTCCCCATCTGGATGCATTGCATCTCGCTAAAGCCCGCATAACATACCGGTACTAGTAAACCAAGAGCTATGTAACTTGCAAGTGGAAAGGTCATGTACTACAAACCTGATTACTCAAACATTCCCTTTTATATCATGCCACATCTCTGTTCATTTTAGGGCCGAGTCACAGATGTTTAAAGCTCGATTTGCTGGCTGGGATGATGTGCTTGCCGTGGATTATACTCTTAGTGCTGATTATGTTGCAAAGGCTGCAAAACAGCTAGGAGTCACTGTAAGAAAGGGTTTTATAATGCTGACAGAGTTGAAGTTTGAATTTTTTCTGCTACAATTTCCTAAAAACTTTAAGATATCACATTTGCAATTCATTTGTTGTAGTGAATGGTCATATTTTGCTTAATACAAAGAACCTAATGACCCAGAGTTCGTACAGGTCATGGAAAACCTGGCAAGTCATGGAATTTTAGAATTTCATTTTGCAGTCCTGCAAAGTCATGGAATTTAAATGTGGGTCATGGAAAGTCATTTTCATCATTTTGTGACGAAAATGGTAAAAATGTATCCAAAATGAAAGATGATTTCCAAGACAATGGTCAAATTTAGGTCATGGAAAACTTGGAGAAGTCATGGAAAAGGTCATGGAAAGTCCTAGCATTTCAAAAGCTAAAAAGAATAAAAACCCTGATGACCTCATGGTTAAGTTAGTTTAATGCAGACAAACCTTTAGTTAGAGTGCTTCCAATTGGAGCGAGTACCATATTATCAGTATAATGGTCTAAGAGAGAGTAATGAATTCCATGTATGCTGGTTCTTTATTTAGAACATAACAACCAAGGAGGCCCAAGCCAAACTCCAGAAGGCTGCCAAGGTAACTTCAACTGAACACCTAGTTATGTCTATGGATGGTTTGTTTTATCATTCCTGAAGTTGTTATTATTGACAGTTGTTTTTGTTTTCTGTTAGGTTGATCTGTCAGCTTTGTTTACCACTCGACAACAGCCAATCCCTGATAATGAGCAGGTAAACATGAGTGCATTGTTCATCACCATTGCCTTCACCGCCCCTGTTATCCACTTTCATTCCCAGTGTGGTGGCTGGAGGTATTTTGCCAATGACAATGCTGAATGTAGAACACTAAACATAATAATGAGCATGGTTCCTAACCCTTACACTAAACCTAACCCTTACGTTCGGTGCTTGAGGTATCACATTTTGGGATTCGTCATTCACTGTTCGACATGCAGAGTTCAACCAGCATTGTGTAAAATACCCCCAAGCTGTGGTCAATGGCAAACAGGGTTGAAACAAGGCTTCTCAATTCCTGGAAGTGTTACAAGTTTGGCTGCATATCCAGTTGCTCTTTGTATGGCTCATTAGAAGAAGAAACAGACAAATTAACACTTATCATTTTAGGAACAGTTTGTTGAAGAGTGGAATGAAGACCTTGATGGAATGGAGTGCTTTGTGCTGGAGGGAAGGAAATTTGTCCGTTTACCTGAAGAAGAGATAGGTGAATTTGTTAATTTGAAAATTATTTAATGAAGATGTTTGCAAATATGTTTATAAAGTTTATTTGCTAACGAAGACAAGTTGTCAGCAGTGCCGGCACTTCTTAGAAAGAAAAGCAGGTTTTGTGAACAGCATTGTGATCAGTTGCAGACTGAGAAATGAAGATTTAGCACTCCCTTAGCTTGACCAATGTGTTTTTTTTTGTTTTCCGGATTCTACTTATTCCTTTGTAAATTTTTAAACACATATCAAGCAGATTTAATGGTTGCATGAAAGGAATCAGTCCAATGAAGTCTTGCTCCTTGTTGGAGATAAGCAGTGTGTGGATGAGACGTTCAAAGTTATGTTTTGTTTGTTTTCCCTTCAGGACATTTCTACATGGGTGACTGTTACGTGTTTCTTTGTCGTTACTGGGTGCCGGTTGAACAGCCTGAGGGAGAAGATGAAGATGAGGAGCCAGTAGAGCAAGAGGAGGACTTTCAATGTGTTGTCTACTTTTGGCAGGTTATTACATGAATGTTTTTGTCTGTTTCATGTATGTTCTGTAACATTTACTGTCACTCTAGGTAGCGTTGATCTCACAAGCAATCACCACGGATACTGAGTGATGTGATGAACCAAACTTAGTAGTGCACAACCCACCGCCTGTCAAGCAACACGCCTACTGGTCATCCATACACTTCTAAATGGAACTGACTGTGTTATTTTTTGACGCAATAACCTCGCAGCTCTTGCTCTGGCTTAATTATAACTCAAACCTTACGTACTAGATTTCTGCTGATATGCCTACCTTAATTCATGGTATTTTTGATTGGATTTGACAGGGACGAGATGCAAACCAGATGGGCTGGCTAACATTTACATTCAGGTTAAAATTCAGTCTTGTTTCTTACTAGTAGAAAGGTCATTTGTTCTGTAATGTGATAGTTCAGGTCATATTTAATTGATTGTCAGACACCTGTCTAGTAAACAAATTATAAAATATATCTACCTCTCTGCACACATTGCAGGCCTATGATCCTGGATTTCAATGCAAAAACAGCTGCAATATGTTTTTGTACTAGCTGATTTTGTTTGACAGTTGTTGAACCATATGATCCCAGTTTTAAATGAAATGCAGCCTTTTCTGTTCTGCTGACATTGTGTATCTTGTGCATTTTCAGTCTTCAGAAGAAATTTGAGATGCTGTTTGGGGAGAAGTTAGAGGTTATGAAGACTCAGCAGGTAAAGCACCATGGGAGTGTTGCATTATTTTAATATATAGTATATATAAATTCAAGGCTACAAACAAGACAGGTCAAATGTTAATGTTTGTCCTGCTAAAAATATAACAAGTCAAACCCTTTGATTGATTTGTCTCTCTGTCCACCTGTTTGCCTGTCTGTCGGCCTGCCTGTCTGTCTGTCTGTCTGTCTGTCTGACTGACTGTTGGATTGGTAATTGCTTGCTTTCTTGAATGATTGATTGATTGATTGATGCATCAATGAATCAATCAGTCTGTTTAACTGGTTTTTTTTCAGCAACAAGAGGCTCCAAGATTTTTAGCTCATTTCAAAGGAAAGTTCATCATTCACAAGGTAATGAAGTCAAGGAGAAATGAGATTTTTCTATACTTTATTGGGAACTGAAGTCTTACTTTTATCTACCCTTTTCAATAAATTGTTGTAGAAATTAAAATTGACACATTTCATTTCACTTTCCTTCGACTTGACATTTTAGGGAAAACGAAAGGAACCAGTTAGTAAAGAAGAAAAGAAAAAGTCCAAGTTCTATCACATCAGATCCAGTGGTGGCATTCTGGCCAAGAGAGTGATCCAGGTACAAATTGCGACTTGATTATGCAGCAACATCTTTGGGAACAAGCATGCCATTATGAGTGCAATGTGATTAGCTTTTTGAGCTCTCATTGATTCTAAGTTGAGACATCTTAACAAAGTGATCAGATTGTTGCTGTCATGACTTGCATACTTCTTTTATTCAACCACTGCAAACTACACAATACATACAAGCACAAAGTTATATACCAAAAAACATCTGTCCAATTGCTTTTTTTCAGCAATTAATACTTGAATTTGTTCTTGTTAAGTCTGTGAATGAAAGCTTAATGTGACCGTTTGAATGAAAGTTTGCAGTAGTATTACTTTTCTTGTGGGTTAGTGGTGGGACCTCTCAAGTAGCAATTTTGGACAATTTGGGACTCTTAGAAGGTAAAGGGATAGCAGTATACTGAAAGGCCAAACTGAGGGTCAACAAAAACCTTTTAGCTTCTGATTGACTTAGTGCTTACATTCTTGTCTTATGCAAGGTGAGACATTTTACACAGTCACTCAGACAGAGGGAAGTAGTCTATTTGACTGAATTGTTTGTGATCAATCATTTTTTCCACAGATTGAAACTAATGCAAGGCACCTTAACTCTGAATTCTGGTAGGTGTCAACTAAAGCCAGTCTAAAGCCAGTGGCAGAATTTCTTAGTCACTGGCTACTGTTAAAAAAAAGTCCAGGGATGTATTTGAGTCCTGGTCTCTTCCCCAATGTTGTGTCCTTAATCAAACCACATTACTCCAAAGTGCTTAATATATTTGCTTTAGTCAGGTGCATAATACAGCCTGCCACGTTGTTGGAGTCATCTGACAAAGCTGTAATGCATTAGAATTCTATCCTGGGTTGGGGTGAGTGGACGGGGACATGGCAATATTCCTTGATGCTTTCATTCTCACCCCCAGAGTTGCCTGTCCCTCTTAGCCGGTTTGGCCTTTGCACAGGAAACAGGTGGCTCTGGAGTCACATGATTTAGTTGGCTCAATTTTTTAACAAAGGGTGTTTGGAATCTACCCAACCAAATCAACTGTTTTAAAATCTCTTTGTTCGCTTTAATTTTGTTTTTAGTTACATTTTGAAAGTTCCATTTGAAAACTTCTCAGAGGATGGGATCATTTATGTGTGGATTGGCAGGTATGCATCTTAATCTTATCACTGATGTGTCACTTTGTGTCCTTCCATTTATTTTGTGTTTAAAGTTGTAAAAATGTATTTATTCATTGCTTCCTTAAACAAACAGCAAAGTCACTGAAAGTGAAGCTGATCATGCCAAGGAACTTGGAAATGAAATTTGGGATGTAAGTTGACACACATATTTTTTTTTAAAAAAAGTTTTGATTGGTTTCTGGAGGATTTGTGGTTGTTGTTGTTTATTTGCAAGTTGTCTTTATTTACTTTTTGTTCCATGTTTAATAGAGCGGCTACACAGTTCAGATTGTCAATGAAGGAAGCGAACCAGAGAATTTCTTCTGGGTTGGTGTAGGAGGAAAGAAAGACTACGATAAGGTATGCATTTCTTTAGAAGATGTGAAAGACATGTCAGCTTAGTGGTTAGCCCTTACCATTGACAGTTGGTAAAAAGTTGGCTCTCTACTTTTCCATCATATCTCACATGAAAGGACTTTTCTTAGTTTTCAAGATCCTGTCACTGTTGTATCCCTAGCATTTCCAAAATTTGTCATGATATGTTATAAATTCCCCATTGCTATTCAGTCTGCAGAATACATCAAGTATGCTCGCTTGTTCCGCTGTTCTAATGAGAAGGGATACTTTTCTGTATCTGAAAAATGTTCAGATTTTTGTCAGGTGGGTCACATTTCAATCTTCTTAGAATAAAAAAAAATAGTACAATGTACCCATAAGAGGAAGAAGGCCTTACCTGGGGTGGGGATACTCCCCTAAATTTCGGATAGGGGTGTGCCGCGAACGTTCTCAAACCCTGACCTTATCTAAGGATAAAGAAAACGAAAATTAATACCCTTTCTAAGGCCCAAACCTGAAAATTGACACCCTATTCAAGGGGAGGAGAAGCATTGCGTGACGACCCAAATAACAGCTAACTGCGCACGGCAAAACACAAATCTTTCAAAATCGCTTTGTTAATACTTAATGATGGATAGTTCAGTTTTAACAGACAATTTTTTTTCGTGTAGCTGGGCGTTTATTTGAGCTAATAGAATTTAGCTACCCTAAGGATCACACCGGGAACACAATACCAAAAGGAACAAAAGTGATACCCTATTTAAGGACCGAGAACCTCAAAAACCATACCTATATAGCCCATATATGGGAGTACCCCTCCCCCCCCCCCCCCCCCCCCCCCGGGAGGCCTTACCAGGTGTGTTAAAATGTCCACTGGTATTAAGAATAAAGAATTGCATAAAGAGAGGTCTAGACTTGAACTTTTTGCACACACAGGTCAAGGTTTGGCTGCTTTCATTTAGATATGTCAGAGTACCCTAAACCTTTTTGGGTTAGTAATAATTGATATATCTTCCACTAGGTATAATAAGGTATAGATATAATGATTCACATGGACTTTTTATTTATAAATATTCTGCCAAAAGTTTGGAGACAAAAGCATCTTTATAATTTGTGAAAATGTCTTTCAACATATATGGTCTGGCATTTTTAATTTTTGAATCTGGGGTAAAACTTGAAGTCCAGAATCAAGGGTTCATCTTTCGAATCGAATGGTCATAATCGCAAGCAATCCAGTGTTAGAGTACTGGTAATCGTAACACTGCTATCTACCAATTAGCATTTATTATAGGATTAAATTGTTCTCTTCTTGGGACTTTGTCAAATAGGACGACTTGGCAAGCGATGATGTCATGATTCTGGACACAGGACATGAGGTATAATGGCTTTTTGTGAACATAATAATTTATTCCAGTTTAAGTTAGTTAACTCATGCTAATGATGTTTGTGTCCTTGTTTTTCGTTACCTAGGTATTTGTTTGGATGGGACCACAGTCCAGTGACGTTGAAAGGAAAATGGCCATCAAAAGTACCCAGGTATTAACAATAACTATTTTGGTTAAACTATTTTTAGTACTAGCTACAAGTTATAAATTACTTTTAATGTAAGTTTGAGCATTTGGTAATGAAATAAGTAAACGCTATTCCACAGTTGATAATTTTCTTATCTTTGGGGCTTCTATGCCTTGCACTGACTTGATATTAGGAGGGATCAGATGTTGATTTTCTTTAAAATTACAGAAATATTTGTGTGATTTAGCTGTTTAGTGTCAACTGATCACTTTGAAATTTTTTCCTTTTTTTTATTAATCATTCTGGCCAGTGTGATATGATATTAGTCAGAATGGTACACAGGGCTTTCAATAAGACCTGGCACCTGCCGGAGCTCCAGGGGAAGTCCTGTTAAGAATCACCGTCGTAAAATCATGTAGCTACCTAAAATGGGGAGATACTTTTAGCTTCTTATATTGCTCTCTGATGGGTACTGCACAAGGACAGCCACCTACTTAAAATCTTATTGAAAGCCATGGGTAAGTTTAGTGTTAAATTTTGTGACAAATATTATTTTTAAATTACTTTTCATCAGGTCTATATTCAGCATCTTATGCAGCTGGATAGTGGTCCAATAAGAAAGCTACGCTGTACCTTCAGAGGAAAAGAACCACACCTTTTCACAAGATGTTTCCATGGCTGGGGAAACTTCCATGATCCAAAGTCATAAAGTTTTTTTTTTCCATCTTAAAATTCACAAGCCTGCTGGACAAGCCGTGTTCTACTGCAGGTCCATGTCGTGGCATTGCAGGTGACATCAGGTCACGGTCACATTATTTATTCTGTGATTATAACCTACCTACTGAATTTGATATGAATTCAACTGGCTGCTCTGTGCCACGGAGTGTTTGATTCCTTGCATTGTGGCTTAGAGAGCATTTATTGGAGACATTTCCGTGTCCAAGAAGTGACTAGACATAGATATGGTAGGATAATGTAAACATAACTGGGCAGAGGTTTGAAAGGTGATGTGCTGGATAGTTAACAAAATATACCTGTACATGTTGGAATATGTACAAGGTACTTGGTATGTTAAAACAGTCCAACAATTTGACCAAATAAGAAGGTACATGTATATTTTCTAAAACAAATTAAGGAAGAAACAGGTGGTTCCACTTTGTTTTTTCAAGTAACGTACTAATTAATCACCAATTAAAAATGATTTTCTGGAGTAGTATGCTGCCCAGGGTATACAAATTCTGGGTGATAAAGAGACTTGTAGAATTTTTGTACAATTTCTTCTTTATCAGAGTAGCCTGTTCCACACTTTGTTAGTTCGGAAGCAATTCTTTATGCTGATCCCCAACTGAATGCCTGAAACAGGCAATAACCATGCAGAGGTTTAACTGTAATTTAACAATATTACTGTTTGAGCATGAGAATAATTTTTCTTAGAGTTCTTCCAAGGGGTAGAAAAAATTTCCAATAGAACACAGCCGAGTTTCTACTAAAAATAGGTATTATATAGGCAACCCATGTTGTGTCTTGCTAGTAGACGTTTATAATAAGTTAGAGAAAGACATTGTTTTTTCTTTATTAATTCACACTTGACTTGTTTACTTCAGATGGTCACTACAACTTTTTTTGTACAGACATGTATTTTTTTTTCTTTAATGGAATGTAGATATTTTTATGTGTAATAAAAATTCAAAGTCATTTCTATCTGGTGTATTTGATTAATAATAAGGACACTCTAAAGTTCTCTATCTCGAAAAAAATTAACACTCCGATAGATATATTGTTCTATAATTTATGCTGTTCAATTCTATTCATATATTCTATTCATTTCATTCTGTGGAGGCACATAATGCAGCTACCATTTAAAAGACGAGAGATAATGTACTCTATTTCCAGAAATAGAAACAGCAGGTCAAATTATGTCAATTTGCAAGTAGAGCAGTATTCAAATGAGTATCGTAAAACCAAAACCAAAGTAATCGCTCTGGCCAATCACAAAGGACAGACAATCCAGCGAACCAATCAAAACTCGAACGACAGATGTAGCCAGTGCAAAGCGCTGAAAAACCTGCGCAAGCAAGTTGTGATTGGTTTTGGTTTTACTTCTGTTTGGTTGATAAAGTGGCCCAAGTGTTTAAGCCAATCAATGAGCGTAGTAATGCAAAACCAAAGCAAACGCGAATTAATTTCGACACTCGAGTGAAAACTGCTCTATGCCTTCAAAGTTGCACCACACTTAATGTTGCTTGAAATATATTTAGAAAACAACAAAAGTGAAGTGAGTTTCCACTTGGCTAGTTGACATAATTTGATCCCCACAACGTCATCACTTCAAAATAAATCAAAATGAAAACTAAAACTTTGCTCTGATGCTAATCATTTGGACTTGCTATTTCTGGTTACAGTTTTGTAGTATTTGGATCACTTGTAAAAAACTTGTGCTGATTCATGTTTAGTGATGTTGTCTGAAAGCAAGTGAAAATCACTTCTGTTTTCCCGACACTTGTTAAGTATATGCAGTATTTGTGTTTTTCTCGACATATGATTTAAACACTCCATGTAGAAGTGTCCTCCATGCAGAAGTGTCAGCTGGGGGGAAAACCAAGCACAAATTTCTAGGTGAAACAATGTAACCATGGATACTGACTGGTGCTCTTGTGCCACTTATCAGAAGTGCAAGGGACACCGACAGAATATAAATAAGAAGTTATTCAAATGATGATATTTTTTTACAGATTACTGCGATTTTAACCTAGTTTAATATTGAATAAACATGATGGATGAAATACCTTATTTAGAATTAAATAATGCAAATTTTAGAGTGGACATTACCACAGCATTGTGTGGTTCCAGAAAATATCCATACTCCCCCCACAGAAGGGATTGGAAATTCCGGGGAGGAGGGGGGGTCTCAAAGACCCAAATATTTAAAGCAATGTATGAAGTTAAATTGGAATTTCCGTAGGGGTGGGGGGGTCATAGGGCAAACCCCTTCCGTTGGGGGGTATGGATATTTTCTGGAACCACACATTGTGCAAAATATTCTATCCAGTACTTACATTTCACACATTTTATACCCCTTTACAAAAATTATGCTAACTGTCAAGTTCAAACATCACGCTACAGTGCTACATGGCCATGACTGCTGAGTTAGCTATCTAAGAAGACTCACGTGACAAAATGCCAGGCATTTACAGCAATGAACACTTGCCACACACTAGAAAAGTTGCCTGTCTTTGATGTCCAAACTTTTTTTACTTTTTTTTTTACAAACAGTGCTTGTCTTGTCATTTAGTTCATTTTGTTTCACATGATGCTTCATTTTACAACATCAACAAAGCTCACTAAAAACAATCATACTTTCTACAAATTGTCTTAGCTTCAGCTCAAAAAGCGGATCTTTTCATGCAGAGATTTTCCTACCACTCATAATTCAAAACTCCATTTTGGGCAAAAACCTTATTTACAAAATCTGCAATAAAAAAGCTACATTTTTTGCTTAAAAACTCTGTCTCTATTACTTTTAAATCTTATTGTATTAGAAAACGTAAACTGTGCAAAAATATTTCATTTGCTGATATTAATTTTACAAAAAAAAAACGCTTTGCAAAACGAAACACTTAACAATGCCACTTTTGTCGAGGAATTTTGAAAATGCAGACAAACTATGTTTACATTGAGTACAAACTGTTGATAACCTATCATTATTTTCCTACAATCCAACATTCTGTACTTTAATAACCTAAGCTTCATGTACTGTTATTAATAACTAGGTCAATTTTCTTTACTTCTCACAATCCCTCTTAAAAAACCATGGAATGATTAGATTAAGGAGCATTAGCTAAGATACATAAAGTCAATTTCAAAATGCACAGAACTCTCTAATAAATGCTGGTAAGTGTGTGTGTGGAGGGGGGAGGGGGGTATTTAATTTTTTGACGTTTTATAATTATTTTAGCGTCGGCATTTTTTCAGGGCCCAGCATTCAATCAGCACTTCTAATCCCACATTTGCTCCAGTGACTATGAACAATAGTTTCAAGTCGAGGCTGGGGTGGACAAAAATATAGTAAATGTATGAAACGATATGTAAATTGTCCACCCCAACCTCGATTTGAAACCAATGTTCGCGGTTATTGCAGAGTAATGCTTATAATTAAGTCGTGGTTAACAATAATCTACATGTTTGACTGCAAAACAGCCTTATTTTTTGCAAACACGCTCATGCGGTCTTGAAACCTGAGGTCTGGAGCCAGTGTCAAAGTGGGGAGTGAGACTGGGTAAAAATGCCTTTGATACGCGAGTGTTGACGATTTTAGAGAAAAAAAACGACTGTTTTGCAGTCTATCTACATGTATGTATCATGAGGCGTCCCAGAACAGTCAATACTGCGTATAGTGTGCTTAGCGATTAAGTTTTGTTGTTGAGTGTTGGTGGAGACACATAATTTGCAGGGAAGATTCCAATAGCACCATGCACCTGTCCTTTCCACCAGTCTGGGTTACTTTTATCTAACACTGTTATCCAGTCACCAGCTGCGAAGGTCAATTCGTCGTGATCTTGAGCAGTAAAGGCAAACAATGCCTGGACCATTTCATCCTTATAAAAAAACAAAAAAGTTAAATTACTCTCACATAAGAAGTGTGAAGTTATGTTTTAGGAAATCGTGTTTGGAAACAATCCATTAACCAATTTTTCAATATGAATCTGCGCAGAAGTTTTTACAGTCACAAAAATGAGTGACTTGAAAATGAAATGGTTTATTTTATTAACTCTACACTCTTTAGGCTACCTGCTGCCCAGGAGGGTACTTGGGATTTCAAGTGACGAGGATGATCAAATGGGGACAAAAATCAAGGCCCAAAAAAAAATCCCTAAGGCTTCCAACAAAACCCAAAAAATCCCTGGGCCAAAAATTAATCCCTACAGTGAAGTCTGTATTTGCATGAGCATAGTGGCCCACAGGTTGGTGTTGGTATTTCACCCCAGTTTCTGTAGCAACAAACAGCTAGCTGTATTTCTCTCCCCTTGGATGTGATGCTAATCCATTGCAGGAATACCCTCAGCATTTAATTTTCTAACCCACACCTGGGTTAGGAGAGGTACTATGACAAAAATTTTAAGTGTTTTGCCCAAGACCACGATCCTCTGGTCCAGGGCTTGAACCCAGACAGCGCAATCCAGAGCTGGCAGTACTAACCATTAGTCCAAGTACTGTGCCTCCCTTATTAATTTTCACTCTAGTTTTAATCTAAATTATTTGATGTTGATATGTACTCACTCTAAAGTCCACTTCATTGAGTACTATCTTCTGAGTTTTGCTCACTGAGTTTTTTTTGTGGTACTCAATCAACTGGTTCAGAGATGGAAACTTTTTGATCCACAAGTGGTACTTTCTTTCATCATCTTTAAAAATTTTGAAATGCTGCACATGGTCACCAGTCCTATAGGCAACAAAAATGTAATACAAAAGCTCAAATTCAGGTGTTAGGGTCAGCAATTGCCATATTTTCCATTTAATACGGATACTTCAGCCCATGGTATTGGGATGAGGGGAGTAAGAAGGTAA
Source organism: Meandrina meandrites (assembly GCA_963693305.1). NCBI lineage: Eukaryota > Metazoa > Cnidaria > Anthozoa > Scleractinia > Meandrinidae > Meandrina > Meandrina meandrites. The sequence goes on along the minus strand of OY855912.1, from coordinate 6,358,366 downwards.
TTTGCACTTGGGCCGAAATGACGCACACCAATGTTCAGTAGCTTTTCCTCGTCTGGTTTCTGTAGTATGAGGTGACACATCTGTCACAGGTTTAATACCACACATTGTTACTTGTCACCTTGCCCTATATTCCTTCTTTTCCTGGGTGTACAGGTGCTGTATCTTGCCCAAGAGTTGGCTAGGGGGGGGGGGGGGGGGGGGGTGTAATGTTGGCTGAGAATGCCACACATGCCAATTTTCTATTTGCAAGAATCAAATGCACCCCTAGTCCCATTGTGTGACCAAGTGGTCCTGCTTGATGTCAAGACTAACATCAGAAGAAAACATCTCACCATATATATCGACCTGAGTGTAATCTAAAAAATTTTATTAAAAAAAATAAAAAAAATAAAAATTGGGTTTGATGTACCTCTAATATTTTCAAACATTTAATTCTGACATGACTTATAAATGTTTATTTGTAAACATGTCATGAAATAATACAGCTCCCTTACCTGACAGAGAGAGAGAAATCTCCTGACAATCAAAAACAAATGAAAAAAAATTATTAACAGCAACTAATGAATGCTGGTTACATACATGTACCATGTTTTCTCAACTTAACATCCCCCCCACCCCCAACCTTTAACCCTGCCCCAGCATTTATTTTCAAACTTGGCCTGCTGATCCAATGCTTCTCTGACTCCTACAGTTGATTTGAGGCTGGTTTGAATTAAACAACGATTTTTATTCATTTTTGACAGACATTTTTCTTGCCGTTAATACCTGCAGCTAATTTTTCCTCAAACAGATGCTCGAGAGGCTTATTTATAGCTAACTCTGCCTCACTTGGAGACCCTCTATTAATTCAAGAGTGCCAGCATTTATTCCAAAAGATTCAGTACATCTATACCCAGCAAGGTCAAGAAACAAAACAATGTACTCAGCCCCAGAAAATGTCCACACCCCTCTCAAAGAAGCGTTTGATTTGAACCACTCCACCCTTCTGGAAGTTTCTTCTTTCGAAAATTTTGGCTTTTGAAAACCCTCTTTCATCAGAATTTCCAATGGCCTGCCTTAGAGTGGGGTAGAGAAATTTCTTGGAGAAAAGCGAAATCTTATATATATGGAGAGACTGGCAAAAACTTAATCAGAACAGTAAAAGATTATAACGATATGAGACCTATAGCTTTCTGAAGTACACCATTCTTATAATGATTTATTGATTTTATTTATAAGTTCTTATGATGGCAAGGTAAAATACATGTATACAGCCAGTGGCATGGTACATCATCACAGGTAAATTAATTATTCAGTGTTTGGGGGCCTAAAACTGGTTCAAGTAAGCAATGTCTGTTCTATAAAATTGTTGTCTAATTTACAAGTGGCAGTACCTGGTGAACTTTCACTTTCTCGGACAAGGAAGGCACCTTCAAAATTCACCTGTAAAAGGGCTTCTTCTGCTTGTTTTCTTGTTATTTTACCATGAAACCAGCTATAACAGAAATAAATAAATAAATAAATAAATAAATAAATAAATAAATAAATAAATAAACTAATAACTGCTATCAATGTAGGCTGTGAGTAATGCACCTATCAATGTTAAGCCAGAGGGATGGGGGATACCAGGCACACAGGCTGCAGGGCATTTGACAGCAACTGTCTGCCCTTGGTGGGGACTCGGTGAGGGTCTTGGTGAGTCTCAGATTTACCATTCTTAATACCCTAAAATTAAAAACATCACTAGACGCTTTCTAGCACAGCCACATCCGTCAAATTTGGAGAATACAATCCTTTGCCTTAAGTACACTGTATGTAACTTTGAGATCCACAAATGGTTCAGAATTCAATATTTTCAAAAACAATTATAATTTGCCATCGGATTCCCATACAAGCACTTGTTATTTGTGATGGTGTTGCCTGGCAATCAAAACTGTTACAAGCTGCTGGTCTTAAGGCCTTGTAAGGCTCCTACAACTGAGTCTGTTTTGAGACGTTGGGTTCCTCTCATCATGCATCAAGCTAGGTGTGCTGGGCTAATCGGTTCCTCGATCTAATGATGCATGCAGTGCATACAGCTAAACAAGTTACTTCATGCAGACCAGTTTATACTACAGGAACCAGAATTAAGTGTCCGCTGCTGCAGTGCGGATCACTTAAACATACACTTAGTGGAATTTTAGCAATATTTTGATACGGCACTTAGAAAATATATTTCAGTGTTATTATTTAAATAAGCCATAAAGAATTACGTCGATATGTGTTGTATTGGTTCTTCCTGCTGTGAATCTCGTCGCCCCTTTTGAAGCGTGCTAATTTTTTTAAATGAGTGTTATTAATATAGATAGTCAAAATAATTGTCTTGCAGATGGCATTGCTAAAACTGGTGGTGACATCAAACACGTCCGAAACTCGGAAACTTCTCAATTTAATTATTGTTGGTGATTAAAAGAACGGATATCAAATCAATCGAACGAAACATCCTGACTCAAACTGTTACTTATTAAAAGGATTTATTAAATCCATTTCTCATGCAGTGCTCCAGACAGCGCAAGATAAGATTCCTTCATATCAACAACTTGGTTGTTTGTAATTATATGCTTGACGAGCTTCGATGAAATGAAACCAAAACGGAGAAATATGAAACAAACATCTTTGAAGTTCAAGTTTATCGCCGCTTAAGCTTACTTGTGAGGTTTCATAGAAATATACGTGTTCGGAATCCATCCTTCCCGATCGCCTTGCTCTGCTTTGTACCAATTTTTGTCTTCATCTTTGTCTAAAACCTGAAAATGAATTGCGTTTAGTGGTTAACCTTGAAGCCTGGAAGAAGAAGGAAGTACAAAGTCACAAATTGCAGCACAAAACCTATTCAGCTTACATTCAAAACACTGCCTTTTTCGAAGGAAAGTTCGTCACCTTGAGAGGCAGTAAACATAAACTTAGCTACGGCCTCCATCGACAGATCGTCCTTTCTTTTCCCAGGAAAATAATGATTTACTGCTTAAGCAGTAGTCGCAGTCAACACAACATGGTAATTTGCTCATATATTTTGCAGGAAGTGGACTTTTGTGGGGCTCATGACAAATAGCTCGTTCCCAGGCTTCGGAGGGAATCGGAGAAAAACACGATTTCCTAATATAGAAATGATCGGAAAAGGCAACCCGGAGATTTATATCAGGGGCGCGATCCATTGGGCCAAAATTTCCGGAAATTCCGGTACAAAATCGAATGGAACAGAACGTTTCTGGGAACTCATTTCGAAAATTTTGGACAACCTCCAGAGGTTGTCCTTTTTTCCGGAAATTTGGAAATTCCGGGAATTTCCTGTTCCATTGGGCATTATCACTCCGTTTCGTCCTCTTCAAGACCTAAAAGATGGCGGCGGCAGGTGTTTTCACCAGCCATACGTATGTTTCTTTGTTTTACGCGACATAGAATAATTCTCATGACACATTTCAATGTCAGCGATCGACGCGACGACACGTTTCGTACAATTCTTGGAAGAGAAGTTTCTTGACCTTGTCAAGTGCAATGTCACGTAATCGTATTGTAAATGAAAATAAATCGTACGGCGGGCGTACAGACAGATATCTCGAAAGATTGAGTTCAAAATAGTCATAGATGTAACTACGGGTAAATTTACCTCTCCTCAGGAACAAGTTAACAGGTAATTATCATCTCCTTGTTTCTTCGCAAAATTAAAAATGTCTGTTTACTTGAAATCGTACTCGAGTAACAAACAACTCCAACGGCAAACCCGCCATTTTGACGTGACCGGTTCAGTCAAGTGGAAAATACCGTTCCTTTCGGCACGGGAAAATTTCGGAAACTCAAACCGAAATTTTTGGTTGAATGGATCGCGCCCCAGGTTTGAAGGAAGCCAAAAAACAGCTGAGTTCAATCTGAGAAACAGAACTTCCGTGAATGTGTGTATGTCCTGATTTTCTATTGTTATAAAGCGTTCAAATCGAGCTAAATTTGACTGGTTACAGCATCGTGTCATGTCCTGATTTTCTATTGTTATAAAGCGTTCAAATCGAGCTAAATTTGACTGGTTACAGCATCGTGTCAATTTTCGCTGCCCTCGACGCTGCCCTCTCGGTTGGTGATAAATTGAGTGTTCATAAACTGCATTTCCCAAACATGGAATCTTTCATCAGGCGAAACAAAGCTAAACCCTTCTAGACATAGGTTTAAACTTTCACATCTGGTGGGGGCGGTCGTAGCAATCAACATATGGTCGAACACCCACTTCCACAATACAGGTAAAAAATTGTGTTGTTACAACCGGAATACAGTGTTTGAAGTAGCTGGCGAAGTATTCCTCGAATTTAAAACGTCATAAATAACATGACCGCGTGACAGTCACGACTCGAACCAATGGCACACTGAAACAACACCCATAGTCAGTTTTTCAACCGAATTGCTAGAGTCTGTTCTTCCCGCCCTTTCGCTCCGGAACGGGGGAGTAGGAAAAAAAACCGTGGAAGGAGGTTGAGGCCGATTGCGGAAATACGTTCGTAAACACCCGTTTCCACGAAAATGGATGAATAGTTTGTATCAATTTTCAGTATTCATTTCATTTGTTACGCACTTGAGAAAGAGCAAGTTCATTCAAGGACTTTAGAAAGCCGGAAAACGTTAATGGAGATAGGCTGATTTTTATTGCTGATATTTGTTGTAAACTATACAATCTAGTGAATTTAATAAAACAAACAAGATATGCATGGCTATGAAAATTTATAACTACAAATTCCTTCCGATTGCGCTCCTTGCAGTACAACTTCGAACCTGGGGCTTTCTCCTGTGGGAAAAGCTCTGGGATCGAGGTTGGTACACTTCCTACAATCTGCTTGCAACTTAAAATCTACACAGAGTCAGTCTCTTCAAAGAAATTTAACGAATCTTAAATATCAAGCTATTATTTCTATCGTTTAATTAGTTTATAGAGAATATGACTACCAATATATATATTATGGCTTTTTCAGTCTTTAATTTGTTTCTAAAAAATTAAAAATGAAGTCAAATTAAATTCTATCAGAGCCTAGTTCAGTTGTGAAGGTTTGTCAAACCAGTCCTTCATCCAGCATTGCCTGAGCCACTTTGACGAATCCACCGATGTTCGCCCCTTTTACGTAATCCACAGACCCGTCTGGCCCTTTGCCGTACTTGACACACTGCAGATTAATCTGTTTCATGATGTGCTGCAATTTAGCATCCACTTCCTCTCTGGTCCAGGCACTTCTCATGCTATTCTGGGTCATCTCCAAACCGGACACTGCCACGCCCCCGGCGTTGGAAGCCTTTCCTGGACCAAACATCACCTTGTTCTTCTGCAACACTCTCACCGCATCTGGCTGTGTTGGCATGTTGGCTCCTTCGGCCACACACATGCAGCCATTTTTGACCAATTCTTCAGCGTCTTCTTTGCTGACTTCGTTCTGTGTGGCGCAAGGGAGAGCCACGTCACACTTGATGCTCCAAGGTTTCTTTCCTTCCAAGTAGGTCACGCCATATTTCTCAGCATACTCTTGAATGCGGCCTCGCTTGACATTCTTCAGCTCCAACACAAACGCCAACTTCTCTGGCGTGATACCGTCTGGATCATGAATGGTTCCGGAAGAATCTGACAGCGTGATAACCTTAGCACCGAGCTGAGTGGCTTTCTCGCAGGCGTACTGTGCAACGTTTCCAGAGCCAGAGATGGCGACAAGCTTGTCTTTGATGCTGTCACCTTTGGAACTCAGCATTTCTTGCACCAAGTACAGCAGGCCATACCCGGTGGCTTCTGGTCTCAGCAAGCTTCCTCCCCAGGGAATCCCTTTTCCCGTCAGCACACCAGTGAATTCGTTTCGGAGCCGCTTGTACTGTCCAAAAAGGTACCCTATCTCGCGGCCCCCAACTCCAATGTCCCCAGCGGGGACATCTGTGTCTGGGCCCACATGCCTCTGGAGTTCAAGCATGAATGACTGGCAGAAACTCATCACCTCGCTGTCGGATTTTCCCTTGGGGTCAAAATCAGAGCCGCCTTTACCACCGCCCATGGGAAGAGTTGTGAGGCTGTTCTTGAGAATTTGCTCAAATCCTAAGAACTTTAAAATGCTCAGGTTGACCGTTGGATGGAAACGCAGACCGCCTTTGTACGGACCAATGGCAGAGCTGAACTGCACTCGGTATCCACGGTTTACATGAATGTTGCCTTTGTCGTCTTTCCAAGGAACTCTGAACATAATAGTTCTCTCTGGCTCAACCAGCCTTTCCAGGATGCTCTGTTCACTGTATTTGGGATTCTTCTCAAGAAACTCCCAGAGGCTACTGACTACTTCTTCCACTGCCTGGTGAAATTCGTTTTCTCCCGGATTCTTTCTCTTGACGTAATCCAGAAACTCCTCGGGAGTGGAATACTTTGCAGACATTTTGTTCTGAAAAATAAAACAATAAAACGATGACACTCGTCAATTTATCTACAGACCCATTACACATTGCTTCGGCTCAACACATTTTTTTAGCTATAGCTCCAACTGCGAATTCACGTAACCAAGTATTTTGCAAAGCTGTAGGGGTGAGGGGACAATGTTCAAACGTCTTAGGTAGTATTCGTCTTTACTTGCGAGTAGCTCGTTCCACAGCCCGCTACTATTAAGTAGGGGAAGGCTCGGGGAATGAGACTGGACGATTGGACTCGCTTGCACGTCACGGATGAAAGGTGAATGTATAATTACCATATTTAAAGTTTCACTATCCACGTGACAAGGAAGTGATATGTCACTCTCACTTCCGAGAAGTCAGTAATCAAATTAAAAAAAGCGCAATTACTCACTCGCAAAAACGTCTGGAATTTAATGTTTGCTGCAAGAATCGAATATCCGGTATGCCTTAGAAAAGACGGAATGCCGTCACAGTTACACAATTCTTTCCTGTTTCCTTGGTTTGTAATCAAAATCTATATTTTCTTTGTTAATGCAAATTTAAATAGGTTAGTCGACCTATATCAGTTTAAATCGTTGTTCCCTGGGAGCGAGTTGGTTTGATGGTTTGACGCTGCTTAGTTCCTGAACGGCTTTTTTCCAAGGCTTTCGCGGTATCGTATGACCTCGCTGCTCGTTTCGATGACGTACCGGGGCGAACGGCCGGGGAAAGCCCCACTTTTTCGCTCGGAACACGTGATCCGAAACAGATTGACCGCGACAAAAAAGAGGCCTAGGAACTAGGCAAGAATTGACGCACGAAAATAGAAACGACAGGAAACTGCGAATGATCGTCAAAATTAAGTCAAAATTGCTCCAGATTATAACGGACTATGCGAATCATGCCTTAATGTAAGCTGTTAACAGGATAAAGTTTGCCTCGGACATTTGCCATGACGTTTCCGCATTTAAATATGATATCAAAACAATGTTGCCATTTCTTGGAAAAGGTATTTTTCGTACGTAGCTCGGGCGTGTTTTGAGATTATATAACTATTCCGCTTATCAAAGTAAGGCTTAAAACTGTATAAAAAAGAAAGTTGTGTTTCTTTGGAAAAACATACCCATCGTTAAACCTTAGTTAGCCTGAGAAAACTAACCATTGCGCAGAATTCTATCTACGCATAATCGCCTTCCCTTTAGAGTGGAGATTATTGTGAGAAACAAAAACGACCAAAAAATAAAACTTTATTAAGGTGTCAGGGTATTTCGCACTGTTGTACGAGTGTGAGAAGGGCGAGATTTAATTGATTGTAAAACGTGAGTTGAAATCTCGAATGTGACGAAGAAAGATTGTCAAGATTGTTTTCGTAGTCAGTGCAACTTGTGAAAGTATACAGTCCTCTGAAGGAAATAAAGATTTGTGAGGTCCTAGATGCGTGGATTTCCATCAGAAGAGAAATTGATGGACGAGGTCGCGCAGGTTCAAAGAAGCATTACAAAACTAGAAAAAATTCTATGAAGGAGTTCTTCTAGTTCAGTGCAGTTCGAGTTCTTCATGCAGTGTAATGCTACCGGAAATAGTTTTGAACCAGGAAAAAAAATAGAAAGACGTCCAAAGAAAGAGAGCAGTTTCGCTTTCTTCACTGCTAAGGAGCGATTATTTCCTTTTTGACGTGCAATCATTTTTTTTAGTGATGAACAAAAAGACTATTCCCGCTCACAATCTCAAGTCCACTTACAACTAGAGTTCAGTGTTCTCCACACTGTCATTGCGCGTGGAAAAAACATCTTTTTATGAAAATATAGATTCCTTATATGAAAAAAAGTTAATGGGTAATAAAGCCAACTTTTCTTTTGTTCTGTCTTACCTTACCGATCTTTCCCTTGTCTTATTCAACTGACAACTAAATTAGCGCTGTGTCAGCTCTGCAGATTGGACCGTAAATTCAAGTATCACTTCTTTGACTCCGCACTCGACGACCTCAAGCGATGAACTGATAAACTCAGTTGATGTTTTCAACGCCTTTTATCCCGATAAAACGTTTTCCTTGTTTTCTGGGAAAGGGAAGTGATTTAACGCAGCTTGCAGAACAACAGGACGGAATGCTGAAGCAATGAACCGTCACTTAAACCAATAGTTCACGTGAGTTTCACATGCATTATGATACCAATATTTATTAGTGCTGGCGCCCTCGCAAAAACAACAACGTGGATTTTCCTATATAATTATACAAGACAGTTAAAAGGCAAATTAATCAAGTTAAGGTTTTTACTGAAAAATAAGGAGTCAGTCGAGCAGGTGTTTCCATCTGACTGTGGGGGTAGCCAGCGAGGATCAACACAATTTCACGCCAATCAGTGAGTATACAGGCTTACCGAACGCCGCTTTACCCATATTGGCCTTATTTTTCCTTTGCTCATCGATTCCAATACTCCAGAAGTAAATTATAAAACAAACAATAATATAAACAGCCAAACACGTCAAAATAATAAAACAACGCTATGAAAAACCCGTCGTCATTTGAAGCATAGTCTAAAAGCTGGACTGGGCTCTGGACTGGACTCTGGACTCTGGACTCTGGACTATTTTTTAAAATATTACTTCTTGACTCTCCTATTAATATTAAATGTTTTAAATATAATTTTTCAATTTTTCAACGTCATTTAAGCTTCGATTTGTTTTTGCTCTAATTTTGCCGTAAATTAGCAATACAAGATTTTTGAAATCGAGGCTCTAATTTTGCCTAGCACTATGGGAGAAATTTTCCCGCCCTTCCCAATTTTCAATTAAGACGCCCTGGGAACAAGGTTCTTAATTTTTAACTCCTTAAAATTTAGCAATTTTTGTCATCATTAGAGGCAATCTTATATCAGTTCTCGTCCATTCATGGACTACGCCCTGTCTGCCTTCAGGGATGGCATTCTACCCTCTTTACCCGTGATGGATAAAAAATATTATTCCCAATCTCTACTGTAAAATATAATCTTAGCTTTCTTCTCTGTATTCTGGTTTGAAATGGTAATGGCTCGTATTTTAACATAAGACATGATACCAGTACAATTTCCATCCGAAAAAGGAACAATTCACTACATTGCCCGACCCCTAGCTTGGTGCTACATACGTACAAAGGAAAGCGTTTTCCGACATATCATGATAAGAATGTTTTGATAACGACTGTCGTGCACTCTCGTGCAATCATGTACTAGGAAGCGTCTGGGTTTTTGTGATACTTATCTGTCCTGTTTACCACTTAACGAAGCAATAATGAAGGAAAAATTATTTTCCTGGCTGACACATCACAGAAAGAAATGAACTTTCTAGACACGACAGTCTTTAAAGGCGAAAGATTTTACAAAGAATCCGTCCTGGATGTTCGCACACATTTCAAAGCCCCTGAGACTTTTCTGTACATGCATTTCTCCTCCTGTCACGCCCCAGGCGTGGCAAAGGGCTTTATCAAAGGTGAAGCCCTTAGACTTCTCAGAACCAACTCTTCAAAACCACTCTACGCGAACGAGGTTACCCAAGAGACCAAGTCGAAAAGATACTCTCTGGAGTCAAATTTACCAAGAGAAGATCAGCGCTCCAGGAAAAAGAAAAAGTGCGAAAAAACATATTGCTTTTTGTCACGCAATACAATCCATCATGCTGAACCTCAAAAAAATCATGAGCAAATGGCATCTCATTGGGCAGCAACCCTTGCTGCATAAGACTCTAAAGGTCACTTGATGTGTAAACAACATCACGAAACCAGCAGGAGTCGTGTTAGGCCTGTCAGTACATCATTGCGAATGTTCTTTTCCCATTTTTAAAATATTTAAAAAATATTTTTAAAAAAATAGTCTAGAGTCCAGAGTCCACTCCTGGTTTTAGACCATGCCCGTCATTTGACGTGTCAATGTCCTCTTTGTCATGCATTGAACACTCGCATTTGCGTATATTTGGCCGGCTCAAAGTCCACCGGAAATTTTGCGGACAAGTGAATGAAAAAATTGACAACACTCAAACTTGGCGAGCAAAACATTTTCGAGCTATCTTTAATTTAAAACATATAAATTAAACAGTTTAGAAAACACTTTGCGAAAATTATTTGACATTGATTTCACACATAAACATGGTAATTAGCGTCACGTTGCTTCTGTTTATAGCTCATCTCCTGTTCGATCAACAGGGAAACAAGGCCGAATTTTTGCTAATAATTATAATCGGAGATTTTGTACCGTTTTCTACGTGAATAGCGTACTGAATTCTCGAAGATGACATGAAATGATATCGCGTGAGACTAAAGAACGTGAAATTCATTTCAACACGAGGTCACGCCATACTTAGTACAGTGGAACCCCGATATAACGATCCTCGATATAACGATATCCCCGGTATAACGATATCCCCGGTATAACGATGAATATGCTATGTCCCGGCAAAAGTTACAGTAAAATGTATGGGACAGAACCCCGATATAACAACCTTCGATATAACGATATTCCCGATATAACGATGAGAATTTAGCGTACCGAGCGTAAAATCTTCCCCGATATAACGATATTACAGTATCAGTACACATGTTTAAGTTTAGTTTTGTTTCCCTTTTACGATTCATACCACAGACTTTGTCGTGTAACCTTGAAAACGTCTTATGCTTTGCATATTGTTGAAGGACATTGTTGCGTGCTTGAAACGCTACATTTGTGAATCATTTGATACTCATTACAATATCATATGTAGTAAAAAGAAAAAGTACATTTTAATTTTACCCCGATATAACGATATTTTCGGTGATTTTACGGCCATATCGTTATATCGGGAGTCTCGATATAACGATACCTCGATATAACGATTCCACTGTACTATGGTCACGCAAATGAACTTTGAGCCTGCCAATCAGCAGTGTTTTTACATGGAGGTAGTGAAAATTCGGTAAAGTGAACAGGCGATTTTAAGGAAAGAACTTGTGCCGTTTAATTCGACTAGCCCGTCCAATAAAACGACCAGTTGAAAATAAAAACAAACCTCTTAAAATTATATCGAGCCGGCAAAATCAGACTGAAAACTTGAGCGGTTTACCTCCGCCTAATTACTTTGATGTGTTTTGTGTAACTATTTCATCAGGTTTATACCGACGATTCACACTCATACAGAAAGCTGCCAAATATTTGTCATTTCTGCTGTGATAACAAGCTATAATATATTACCTTGATGTCTCTTTTCCCGTATTTTCGATTTAACTATATACTCAGCTTCGCCGCGCCGCTCGTTGACGATGCCCACGCCGTTGTTATCGTAGCGTATGTTTGTACACGCGCTTTGTATACAGCCGAGAGATTGACAATCACGTGCTCGTCACGATATCTATCGTGACCAACAAAACACAATTCATGCGTAGGCCACTGTTATTCAAAACAATAGTGGCTTTGTGCTCTGAAATAAAAACAGGTTCATGATGACAAGGGAATTATCGCTGAAGACTCCAATATCGAACCGGTCACGGACAGAAACTATTTGCACCGGCGCGGAATGTTAACTTGTTTTTTTCCGCTTCACCTTTAGCTTTCTAGGAAGTTATAAGAGGTGATGATTTTTGTTTGGAAATTCCTTTCAAATATATGAGATAATTTAGGGCAGGTGTCCTGGTTGCTTCTTGTCCAGTTATAAGTCTAAACTAAGCAACCTGCTGCTTAATAGGCGTAACGACAAAACCAGTGAAAAAAAAAAAGCACAAAAAAAAAACAAGCGCCAAAAATATTGAAGGGGGACTAGACCAGAAAAAATACGTTTCTCCGTGTTTCTGTTATTCGGCCTCAAAAAAACAAAACACTTAACCTATAGCTTCTAAACCGCATTTACATGTAATTTTCGTGAGTCATTTCTATAGTTTCTAAGAATTTATCCTGGAAAATCACGCGTATGATTTCAGACCAACTTGCACGACACGAAGTTCATTTACCACTATATCAATTACACGCATTTTGAAATTGCACAATTTCACCTTAATTAAAAGTATTCGCCCTACTTCTTTACTCACCCCCCACTCGCTTTGACGCACCAAACTACTTAATAAACCTCACAGAGGGATTAATAAGGAAGCCGCATAGTACGCCCCTCTGAAGTAAAGTGGCTTTTACAAATCGCATCACACGATACATTTTTATAAGAGTCGTACATGAGGGTATTTAGCTCTTGGAGCAAATTTGTTCCTTTAATGACCCCCTTCATGGTTGGAAATACGTGTTCACTACATTGACGGGTACCAAAATAAACTATGCTTTGATGTTTGAATCCGAATCTCTTCAGCCATGACAATCAAAAGACATTATCCGCATAAAAAAATCCGTCCTTGTCGCTTTGTTCTTCGCATTTGATCACGAGGAAAACTCAGTTACTACGTCACTCGTGCTTTCTTTTCATTCTGTAAAATAAAAAGCTGCTAAGTCATCGTGACCTCATCTCTGAGTACGTCGCTAACTGTCATAAGTGATCTAAATATGTAGGCACAAGTTTTGATTGAGAAGCAAATGACGCCTAAAGGATAAATCTCTTGACAGTTTTAGATGACGAACAATGCCAGCCAATCTTTTGCAAAAAACTTGGTATTTTTTTGTCGCAATCTTCGTGAGAAATGTCAACTGTTTATGCAGCTCTCATTAATCAATTTAACTGTTCCCAGAACTTTTCACTGACGTTTTTGCAGACTAAAAAAATAAAACATAAATTTAAAACATGTTTCTGTTCATCGTCGTGAGAAAAGATATTTAAATCCCTAAAGAGCCAGTTTTGCTAATACATAATATAATGCGTGAGCGAAATGCAACCAAATCAAAGAGTCATGCGCAGATCCTTTGGCAAGAAACCTGTGTTCATTTATTCCAGTATGCACTGAAAAATGGTGACTACAATTGCTAATGAAAGCAGTATATCATGGAATTATCCAAAACAAACGAGTTTTTACATTGGTAATAGGTCGTAATACAACGTCCGCATTCTGGTATTCCACTGCACGCAGTTACGACAACTCTTTACTTGTAATTCTTAAACAATTCAATAGTCGTAAACACTCTTATTTTTCGACCATTTTAACTTAAGTAGAAATAATACACACACATTGTTACATTTTGTTTAGATTAGATACTAGTTGGCCCCCTTCACGTAATCCACAGACCCGTCTGGCCCTTTGCCATACTTGAAACACTGCAGATTAATTTCCCTCATGATGTGCTGCAATTTAACATCCACTTCCTTTCTGGTCCAAGTACTTCTCAGGCTGATTTGGAGTGATCATCTCCAAACCGGACACTGCCACGCCCCCGGCGTTGGAAGCCTTTCCTGGACCAAACATCACCTTGTTCTTCTGCAACACTCTCACCGCATCTGGCTGTGTTGGCATGTTGGCTCCTTCGGCCATACACATGCAGCCATTTTTGACCAATTCTTCAGCGTCTTCTTTGCTGACTTCGTTCTGTGTGGCGCAAGGGAGAGCCACGTCACACTTGATGCTCCAAGGTTTCTTTCCCTCCAAGTAGGTCACGCCATATTTCTCAGCGTACTCACGAATGCGGCCTCGCTTGACATTCTTCAGCTCCAACACAAACGCCAACTTCTCTGGCGTGATACCGTCTGGATCATGAATGGTTCCGGAAGAATCTGACAGCGTGATAACCTTAGCACCGAGCTGAGTGGCTTTCTCGCAGGCGTACTGTGCAACGTTTCCAGAGCCAGAGATGGCGACAAGCTTGTCTTTGATGCTGTCACCTTTGGAACTCAGCATTTCTTGCACCAAGTACAGCAGGCCATACCCGGTGGCTTCTGGTCTCAGCAAGCTTCCTCCCCAGCCGGTCCCTTTCCCCGTCAGTACTGACCAAAGAGGTACGCTATCTCGCGGCCCCCAACCCCAATGTCCCCAGCAGAAACATCCGTGTTCGGACCCACGTGATTCTAGAGTTCAAGCATGAATGATTGACAGAAAGTCATCACTTCGCTGTCGGATTTTCCCTTGAGGTCAAAATCAGAGCCGCCTTTACCAACGCCCATGGGAAGAGTTGTGAGGCTGTTCTTGAGAACAGTCACATGAAACAAGGAAACTTGAAACTGCTTTAATAAAGCTATTGTTATACTTTATCTCTCTCAGTGTTCAGCCCGACATGCAAAACGGCACGACTCGCAAGCATTTAATATTCGATATTTTATACTCTCGCCACCAAATCCAAAAGACACCATGAAAGCAAATAAATCAAAGCTTGAGCGTTTAATAACCTGGGACAAATGCAGTGAAAATGAAAACCGAAATCTGCATTTTTGGTGCAAGACGCAAAATTGACCGAGACTTTTATTGCTGTGCTTTGCCTTGCAAGCAAAACGGGATCATGTGTTTAGTAAAACGACAAATGAACACACGGGGTTATGCATACGAAAATGAGCAGCCTCTTGTGTATGCTATTAGTTTTAACGTTATATTTTAGTCTTTTTTTATAATTAACTGAACGCCATTAAACTAGCTTAAACTTCAAAGAGGGTCTACAAAATCTCAAACGACGATGGGTGTGACAAAATGCTACCTAACAAATCGCTCAGTGAATCTATAATCACGCGAACCCCATTTTAACTGATGCTCGCTTCCCTTTGAAAAGAAAATTAATATAATAACGCTATAATTGCAGACAGAAATGTTTCGACTTACAATTTGGTTTAATAACTACGCGCTATGAGCTCGCAACATCTGCGATATCTTTGGAACACAAGATCACGCAGTTTGTGCGGCCTGACGTGCACGAGCTTTCTATGCTCATGAACTTTAATACAAAGGCCTCTATGGCAAATAAAATATTCGCTTAATTTAGAATTACTTACCGTTCCTTGCTGGAGCTCTGCTGCAAAACTTGTCCTGGAAAACGAGCAAGGTGCAAGTGGGCAGGAAAAAATTATCCGGTGATCTATATTCACTGTCAATCAATTTTAGCCCGTGCCAAAGTTCACGCAGCACAAAGGCACGTGAAACGCAACAGGTCCCCACCGGGGTACCGGCGGCAAGTAATCCAGTAAGCCCCGGATAAAATTTTCGAGAGCTAGTGTTTTTGGGGACAAAACTTGTTATCCCCGATTTGTATGGGGAGAGCCCGTTTTGTTCCTACGGGATATAAAATACAGACCAGGTTGATATTTGACCAATTATAGCTCTCTATTTCAGACGCTCCATGCCATTTTCTAGGGAGAATAATAAATGAATTGCACATTGGAGATAAACAGTGAATGCAGTTGGTCTCTCAATCGTTTGCTGTAAATGTATGCATAACTTGCAAAAAGGAAGATGCACACGTGATGTGACATTCTGCGTGACATTGTGACATGACAGTCACGCCAACATGTACGTACTCACGGCACAGCACAAAAGTGGATTTCGTGATATATCAAATTCTAGTTTTTCATAGCATACATTCGAAAATGTTAGAACAGATAATAAGAATAAAATGGTGAGTACCCTACCATTTAAGATATTAATGTTAATATATGACACAGACAGACAACTTTAGCAGCAAAACTTATATTTTATTCCATTCCATCACAGATTTATTGGCCATTTAAAAGCCTTAGTAAAAATATGATTTATAAATATCTCAATAAGGGATGACGTTCATTAGTTCCTAGCTCTCCTCTGGGAGAATAGGGCCATAAGGGATGACGTTACTTACACTTAATTCCAACACACATTCACATGATACATGCAACTGCAAAACTAGTTTGATCTGAGACCTCTTTAGTTGGTTGCCAAGCAAGACGTGAATCTCGGATGACTTCATGTAACCATGTATAAAAATATACCTCAATTTCAGGTTCCACACTGTTTAAGTTTATTTTAATTTTTAATTTACAGTTATATTTTATTTATTATTTCTAGTAGCTTACGATTTTGATAAACATTTAAGAAGAAGATAAGTGACAAAATTACATAACATTCTGATGATCGATAAACCCTGCGAATATACATTTGAAATGATGAAAATGGATTTACTGAATCTCAATATAGTTTTATCACTCACCTTTCTCTTAAAATGTTTATTTCTTATAATTATTGTTTCTGTTGGTTAATTCATTGTTGTTGTTGTTTGAAACCTGGTATTGAGGTTAATTTTCATGCATGGTTACATGAAGTAATCTCAGATTCATATCTATTACAGCAACCAACTGAAGAGGTCATAGATGAAACTGGTTTTGTAGTCGCATATACTACGTAAATATGTGTTGAAAGTAAATACAAATGAGGTTTTCCAAATTGAGATGCCGTTAAGAAACACTTTCTTGGCTGTGACAAGCAGAACATTGCAGATGTTTTATAAATATTTCTGATCTTAAAATTTTTGACATACAGCTGTGCATCTCAACAAACAAGTTTTTCTTCCACCAACAAATCTTTGATGCCTAAATTTGTCCATTAACCTGCACAGCTCATAAATTATTCTGGTTAGTTGCCAGAGTAAAACTGCTCTAGTTTCTATTCCTTAGAACTTTCCGTCTTAATCTCAAAATATCAATTCTCTTTACTAATTACCATACATTTCCTGTAATGCTTGTTCTGAGAATTTGGTGTTAAATCAAGACAATATCCCCTAGTTGATGATTGTCTTTGTTGTCACCACATGTCTGAATAGACTGACAATGTAAGGAGAAACAAGTTCTTAATCTCTTGATCTTCTCTGTCATGTTTGTCAGTAGAGACAGGAATCTTAGCTGGACTGGAGATGCACCATATTCAACTGACTATGTGTTCCTTCAGTCACTGATCTCCACTGTTTTCCATTTGTAACACTTTGGATGTGATTACATTTACTGCGTCTAGTGTTGGTGAGTTGGGAAACATGTCAATAAAGGCTTGACCGTCTTCCAAGGATTGTGCTAGGCTGGGATCCAGTGGAATAGAGCCTGCAAATATGGAAGACAAAAACAGTGAAAATATCTGCAATCAAAAGATAGCTTGAGGCCATTCTGTGTGGAATTTGACTTACTCACATGTTAAATCGAGCATATCATATTGGAAGGAATCCCCCCTCCCTTTCAATACATCAAGAAATTTTCAACCAGTTTGTGTTGTAGTTTTACACTGACTGTCACATTCAACAATCTAAATCTTAAGTATTTTTACCTAAAAATGGAACATCACAGCGCTTTGCTAAGGCTTCACCTCCTCCTTTTGAAAACACATTCGTGCATTCCTAAAAGAGAGGTGAAATATTAGTGCACTTGATGTACTGTACCATTCAAATCCACATCAAATCATGTCACAGAACTTACTTCCGTGGGCAACCTGTGGCAATATTTACCCTTTAGCCCCAATATCCACATACACACTCTCCTAGCTAAACTCCATATATTTTCTTTTAGTATTTGTTGGGAGAATTTGTTAAAAGATCAGCTAATGCAATTTCCCTTTGGTGATCATTTTATTAATTCTTGTAATCTTTTATCTTGATGAAGTATTGATAATGTGAGTAGAAATTTGATGTCCGTAACTCTTCGGACTTGAAGCATCAACTGGCAGTTGCAGAGAGGTCGTCATTTCAGGGAGGAATCAATAAAAGTAACGTACATGGATTGGCACATGGTCAGGACAAAATAAACCTCACTGTTATGGAGAACTGATCATTATACAGAGCTGGCCTTCAGTAAAAGTTATGTATTTATTTCATTAATAAACTAACACAAGAACTTACACTGCAATGAGGACAGACAAATCCGCTCATGTTCTCCACCACTCCCAAGATTGGGATTTTAGTTTTTTGGCAGAATGTAAGTTCTCTTCTAACATCAGCGACTGCTACACCCTAGACAACAATAACACCAGGAATTCATGTTACTCAAGAGTATTGAACAAATGGCTAGGTACCAGTTCATAACCTTTTGGTAGCCTCTTGGAAAACATTTTAGTAGCTTGTATAAATAATCAATATTAATAATCATCAGTACTTCAATAATTGACTGTATTCAGTTGCTCATGAGCGTGGAACAAAGGAGGAAATTCAGAGCCCCTGATGGGAATTAGAACCAAGACTTTCTGCACACCAGCCAGATGCCTTAATAACTGAATTACAGGAATTGCAGGGGATGTTTTGTTTGAAGAGGTATTTGGCAGACTTAATGTTAGCCCTTGGAAATTTATTTGTCATGATTACTGTTTAGAGAAAGTGTGTGATAAGTTCTTTTTAGAGTGTTCTTTATATTCGCTGCAAACTACCATTATTTTTGCCTGACTTAAAAACACTGTACATGTCTAGATGATGGTCAAGTTCTTATAACAATAAAGTAGAATCAGCTTAAATTGCAGAACAATTAATGCTGGTATATACCAATTGAAGATCTTTTTTTCAGAGTAACTTGCAGCTTGGTGCAGTTCTTGGTGTACCTTTTCTGTAAAGTACTTCTGTATATTACTGGTGCTTTATTTACAATTTAGAAATATGCATACCTGAGGAGTAGTGACAAGAATTGCTCCATCTGGATTGTAATGTCGCAGATTTTCCACTACTGTTATGTGTTCATCAGATGTCCCTAGAATTGAACAAATAAATCCTTATATATTAAACTGTGTTTACTGGATTCTCTTCGATTACAGATTACTTCCAGCATTTTTTCTGGTTGCCCCAACATTTTGCCAGAATCCATTTGTACTCTGGCCACAAGTCGGGAGATGCAATGCGGATTGAATGACTCACTCAAGAACACAATACAATGACCCCTGGCCACTGGCATGAATCCCCGCATGAGTCTAGCACACTAACCACTGCTTGGGCCACTCCAACTCCCACACACAAGTTGATCATTATCATAACTGTCATACCTGGAGGTGTGTCAATAATCAGGTAATCCAGGTCACCCCAGCACACATCTGATAGAAATTGCTTGATCATTGCTACAAAAAAATTACAATAAATTATCTTCACTGTTACTTATACAGGAATGTTTTCAAGAACACCAACATGTTTGCAGTACTCTATAGAATTGTTTCAAAGCATATTTCAAAGGTTTTGGCTTACAAAATGTTTCAAAAAACATCTGCATTTCGATCCATTCATGGGCAGCTGGTTATGATTTCATAAATTATATATAACTGAACATAATATGGACACAAAAATAACATTTACTCACTATCAACAACGCTCAAGATTTTCTGGCCAGTTATAGCAGGGTTCCTCTATTATCTTTGACTAAAGTTGCCTTGAATGGGTACCGTAGGACAAAAAATATAACGACATAAATACCATTCTTCTTAGGTCCTCTCCACACCACAGCATCGTCCCTGCTATTAAGTAAGAAACCTATTGACATAACAGCAAGTCGTTGATCCTTGTCTGTGTAGACTGGAACCCAACTAAGAAAAAATGGTTATTATAATAAATGATCAGTAAAAGTGTAGCATTGGAAAATGCAAGCTCTGCTATCAACCACATCGCAGCTGTTTTCAAAAATCTAAATGTAAATGCATTTATCTCCAGGGCAGTACAATATGGAACATTTGTACCAATTCTAATATATTTGCAAGGGAGTGACCCATGCAGAAGGAGCTGAAATATACTCCTAGTCAATTTCACGCTTATACAAGTATGATTACGTTACTCTATGATTGTCATAGCAAGATTTAACAGTATGATGGCTTAAAAAAAAGATCTATCCTTTTATTTTATGACTCACCCGGAAGAACACTGGTGTATGTCTTTTCCCTCCACGTTCATCATTCTTGGAATACTTGGCCCACATAAATCAACATCCAGTATCCCAACCTGGAAGACACAATGATTAACCTTTAACAACAGTTCCACGTCATTCTGCTGTGATAATGTATGACAATTGTATGACAAAGCGTGAGGACAAAGCGTATGACAAAGCCTGAGGCTTTCTATCACTTCCAGAAGAGTTAAGAAACTGTAGTTCTATAGTTTCCTTCAAAAATCAGCTGAAATCCGCACTCTTGAGCAAGTGGCTAAACGACTAGTTTAAACTCTTTGGAAACATTTAATGGTACTTTATATTGAATTGTAGTTATAGCAAGGTTTTATTGTATTTTTTTTTTTATTTCAATCTTTTACCATGTAAATTATTAACATTTTTCTATTTTAAAATCTTGTAAATTGAGTATGAAGATCCCTTTGGGGAACTCAATAAACTTTAAAAAAAAATTCTCATTTTGGGGTTATACATTTACTTTTCAAGAAAAAAGTTAGGAAGGGCAGGCACCCTGCAAGACTTCACTACATCCTTGAAACACGGGTAAAGATCTACAGGCAAGGAAACCCCTGGGTATGACCAATGTCTTGTTTAGATTACACATCATGTGATCACTTCCCTACTCCATGTTGTAACAACCCTCCCCAACAAGCCCCCCTCCCCCCCCCCCCCCCCCGCCCTTCTCCCTTGAAACAAGCCCCATAAAAAGTAAAACACAGAAAACCGCCAAAATTTCAGCTTACCTTTTTTCCCTTGTTGTAGAGGGTCCATGCAATCTGCGTCGCAACAGTACTTTTGCCAACTCCTCCTTTGCCGGACAGGACTAGAATCACGTGTCTAATAGATTTTAACACTTCTTCTAATGTCTGCTCCGACTTGCCTGAAATTAAAATTTAAGATACAAAAGCATATAGTTTTGTGAAAATTAACAACCAGAGCCCTTTCTGTACATTCTTGATTAAGAGGAATTGGGCTGTAATCATTTCAAGTACGTCAAAATCTGTACAAAATAACACAAGTTTTTAGTCTTCAGACCGCGAACAGGAAGTACACAGCACAGTGCATGACGGGGCAAATTTGCCAGCCGGATTCTGTAGAGAAAGCTAAGACGAAAGGATGCCTATTTCAACCTGGGGTTATTTTACGGAAAAGTGGGTTATCTTTAAAAAGCAAATTTTTATCCCCCAACGTCGTAACTCACCGTCCGCCATCTTGATTTGGTGGTCAGTTATTTGTACTGTCGGCTCAAGAGACGCCACCTCGGACCCAGTGTCTCCCCAAGGTCTCCATTGGTGGGTGAGGGAACGTTGCGTGACGAGCCCAAACAACGGCTGCGCGCGAAGGAGACTACTGCCACAAGCTGTGAACCCACACTTACGTTCCTTCCACATTTCCAACGCTATAGGTAGTTAGTCATCCGGGCAATCCATGTGAAACAATAAAAATAATAAGAACAAAAAGCAAACTAATCCGCACAACAGGGAGATGTCCAACCAGAAATGAGATAAATATCAGACAGTTGAATACAAGGCAAATATGTTCAACTATCTTTTTATATTATTTCTGTCTCAATCTTTTTTCCTTGCTGCAGAGATCAGTTTCCATATTTCGTCAGGCCCGGTCTGACTTATTTAGGGAATGAACTACACAGTGAATTCGCTGAAGAAGTCACTGGCCATATCAGGGCGAGTCGTGAATTCTTCAGGGAAGGAACTTCACAGTTCATTCTCTGAGGAAGTCACGGCACGGGCTGACATGGCCTGACTTCTTCAAGGATGAACTGTGTTGTTCATTCCCTGAAGAAGTCACTGGCCATGTCAGGCCGAGTCGTAAATTCTTCAGGGAAGGAACTTCACAGTTCATTCTATGAGGAAGTCACGGCACGGGCTGACATGCCCTGACTTCTTCAAGGATGAACTGTGTAGTTCATTCTCTGAAGAAGTCACTTGCACTGGCCATGTCAGGCCGAGTCGTGAATTCTTCAGGGGAGGACTGAACTTCACAGTTCATTCTCTGAGGAAGTCACGGCACGGGCTGACATGTCCTGACTTCTTCAAGGATGAACTGTGTAGTTCTTTCCCTTTCTTTCCCTGTGAACTACACAGTGAATTCCCTGAAGAAGTCACTGGCCATATCAGGCCGAGTCATGAATTCTTCAGGGAAGGAACTTCACAGTTCATTCTCTGAGGAAGTCACAGCACGGGCTGACATGAAAACGCCCGAAGATATTGCGACGATTTCCGAAAGTTGCCGAAGCAACCCTGAGCGGTTTCGTGGCTTCGTCGGCGGTGGGCCCACACTGCATTTGGATGCCGTTTGGCGGATTCAATCAATTATGAGTGTTTTTTCCATTATGCTGCTCGGTTAGGAGCAAGTAGTCCGGATTGACAGTGATCCATTACACTGACCACCATACATCACCTTATCCACAGCCGGCAATTTCGGAAGTGTCGTTCTATATGTTTCACATGTCCCTATGATTTGAATCTGTTATACCTACTAACTGAGATTGTGGTTTACAGAGTCGCCGGATTTCTCCGAATGTGTTCTGGCGATTTACGAAAATTACCAAAGATGTCCGAAAATTGGCGAAAATTGTTGATGATGCCCAAAGATGTTATGATGATTTCCGAAAGTTGACGAAGCTTTGCGAAGATTGGAAAAGACCGGAAGTACCGCCCTGAGCGGTCACGTGGCTTCGTGCCCACAATGTGTTTTCGACACGGTTTGGAGTATTCGATCGTTTTTGGGACTGTTGTTTCTATTACATTGTTTGGTTAGGAGAAGTAGTCTGGATTAACGCTGATCAATTACACTGACCCCTATATCACCTTATCTGTATTTAACATGATCCTATGATTTGAATCGGGTATACCTACCAACTCTTTTGAGAATAAATAGTCAAAATACGTGAGATTGTTGTCTTCAGAGTAGCCGGATTTCCGAAGGTGTCCGAAGATGTACGAATATTGCCAAAGATGTCCGAAGCTTTTTGGAGGTTGCGAAAGACCGGAAGTGGAAAAATCCTGAGCGAGTCCAGTTCCACAATGCGTCTGGAGATTCGAACAGGTATACTGTATATAGAAGTATCGTTTCTCGAAACTGAATCGAATTTTTAACTTGTTGCTCGGTTTTAAGCTAATAGTCCGGATTTGTGAGACATGAGTAAGACGTTGGCCTGAATACGAGAGATTGATGTTTAAATGCGCTAGAGTTCGCTTTCTCAACGATTTCTTCAATTCTCGTGATAAATACGTTGGTTTATTTATCATGGCGAGTGAGATGAGCCGGAAACCAAATGTATCCTGAAAAGTAAAAATACATGTACTATATATGATTCTATTTATTTGTCCTTGAATGGAAGAATTTTATACCATATAACTCCCTTTGAAAAGTCAAGAGGATTTAATTATTTAGTTAGTAATTGGAATTCACGGCAAAACAACAACAACAACAGCAAACGTTGTAATAACAACTGAATACGACAATAAAACTGAGAATAAGAAATTATAACATAAAACAAAGGATACCAATAATTGCGATCCAGATCTGAAAAAGATCTCAAAGAAAACAAGAAAGAAACAAAAAAGAAAAGTAGCATGTACGCACCCTTAAGTTCAAACCCGAATCGAGAATCATAACCTGTATACCATACATACACCCACTGCACATCGTCATAGATAGTGATACATGACCTTACAGAGTCGGCGTACATGGCCATTATTTAAACACTAGTTACATGGCCATACATAACCTTACAGGGTCACACATGAACATTATTTATACCGTGACTAGTAACATAGCCATACATTGTCATACATGGACCTTCGTAGCCTTACAGAGTCATACATGATCATAGATGCGATAATACATATTGCCTTATAACCCTTCGTGGTCTTTACATGGCCATGCATTGTCATACATGGACTTACATAACGCTACAGAGTCAAACATGATCATTATTGCGGCAATACATATTGCCTTATAGCCCTTCGTGGTCTTACATAGCCATACATTGTCATACATGGACCTACATAACGCTACAGAGTCAAACATGATCATAAATACGATAATACATTTTGCCTTATAACCCTTCGTGGTCTTACATAGCCATACATTGTCACATGGACCTACTTAGTTATACATGTCCTTTATATAAACAGTACTGGCTCAATATTCTCATATGGTCTTACATGCATATCCATAAAGAAATTTTTATTAGTGATAAATAGACATACACAGTCATACTTTACCCTACATAACAATCTGGCGGCCAGGCGGTCACACGGTCTTTATTCCTGTCTTATATGTAAATCATAACTGACAAGTTAGTATACTTAGCAATTATTCCACAAGCAGGCGTTGGATGTTAGATGAGTATAATCATCTCATATCCAACCAGCGCAAGTGGAATAATTGTTTTATTAAAACAAGCCCAAAATATCAGTAATTCTTGTTAGTTATGTTTTCTTAAAATAAAAAGGATTGGGAGACGTTATTTGACGAGAATGTTTGCCAGAGGTGATAATGGCTGATATCCAATGGCCTCTAAACCAATCAAAACTTCGGAAATATATTATCCAATGCTCCTGTGTGTTTGCTCCAGTATTCCTCTAAGTCGCGGATTATATCATTCTACGTCCATCTCTTATGTCTTTTTGGCCCTCCAGGTCACATGAGTATTATAAGTCAATAACCAGAGATATTGGTTTTTAATTTCCTTTGCACATGGTAAATAAGCCAGTAACTTGAATTAGCCTCCAGGCTCTAACGTCAATTTTTTTTCAGCTAGTTTCATACGTAATTTCTCCTGTTTCTATTGTATTTGTTGTTAAATACATAATACTTTATTCGTCCCAAAAGGGCTTTTCAGAATAAAGGCAATGTTTTAAATTTGTACTGTGGCTGAGTACAACTAAAATTGAATTGAATTGGATGTTCACTATCGATATCTTGTCTAAAGGCGTGCCTTTCTCTTTCACTAAGCAGTACAAGTCAACCCGTTCTGAAAAACCCTAGATCATTTTTATTTCTTTAAGATATTTCAATGCAGAAAATGTAGAAAGCAATATGCAAACCCCGCTTGAATACAGGCAGTCCTCTGGGGGTTAGAGTCGGTCAGAGTCGGAAGGCGTTCTGAGGGAAGTACCGCCCCCTTTCAGAAGAAGAACCACCAAATCTGACTCTCATGATCACATGTTATCTGAGTTGACTCGTATGGTATTCATGATACCTACGTGCAATGACAAATAGGATGGGTTTCTGATACGACACGCATAGTCCCTAGCCCCAACCGTCCCCCAACCGCACTGCAACCGGTCCTCGGGAGCGATGCAAGTAGACAAGCACCAAGTGGAACGCGCGAAACCCTCCACCCAGCTTGGGATTGCGTAAATGTCGCTAGCTCCAATTTCAAACTGAAAGTTTGATTACCTTGTTTTGGTATTGATCTAGGATTTTACGGGAAACGGGTTGCTACCTGAACAGCAGAATTTATCCACGTACAGTCGGATTGATGTCGGCGTTAATCAGGTCAGCATCTGACGCATCTGTTGCCCTATATATTCGAAACATTTCTCCAGCCAAGAGTCACGGCCTCGTTGTTATGGACCTTACAGGGATGGTGCGGTACCATATAATGTAATAAACTTTACTGCTACCAGTTCTCAAAGTTCTAATGAAAAGAAATAATTGACATTTAAATTAGTAAATTGCAGAAAACGTGGTCTCCAAGCGTAAAACTTGTGTCTTCGGTCTTTCAGCAGTGAATTTATCTTTTCACGAAAAGCAAACACGAGTACGAAAAAATGTTTAAGTGTGCGAACACATCTTCTTGGATGTGTGATCATCGATCACTGTTCTGAGAAAAGTTTGAGTTTTGTTGGAATTTTGAGATATAATCTTCCCGACTTTTTGTTTAGCTATTGAAAGAGCATGACTCGGAAAATATCCGGAAATAGTACTGTACCAAAGTATCAGATAAAGTTCAATCTATTTGTGATTATATATAAGACGAGAAACTCTTTAGTTACCTCTATATAGCGGGTTTTTTCCATTGCCTTGTATGTGCCCGCATGCTTCAACTTGCCGACTGTCAGTCCAATTAACGGTCTTGTGAACCTTTCTAACGGAAAGAAAATAGTTGTCATTTAAATTAGTAAATCCAAAATAAAACGTTTGTTATAATCGTTTAACTTCTGCCTTCGATCTTTCAGCAGTGGCTTACCACATTTTTTTTCACGAAAAGCAAACACTTTTATACGAAAAATGCAAGCCTCGCTGAAGTGAGCGCGTCTTCTGGGATTAGGTAATTGTCAAGGTTGTTTATTTTTAGTATTATATAAAGTTCAATCTATTTTGATTATTTAAGACGAAAAAGTCTTTCAAAAGTTACCTCTATATAGCGGGCGCTTTTCCATTGCCTTGTATGTGCCCGCATGCTTTAACTTGGTGACTGTCAGTCCAAGGTCGTGTGAACCTTTCCAAAGGAAAAAAAATCATTGAAATTTATATTAGTAAATCGCAAGAGAAATCGTGCGGTATAATCGTTTAAGGTGTGTCTTCGGTCTTTCATCTTTGGCTTGCAGGATTTAGTTTTTTTACGAAAAGTACAACACTGTTACGAAAAATGCAAGTCTAAAGTTCGCGAACACATCTTCTGGGATAAAGTGATCGTCAAGAGTTTTTTTTGACCAGATCACTGTTCTGAGAAAAAAGGTCGAGTTTGATGGCATTCTGAGATTTACTCCCCCTGACATTTTATTCAGCTATTTAAAGAGCATGACTTGTAAAATATCTAGAAATAGTACTGTACCAAAGTATCAGATAAAGTTCAATCTGTTTGCTAATTATATAAGACGAGAACCTCTCACGTTACCTCTATATAGCGGGCATTTTCCAATGCCTTGTATGTCCCCGCATGCCATAACTTGGTGACTGTCAATCCAAGGGACGAATGTAACGATTGCTCACCATCCGGGTTCACCACCGTTTTTTGGTTGCCTTGAAACGGTTGGTGCCGTGCAGTCCTGAAATGCTGACAAATCTGAAAGCGACAGATCCAATGCGTGAACTGCAAGCCGTTTGAAGGAATGTTCCGTGCTGTCATGTTAGCCAAGCGAAGTTCAGTTCAGGTAAAGTGAATAACTTTCAAGAAACTTGTTCATGAAAGCAGTGTTCTTGTGGACGGTGAATACAGTGGGCTCTTTGCATCCTTTTAAGGGATTCGTTTACCTGAAGTTGGCGGAAGATCGGTAAACGAAACGTAAAGTTGATTTAACTTTGTTCAAACGTTTCAGTGAGAGCGATCTGAAAAACTGTCGCGAAATTTGAAAATGCATGTGGGCTAAGGTGCGCATGTATGAATAAAATCGAGGCATTAATTTTTTAATTATTATCAAAAATGCGAACTTTCCACGCACGGCAAATTATTAACAACACGCTTTTGTAATTCACCACATTGGCGCATGCTTCGATTTTATCTATTTGTATTGCACATAACGTGTTTTCTCAGATGCGGTTACACGGGGCGAATTTTCATTCCCCAGGCGTCGGTTTCTTCGTATATATACCGGTTTGCGCTGGCATGGCTCTCAATTGTCTCCCATCGCCATATGGATATTGATGGAAATGGAAGGCGAGTGAATAAGATGCTGAATGTATAATTGAAGCCTTTTTCCAGTTCCCACATCTTAAAAATGGGACTGATATGATTTCTTACAAATTCTGAAATACGTCCAGCGTGCAGAAAATAAAATAAAAACAACTTGCAAAAAAAGCTGAGATTCTCCTGGTTATCTTTCTCATAAAGAAACTTGTTCTTTGTAGATATGACGCATTGGTTAGCAGTACACGTCGAATTTACCCGACAAAGTCACGTCACGTGTTTTACCAACGCCCACCGAGCAACCAACGCCCGTGGTGGCAAATCTAGATGGTTGTTACACGACGTATATATCTATTCAATATCAGAAATCTGCGGGCTCAACCAAACAGAATGACGCCTTCCAGACTGGGTGAACCGTGTTCTTCATCGTGCTAAGGCGCGTGATATATTCGTTCCCAAAGCCTTCAGCGGAGAGAATCGAAAGTCAATACGCGCGTTCTTCTTCTTTCCGTGAGGACAGAGATTGTCAGAAACTATTCATCAGAGTTTGCCGTAAGGTTAAAAACAATAACAACTAAGTGCGCGCAATCTAGAAACATCACCACTTAGGACAGTATTGCGTTGAGCAAGACTGTCCTTAGGTTTTTTTCTACTTTCCAAATATCAAAAAGAAATTGCCACGGAGTCATTGTATGGTATCATGCAAAGCACAGGTTAACAATTTCACTCATTCGTTAGTCTTCCCTCGATAAAAAGCAGCTCTTTGTTATACCACGCGTGGTCCCTCATATCATTTTTTTCTCAGGGCTAGTCGGGTATATCCGATAGCGAGAAGGTAGTCTCCTTCTCAGTCGTTTGGACTCGTCACGCAACGCGGATGAGGGAGGGAGCCTTGCGTGACCAGCCCAAAGAGACTACAGAGCATGTTAAAGAACGCGAAATCACTTTTCTCGCACGCTCGCATAATTGACTAACCCAATGAGTTTTCAAGAGATGTTACCTTTCCACTATTTTGTAGCCGAAGTAGAAACTTGATGTGAATTGCTACAAGAAGCCAGCGATTTCCTTCTGTATTATAAGCGGTCAAATTAAATCTGATTCGGAAATGGAACAATGTTATTACCTTCGGTCTCCGATGATCTGTTTAAAATACAACTATTTGGAACACGAGCTTCATAAAAATACTTTTTAATACTTGACAAAAAGGTCTATCTACAATGTAGAATGTCATGTCACTCAGTGAAAGATCACACAATGTACTCAATCATAAAGTATGGGTGATTTGCTACGCCATTAACTCTCGTCTGCAATTCTCGGAAATCGACGGACGTTGCCGACTTTACAAGTCAGCAGAGCATCGTAAAGCCGAAGATATTGATCTTGCTACGATCATCCCGGTTTATCTATCGACCTTTTAGCGTCTGCAAGCTTCGTTATCCTTCGATTTCCGAGAATACGACGGCTCGGAAATTCTTAATTTATAGTTCTATCAAATCCGCGAAAACTATTTTTTTTTACTTAAAATACGATACTCTATAATATTTTGGAAATGTCAAAATGTTAATTTAGCGTATGAATACACGAGTTGTGATCGATGGGCGCTCGCAACGCCTTCATTATACTAGTTACCTCGTAATTTCAGTTAACTATCTATATTAATTTATTGTTCATGGGAATTTGCTCACGCGGGGCAAATCACATGCAGTCTGATAAGTATAATATCAGCCTTTGTCGGCTTTAACCAGCGGTCGAGAAACGAGAACGCCGGTCAAGGGTCCAATGTTACAAAGTCAACACTGGGTATGATATCTTCTGCTATAAACATTAACGAGAACGCTGAGCATTGGCAAAGGATATATAAGATTGACGATAATTTACGTATCTACTTAATATCCAATCGGAGATAAATGTCAATAGTATCTATGAGCTAAAATGTGTACTAATTTATCTTTCTACAAACCCCAACCCACCCCGTTACTGAGATCCCTTTCGAGAGGATCTCCAGTGGAACTCGAGTAAAAAATTCCCTCTACTGTTTTAGAAGAAATAGTTCCTTGCAAGCTGCGAAATTTGCTTCAACAAGCCTGACAGTTTCTTTTTAGTTCGACATTGCCCCATGCTGCAATGAACACTTTCGAAGCAACGATCTTTCAGTTACAACTGCATGGTTCAGGTAAAATCCAAATGGCTTCACAAGGCTGCCTTCAGTCTAGTGTCTCCATTTTGAGTATATATCCACAAACGGGACGTACAAAAACCACTACATCCACAATCTTCATGGGAAGTGCACAAGTTTCTTGGTCGATATAAAGTAGAAAATGACCAAGCCCTAATGTTTGTTGGAGCACAGTGAAGCAGTATCAGTCAGCGTTAACGCGCCCGAAGTTTGAGTTGAGCAATGTAACTACACATCTTTAATGTGGGCCCCAGTTTCATGCGAGTGAACTGCATCAGGGAGTCACGTGATAACAGCATCAGTGCTTGGCCGTCAATTTCCTGTTAAGGACAAATCAAATACGTTGAGTGTTGTTCAGTGTGAAATGCGCTGCCACTTGCCACAATATGAGTAATTAAAATGCAATATAGTGGTTTTACTTGACCTGTGAAACAACATGTAACAATTAGTGCGTAATAGTCAAAACTAAACAAAAGAAAACAATGAAATTGGTGTGTAATACTATCTAAAAGTTTAGTTACTATTTCACAGGAGTAAAACCACTCTAATTGCTGCGTGATGATACGTAATGAAGGAGCAAAGGAAAAAGAGATCAAAGAAATAAATACATCACAAGGTAGTGTTTCTGTATCTTTGCGTTCTCATTACAATGGAGTAATTCTTTCTCTAAACCTTCGGCGTAAACAGAAACGCGACGCGTAACTCGAGTATACATACAAACACATTGAATAAAAAAAAAACAAACAGCGAAATGTAAGGCTTGTGTAACAGCTCTCGTAAGCGTGTAATTCTACTTGTCCTCCAGTGTAATAACTGTTATTGTTTTGGGGTCTAGGGGCATTATTCCGGTTGGTTGTTCTATTGTTCTCTCGAAGGGTGGCGAGCCGTTTATGCGAGACCTTGCGAGAGCTGTTACCCGACCGACAGAACAACTAAAAGTTGCGTATATTTACCTGATCCAAGAATATATTAGCATAATTAATGCAGTCCGTCGAGCGCACGTATCTCACCACCTGCTCCACTGACCACGTGACAGGGTTGGCGGGAAGATCAGGTGACCGGCCATTCACGCAGCCCGGAAGTGACGTGTTGGTACCGACATCGACACAGGATGGCTTGGGGCGTATGGGTCGATGTCCCATGGGAGAGTAGGGTGTCTTTGATGAGGGGGAGGGGTAAGGCGAGTATCTTGAGGCGGAATGTGAGTGATGACCTGATATGAAAAGAAAAACATGTTAGTTCATAAAACGATTTTTACAACGTTACACTTCAAAACATATTGACTTTACTAACATACTGAAAGGATCAAGGAAAAAAATACTACTTTGAAAATTATTTCTGAGACCCATGTTATTAAGTGACCCAATTTACGTGAAAATGTAACGTATCTAAGCGGTCAGGATTTCAGGATTTCAAATGTCTCATTATTTACTTAATATGTGACTAAGGACGGTTTTAAACAGCACTTGGTATATGGACCAAATTTTCAAGTTATTTTGTGACCTTTAAACCTGAAAGTTACGTCAGATGAAAGGCAACACTCAACGCCACTGCATTTAACTTTCTCGTCCTACCTCGTGCGTCCGACCCAGAGCTCATGCGCATTACTTTAGAACCCTTGGGTGACGTGACACGTTTATCGCCAGCCATTCCTGGTCCGTGGTGCGCATGCACACGCTGCATAGACCGCGGAGAAACTGGAGGCGAGCGAACCATAGGCGAAGTAGAACTGGAGGCAACGGACGCAGCGTGTTTGGACCCAGCCTCTCGCACTATAGGCATACCAGGAATCATGGGTATTTGTGACGGCCCGGCCAAGCCTGGCGACTTGAGTTTCGGTGAAGTCACTTCGTTAGAATCTACGGACAAAGAGAACATAAGAAATCACTCTCACAAGCTCTCATTAGTATCGATAAAAACAATAAAGGTGGGACCATATAAGGTGTGCGGCAGTGAACACCGAACACACGAGACAGACAAATGCAGCGGGCATGTGCAACTTAGGCGTGTTGCAGCCTGCCCAAAAATTTCACACAATACACGTGTACTAATATCTGCTGGAAATCACATTAGCCACGCGTTCATACTCAGTGTCGCAACCAGAAATAGAGATGTGAGGATGTCAAGCTTGTAATGAAATTCACAAAAAAGTGACCTATCATTACTTGTTACCACCGTTACTAATATCAGCCTCGTTCCTTTAGCGAAGAAGTGGTTAAGAAATAAATTGTACCTTTCTTCATTCGTCCTTTCCTCTTCTTCACCACTGGTTTCACTCTTCTTCTCTCTTCAGTTTCGTCCCAGTCCGGATCACTGTTAGAGAAGCTCTCTGTTTTGAATCGAAATCCTCCTACTCCTTTCGGTGGTCGGCCTCGCTTCGGCCTTTCCTCCAGAGGAGACTTCTGAAGATCGTCGAGTTCGGCCTCCTCCTCCATCGGGACAACTTCGGAAGTGCTCGGCGCGCCTTCGTCCTCCTTCCGACGGTATTTCGATTTGATGTATGTCAAGCGTCCACGTTTACGCCGCCTCTTTTTCAACCACCACAGGTTCCTCTTTGGAGGTGATTCGGTTTTCTCTTCGTTGCCCTCGTCTCCTTCTTCTTCTTCTTCCTCTTCTGCCATCTTTCTTTCTTCCCCCTTTACGTTCATCTCCTCGTTCATCTTGGCGTCTTTGTCGGTCGCATTCGTCAGGGCCTGTAAATGTTCGATGGAAGTCTTGGGTTGGATCGGAGTTGGCGAGATGTGAGATTTGGTCACCGATGTGGAGTCCACGAATGTGACAGCGGGGGGATTGGATCCAACACTTCGCTGTACAGTCCCAGAGACTGTAGGAACTGTGAAGCGCAACTTGAAACTCTGGAAAAAGAAAAAAAGCGAAACACGAATTATCACTAACTTCACTCAATTAAATTGACGTTTTTTTTTTCGCACACTTCCTTGTCTCCAACACGAGAAGCACCTGCTTTCTGTAAGTCCCACGGGAAAATACAGACCCTGAACTTAAGACAGTGTCTTTTACCTCATAGACCAGCTATTTTTGTCTCGCGAGGTTTTTGCTCCTCGCTATAGGGAAGAAATAACTACTTGCAGTCTATACCTCAGAGTAAAATTTCTCCCTCTCCCACTTACTAATACAACCGTTCGATTCCTAGCAGTAACTTACTTCGCTTTACTCTTTGTAGGAAAATCGCCACAATGGAGTATCTCAAAACATTTGCATTTTGCAGTAGAATATAAATAATAGTTACAAATCCATTAAACTTGAACTTAAACCTGATTAACTCTGGAAACAGTTTTCTGTTTCTCAGAGTAAACGTTCTACGTGAATCATATCAGCACTCCTAAAACCTTATGAACAAATCCGGGCATCCTTGATGATAAATGATCTTAAGTCATCTTACCTGTTGGTGGGAAGACATTTGCACTGGATTACCTCCCTGGGGGCGCATGGGAGGAGGATGTCGGGCATAGCCACTTCCCAGGGGCGCTCTAACACCGGAAAATCTCAAAGGAGCACTTCGAGGAGGCATACCGGGGTTCATCGATCGAGGGATTCCTTGGTAGTTAGGCATAATGGGCCTCTGTGACATGGGAGCGGACCCAGGCTGTGGAACTCCTCTCTCCCCTGCACCAGGCTGAAGAGGTCCACTTGGAACCCCAGAGGAGCTACTAAGAGGAGGCGGGGCATTGCCTTGAGGGTGGTGGTTAACTACCCCACCTCTAACTGCTATAGGACTGTAGGACGGAGGATGAGAATGCAGTCCTGGGCGCGGCTGTTGCATGGAGCTGCTGTTCGTCTGAGCTTGGACGTACATTCCCTGCTGCCTTACTCCTTGAGGTCCCACACGAGCATTGGGGACTAGCGGAGGAGGGGGAGGGGGTGTCCCACCGCTTGGTTTGATTGGAACACCAGACGACGTCCCCGGGGGATTCGGATGAACTCCGGGATGACGAATCACTCCCCCGGGGTTTGCACTTAATACTTGTCGAGGGAAAACCGGTGGACTAGTCGCCGGTCTGTACCCAGTGCTCATGGGCAGCTGTCCAGTGGGAGCTGCACCAAATGAGGGCCTGGAAACAGGAGGCGCGTGTACAGAACCGGAAGAGAAAGGAGGCAGCACTGAAACACTGCTGGCCGTTTGTACCGCGGACACAGCGTGGATGGGAAGTTGGTTAGGTGGTTCGACCGCCATGTTGGTAGATGTAGTCACGTGACTGCTGCTGGCCTCGGTGGCTATTTTGGTCAGCGGTGGAGGGATGCAGTTGGATATGGTGACGTTAGGCGGGGCGCGTCCAAAGGTGATGGTGGTCCCGGAGCTTGTTGCACTTGTAGCGAATCTTTGGCTTGACACGTTGGTGACTATGCGACTCGATCCTTCAGATAACGATACGGTGATAGGTCCACCGGACGGATTGTGGGCTTGCACTCCCTAAAGAAGGCAAAAAAAAAAGAATCCTTTGTTACTTGAAACTAATTATCTCTCGATCGTGGAAAGCTAGGCGTTCTGCTCGAGAGGTCCGGGTTTTAGCTCTGACCAGTGTTTTAATGTTCGGCTTTGGAGACGATCACAATTCACATCGTCAACTTACACAACGTTTCAAATGCTTGAAAGGCTCGGTAAATCACCAAAGTAAATTTTGACAAAAAGGAAAATGCGTTTAAGGTTACCGTATAAAGCTTATTGAGCTGGCGTTCAATCTATAAAAACCGTTTTGTAGTAGAATGAAATGTCAATCTTTTAGGAACCTCGAAACACGAGCGCCTGAGTCGCCTTTTGAAAGCTACAAGTCAAAGCGAATTTAGTATTTCGCTAATTTGATTTGTTCTTTGGTTTCCGGACCCCAAGCGCTAAAAAAACGTGTCGGCGTTTTGTCATATTCAATTGCAGTAAAAAGATACACGACACTTTGCAAATAGGGCTAAAACACAGGGCTCTCGTGATAATTCCCATGAAAACTGTCTCGGTTGAGTGTATACACGTCAATATGCTCATTTCTCCGTAGACTTTCACAAAGTCCTTCGACGCGCGGTTTAGGTATGTCGCGTATGAAGGACCTCTCGCGACTTCGTCACTCGCAGTCGTCGCTTCGCGACGCTTTTCGGCTCGCTACGCTCGCCAAAAGAGGGCGACTTGGTGCAAGTCTAATTTCTCCGCCATATTCACTCTTTTTCAAAACTTTTTTTTAAATGAAAGATCACACTTTGACCATTACTTGGATCTTACGGGAAAAATTGCAGATCTTAAGGTATACGGTAACCTTGAAATGATTTGAACCACAAGGGGCCGCGAAGAACGGAAGATTGAAAAGAAAAAAAAAACAGAAAAATTTAACTTTCATCCCTAAGCCAAATCCAAGTTAACTGATATCAAATGCAATTCTTCCAGCCAGTACCGTAAGGAATACAAGGAAACTGGCAGGAGAAATTTGTATCTTGGTCAGGATTGCCTGTCTCATTATTATTCCACGGCATTTTTTAACGCTGATGAAGAGACAGAAGTCTCGAAACGTCCGTGATTTTTTTCAGCGTATCAGCAATACATTTGTTTAACTTTGTTCATACCATACATGCGCTACACTTTTTTTTTTACTGATTTGTGTCTCTTAATTTTTACCTCCTTCATGACTGGTTTTCCTCCTGGTAAAGCGTTAATTGGCACAGGGGACCGGTGGGGATGAGCCATGGGAAGTTTCCCCTGGGGTGCGAGCATTGGTACGGTTTTCACTGGGTTGGATGGGTGAGGTACTGTTACATTTCCAGGAACTTGGAATCCCACGTTTCCAACGCTGACTGGCGGCGTAGAAACCCCAGGGGAAACACCCTGGGGAATCACAATGGGAGCCCCAGGGGTTTGAGTGACCACGGTACCATTCTGAACGGGAGCAATGGTTGCTGTTGCTGTTGACGACGAGATCTTCTGTCCCTGAACCACACTAAAGGACGCCCCAACAATAGGTATGCCGTTTTCAACCAGGGGTCTGGTAACAACGCTGTTTGGGTCGCCAGGAAGTAGGTATTCTGACTTCCGCTTCCGGCCGCGCTTCTTTTTCTCGACTCCTAGGTGTTTGACTTCAAAGTACTCACGAGAGCGTTTAGCCTTGAGCCCCTTCGGACCTTGAAGGTTCCCTTGATCTAAAACACAAAAGCAGTCGAGTCAGACAGTTAGAAACACGTCCATGAATTGTCGCCAACGCTAGACACCTAACACAACGATTCCAATTACTTATAGCACATGGCAGCATCGCTCGCTGTCAACACATAACGTTCAGACAGTCTTCACTGCAGTCGTCAGCTTCATGACAGTGTTTTACATCATAGTGTGATTCACCATTTGAATTAGATGACCGGAGATCTAGCTTGATTCAAAGTTGTAAAAATGATATCACCGTCACTGTGTCATGAATATTTTACGAGAATTCTTTGCCGAGATCAGCTGGTACCTGGCGGCAGATGTTTTAGTTTCTCGGTTGGAAGTTTTCCTTTTTAATTAAAAACTACATTTTCCTGATATTATTAAAAAGCAACAACTGCCAATCAAGAAACAGAATTCTATATCGTTTCCCTTTTACACTTAAAACATTTCTACAGAGCATGTGTTAAGTAGAGTAAAAGGTTGTTTATTTATTTTTTATTTTTCAAAATGAAAGTAATAAACGTTACCTCGCTTTTCTTTTGTCTGGTTAAAAAAAAATGAAGTTTTTGGTTTGGATTCAAAACGTAATAAGAATTTTTTTTTCGCAAGAATGGAAGAAACGTTAATCAGTAAATAACGCGCACAAGGAAGAAGCTGTCAGAATGATGGACCATCACGTTAATGGATTGCAATAAGGCTAATGGACTGCAATACTGTTGTTAATTATAGCGCTGGTGTAAATTCATATTCAGGCAGCTATCCAATATTTCTCAAACTTATCAAATTGGTCCCGCGCATAAAATAATTAATATGAAAAACGTCTACAATTTAGGAGATAGTTGGATTCAAAAACATCCTAGAACTGCCAAACGGCTTTGTCCAAGAGAACTTTTTCAGCCATTTGTTATTCTATTGTGTTCATGCTTATCTGACAACCAAGCCTCGTCAGCATGTACAAATTACAAAAGAATTTGAACGCCAAAATGAGGTCTGGAGGACAAGTAACATGAACATAAAAGTAATAATAATAAAAAACAATATGAGAAAGGTTTATATGACAGTCAGTCCAAGGAATTTTAGTATCGATGTTTTCCCAAATTGAACAGTACATAGTTCCCTTTCATATACTTATCAAAAGGTTTAGTGTGAACGCGATTAGACTGCACTGAAATGGTAAGCGATGTTAATGATCTTTTTTCTTTCTAGTAAGTCACACAAATCGCATCGCAAATAAATTCAGAAACCTGAAAATACATCAGTGTACCCGCTCCTTAACGTTCTGCGGCGATGTAAACGCTTTGTTCAGTAGAAAACGCCCTAATTTTACCCAGCTGTAATGTCATCTTTCGCCTTGAATAGGATATGTTCACAACTGTGCTAATTTTCAAATAGAGGTTATTGTTTTCATGAATGTCTAACAGGCACCTATTCAGTTGTAACTACATTTTTCAAACTACGCATACACTAAAGCAGTGCTGTACCTACCATCAGCTTGGCATTGATCAGGACATGGCGTTGGTACGGGCTTCAAACTCAAGAAGAACTCGCAACAGATGAGGCGCCTGCAAAATCTCTTAAGGTAGCGCTCCAACTTCGGTCGAGAATCCACTCGCGAGATCGCCTGTTGATAGGATACACGAGTGAAAACAGAAAGAGACTCCTTCAAAAGTTATTTAATATTAAAAAAGCCTGCAATTGCCTCTGAACTGTTTAACTCAGTTGAACAAACAGAAAAGATGGTGATAAGATTTTAAAAAACGTTCTCTGGTTAAAAAGTTAAGAATGTACAAGCCTGCAACCTTTGACAAGCGATGGATAAAAAGCGCGAACATTAAAATATATACTACAAAAAGAGTGAAAAAAGAGAAATGAACAATAAAAATACTTCAGTGGGAATACAATGCTAATCAAACTTCATAACAAAATTGAGTACTGTCTTGGTAATTGGTTCGAATTATTATTGTCTGCGTCCGAGTTTGTAAGTGCCGTGTGCCAGGATTCCAGTGTTTTTCTTACGCGGAATTTTCCCTTGTCGATTGGAAAGATGGTGTTTAAACTTCAACTTAACAAGATCATAAACGGAAGGACAAGTCAAGATAGACATAAACTTTAAATAAACGCATTCGTACATTGTCCAGTGCCAAAGTCCTTTAAAGCATTCTGTCTGCACTGAATACTTTATTCATGGCCAATTGATATCTCCGAGTAATTCCCACCCCAAACTTTGCAGTTCAACACGCAAAGACCAGAGCACAACACCAGGAACTTCGTGCCCTACTCTTTACATTGCCATTTGGAGACCTTAAAGATCTGTGTGTCAAAGCATGGCATTACTTCACAGTACATGTACCAGAGAATTACAAATGGGTACACACATGGGTCCAGCCCGTACTTTCAGTTTGTATTTTGTTATCTGTGTTTTGAAAAAGTCTCGTTAATAACCATGCCGCTTTCAATGTAAAATGCCGTCTTTTCTTACCTTTTTCAGAATCTTGCCCTTGTGTTTGACCACAACTCGTACTCCGCACCCCTCCTGCATGAGGTCTATCACCTTTTCAGGGTCAAATGCAGCCTTGGCTACCATCTCCAGTCCCGTGCGTATGACGCTACTGACCTTCCCTGGAGGGGTGGCCTCGGGCAGCTGTGACACCTTGTCTGGGTCCAGTAAGGGTCCATAGCAACAGCTCTTGTTAAAGAAGATCTGATTCTTGTTGTGGTAAAAGCGTTCTGAACCTGGCGAAAACAGAGGATGAGAAAACATAATCATGGCCGGTAAAATCCTCCCGTAAGATCAATAAAACGAATCAGCTCAAGTACCTTTAAGGCGGGGGGGGTACACCCGAAGCCCGTTTTTCCACCGCTTAACTTGATTTTAATGCGAATATCTACTCGTTCGCGTTTCAAGCAATCCAAAAACCCTATTCTCATTTCACAAAGCTATGTTTAGCGGTGTTTTGTAAATGTTTGGGTGATTTTTGGGGATGTTTGGGAAGAGATAGTTTTTCTCAAAGGATTAGTAAAATTTGACAACCTGGGGTGCTCTCGCGTGGGGGTCAACTGTCTGGTGGTGTTCCAAAAATAATTTTCTTTCTTCTATCCCTTCTTTAAACCTCTTAAAATTTCACTCAAATTCGCGTTTACTCCCGCCTTAAGCGAACACTACCCAAAGTTAAATTGGCTGATAAAGCGTCCTCCAACAAAATCAATACAAATTTTTTAATTTTAAATCGTCTGCATCTTTAATAAAATGTTATGCTATAACAAAACTTAGTGAGAGCGTGTTTCGATGAAAGACAATTCTGTTTTTCTCTTGGTTTTGCGATTTTTCAGCTCTGCAACTATCCAAAAAAGCGCGCAACGTGCTTTAACCAATGAGATCAAACATCGTTTTGTTTCGATCATTATTGTCAATTATGACTTGTCCACCTGTTTTTCCTCACGCCTGGCACCTGTTACATGGCTCAACGACTTATTCTGATTGGTAGACTAAGCCCTTTAGAGTCGTGTCGTGATTGGATACAGTGTGCAGGATGTTAATAAGTAAATTTGAGTGTTATACAAGTCACTTGTCAGGGGCTTCTCCCAAATGCTTTAAAATGCTGTTTCAGGATATCTGGAGTGCTCTGTAGATTCAATTTGGCTGCGCTATAAATTTTTTTATCTGTTTAGTCATTCTAAGGGAACTTTAATCTTGAATTTATTAGGCCTTTTTTGTCCATTTCCCGAATTTTCGATCTGTTGTTACCTTTCCGAAAATAGTAGCTGGCGTTTTTCTGTACCCAAAACGACATTTATACCTCTCCGAAGACAAAACGCTTTATACATGTCCCGCCTCACGCAAGTTAGGTGGCATTTCACTAAAAAAATCTGAGGGAATCAGAGGCTTTCCGAATAGATATTGATATTGATCCGTTTGATCACCCTGAGCCGTGTTTACCGAGTTAGGTAGATCACTGACCTGTATCATCATCACTGATGTCACTTTCCTCCCCAGGTGACTTGTCATCCTTTTCAATTTTGCTGTAATCATAAAGTATAGGAGGTTAAATCTCCAAACGAGCCAGGTACATTTTAACTCCGGATTCTGTAGCACAAATCAACTACAAATGCAGTATGAGTATATTACTACTCTTAGACTACGAGCAATCCCTCTTCTTTTTTTCAAGTCCATCTTCCAAGTTCTTCGCGCGTCTATCCCCCAGATTGATTAGACCTGAACTATGAAATCTGGGATAAAATTAAATCGGAAACTCGAGCCTACCTTACTGAAGGAATCTTTCTTGGCAGTATCCCTACAAAAAGACGAAACACCAACCTATTGTCATACAATATTCATCGCATACATGTAACTAATACAGCGAGCTGTGACAAAAAGTTAAGCCTTCTACACAAACCCGTATTTGGCTTGTTGCGTAATTGACACCATAACAGACCATTAGGGCATTGTTACATTAGAACAGACATATCAGAATATTCAGTTAACCACACGAAAATGTAAAAATCTCTCATCCTGGCAGATATCACATTCAGCACACATTTATATTGCAAGATAAGACGGGATACGAGATGCAATGAGGAGTCGAGGGGATAGAAGGGTGGATAGGGGAGGAGAAACGAAGAGATGGGAGAGGAGAGGGCAGCAGAGACCAGGAGAGGAGAGGGCAGATGGGGGACAGGGGAGAAGGGACGAGAAGAGGGCAGGGGGAGGGGAGAGGAGAAACGAAGAGATGGGAGAGGAGAGGGCAGCAGAGACCAGGAGAGGAGAGGGCAGATGGGGGACAGGGGAGAAGGGACGAGAAGAGGGCAGGGGGAGGGGAGAGGAGGAGGGAAGAGAGGAGAGGACAGGAGGGGGAGAGGGGAGGGAGGAGAAGGGAGCAGGGGGTGGGGAGAGGAGGAGGGAAGAGAGGAGAGGACAGGAGGGAGAGAGGGGAGGAGAAACGAAGAGATGGGAGAGGAGAGGGCAGCAGAGACCAGGAGAGGAGAGGGCAGATGGGGGACAGGGGAGAAGGGACGAGAAGAGGGCAGGGGGAGGGGAGAGGAGGAGGGAAGAAAGTAGAGGACAGGAGGGGGAGAGGGGAGGATAAACGAAGAGATGGGAGAGGAGAGGGCAGCAGAGACCAGGAGAGGAGAGGGCAGATGGGGGACAGGGGAGAAGGGACGAGAAGAGGGCAGGGGGTGGGGAGAGGAGGAGGGAAGAGAGGAGAGGACAGGAGGGGGAGAGGGGAGGAGAAACGAAGAGATGGGAGAGGAGAGGGCAGCAGAGACCAGGAGAGGAGAGGGCAGATGGGGGACAGGGGAGAAGGGACGAGAAGAGGGCAGGGGGAGGGGAGAGGAGGAGGGAAGAGAGTAGAGGACAGGAGGGGGAGAGGGGAGGAGAAACGAAGAGATGGGAGAGGAGAGGGCAGCAGAGACCAGGAGAGGAGAGGGCAGATGGGGGACAGGGGAGAAGGGACAAGAAGAGGGCAGGGGGAGGGGAGAGGAGGAGGGAAGAGAGGAGAGGACAGGAGGGGGAGAGGGGAGGGAGGAGACGGGAGCAGGGGGTGGGGAGAGGAGGAGAGGAGATGAGAGAAGAGGGCAGGTGGGGTGAAGGGAGGAGAAGAAAGCAGGGGGAGAAGGCAGGTGGGGGAGAAGGGATGAGAAGAGACATCTATTTCATGACATAGGTTCAAAGCATAACCATACTTATGGGCTGGTGCTAACCCTAAAA
Source organism: Meandrina meandrites (assembly GCA_963693305.1). Classification (NCBI taxonomy): domain Eukaryota; kingdom Metazoa; phylum Cnidaria; class Anthozoa; order Scleractinia; family Meandrinidae; genus Meandrina; species Meandrina meandrites. The sequence continues at coordinate 6,316,647 of OY855912.1, read as the reverse complement.
TAACAAACACTAACACATTTCCTGATATGATCAAACCGTTCTTCTCATGATCTGTATTGTTGAATATGAGTATGAAGTGGCCAAGAAAAGTAATAAGTTGATCACTGCACTTACCCACTGCTGGCTGTCCTGTTTGGGCCTGGTTCTGTCTTCCCATCACCTCGAGAAATGACGGCAAGTCTAAACTGTCTTCATCGTCAGCCGAGCTGTAATAATTAAGGAGAAAAAAGTAAAGTCATTAGGATTAGTTCTGCTATGACAACAATAAGAGTTAGATTTGCATTTGGACAATTCAGGCCATCTTTGGAAAAACAAAATAATATATTAAATCTTAGACTTAGTAATGAGTGCATAGCAGGAGTGAGAAATACCAGGCAGTTACATTAAGAAAGAAAAGTTTAATTGACAAGAATCAGTTTAATTAACAAGCAAAGGCAAAGTACATACCTGGCTGCTTCAGAAGGAACTGAAATTATGAAACAATAAAGTAAAAAAAATGTCAGTAGGTCAATATAAATTAAAATAAAAGTTCTGCAATAACATGTAAGTTCTTAGCCCACAATAGCACACCTGCCTTTTTTGTTGTTGAAATTTAACAAGAGATTTTTAAGGAGAGATGCCGTGATAACCTGTCAGCTGATCTGCTGAAAATCCTTAAGTCTGATCACTCAGATGAAAGGTACTGAGCAACACAATTCTTGAGTTTAATTTTTTTTTTACAATTTGGCTCATGAGGCAATCTCGACTCCCCCCTCCCCTGCCCTTATTAAATGGAAAAAAATTACCTGGAAGCATAGACCTAGTGAACTAGCACAAGAACATCACATGCAATCACTTACTTGGGCCAAATGGCGAGTGGAGAGTGTGTCCCGTTCTTTTACACCAACCAATGGGATAGATGTCTGGTGTTTCAAAATCCACAAACTGAAACTTTGATTGCCCATCAAAGAACAGTTGCAGCATACGGCCCATGATGTTTGTTATGGTGGCTACACGGATGATCTGTGGCTGTTCCAAATCAGCTGCCTCTAGTTTCATGCCAGGTTTAAATTTATGTGCCTTTGTTTTCTGGGTAAAAACACATCAAAGATAAACAACTGCTCGTGCCATCAAACAATAATACACTGCATGATCTTGAAAACTGGTTCTCAGGTGTGGTGTAAAATACGGTCATGCTTTGAAATCTGCTGGAAAAGGCTAGGTTACACCCCCGGCTCCCCTTGTTCACAGTGAACTTTGTAAGATTTGGGTTGCTCCATCCATTCACCAATACCCATTTATAGTGTATACCTCAAAATGGTACGTGGGGAGGAGCACTGCCCAAGTCAACACAAGGCTCAAACTCCCACCCACTACCCATAATGACACCACACCACCAGTGCAAAATCAATACATGTCAGTCAAAACTTTTAAATAACGTCCCTGTATTGGACAATTTAAAATCCCTCAACCGACTTGAATTGAATTTTTTATTTATAACAGTTTAAAAGTGGAAAACGGTTGCATTTGTATCTTTCAAATTGAAGATTATGCATTGACAAATTATTAGAAGAAAAAGTTGAGAATGTGGTATGGTAAAAAAGAAATATGTATGACACAGTATTGTAGCACTTCCACTTGTGACGTTGACGACGATAATTAATGATGATGATGATGATGAGGTTAATGAAGATCATAATTGTGACAATGCCTCATATTTTTACATGGTTTTTGTACGTACCCTGAACAGATGAGCAGGAGCAAATGGTGCTCGGCACAGAGTTAAGTATTTGTCCCATGCAAAAGTCTTTTTGGTGTAGTCTGAAATTCAAAATGCCAGAACATGATCAAATATATTAAACAAGTACACCCAAATCGTCTGCAAGTGGTTACCTTTGCAATCAGAAATAACATTCAAATATGAGAGGCTGTGTCCGCTTATGGGAGATTACATTTGCAGTATGTGGCTGGAACCATGATTATACGTGTCAAGAACTGCTTACAAGAGGTTTTCACTTGCGACCGCCATGTCTTCAAGCAGAAGTTTGACTCAAGTCTGTTATGCAACATTCTCAGACAAACTCATTAATCATACATCAAATTAAAACAAAGGAGATCAGAACTGTGACAATGGTTTGAATATGTGATCTAATTAATTAATTTTTAAAATTAATTAATTAATTAATTAATTAATTATGTATCAATTAAATCAAAAATCAAAATAATGAAGACAATTCATGAAATTACAACAGTCGTAACATTCCAAATTAAAAGTCTTACTTGCAGGAACAGACAAATCAACTTGATGCCTGGAACACCATCCTGCTGGGAAAATGCCTGGAGAGTCACTATGGCAACAAAAAGTGACTGATGGCACATCTTCTTGGTAGTCGGTGGTGATTGCAAAGTAGTAGGGACCCAGGCTCTTGGTGACTGTTGCTGGACAAATGATTGATGGCTTCATTGGGTGAACAGCTTCCAATTTCATACCAATTTCAAATCCATGCACTCTTGGCTGGAAATGTTCTTGAGTCTGGATGTGAGGGAAATTAAATGTAAGTATCAGCAATTTAAACACGACAACTTCAAAAAGACCAAACATATAGTACAAAACAGCCTGAGACCTGAAACTTGATCTTCACGTCTGAAAGTCTGAGTGACTTGAAGTTTGAGTTTTGAGTCTTGAGTATTGACTAACAAGGTGTTCTCATTTGCATAATTATGTCAAAAGCAATTTGAAACCTCACCAATAACGCCATCAATTCAGATCATCGCAGTTAGGTTGGTGACATGGTAGTATCCGATTTAGATTCCTCCATACACATAACCACATAGTACAAAAGAAAACTAAACAATCGACAGAGTGAACTTCAAGGTTTAAGACTTTCCCTCGAGAAACATGATATGCTCATTTGATTATCATGTTTACATTTCATTTCTGCGGTGTATTATGTTTTCAATTTGAAAGCGCATGTTGCCAAAGTGAACAATCTGATGTACAGTGCATACTTTACACTGGCTTTGACTGTGTACAACACTCAAGAATGCGGCGTGTTTGTGCAATTTTTTCCTTGAGAGATCAGTCAAGCAACCAGCTCATAAGTTTTCTCAACTCAAAATTCTTGACTTGAGACTCAAAATTTTTTGTGGATTGAGTCTCGAGTATCGAGGATGGAGGCTTGAGAGACTGTCAACTTACTTTTGAGCTGTACTGTAATTAATAGGTAATATAGTATGTTAATGAAGTTTTATGAAGATGATTCATTTTTTCCAGTCACTTTACAAGACAGTGTACATAGTTAAGTATACACTTTAATTCCAATCCTACAAACATATTGTGCAAGTCTGTAACTTTACCTTTCTAAACAGATCATGAGGTGCAGCAAGTGCGCCAGTAAGAGTCTGGGTTAAGAACGTTCTCCAGTCCTCAAGAGTGCTATTTATACCTGCACGCACGTCAAATGTATTCAAATTATAACCAAATACCCAAATACAATGTGGAGATACATATTTATACCATGCCATAGAAAGTACAGCCAATCAGAATACAGGACAGCCGTTGTATATTCGACGGTATTCAACCCAACCTTCCCATCGTGCGCTGCGGTCTTGTTCTCAACAAAATTTAGTCAGCGTAGTTTCTATGGCATGGTATAAAATACAAGTGACTCGTGGGATATTCCATAGTATACCACTCGAAAGCATTGCATAACTAGTATGTATAAACCAACATCTCAATGTTAATACAGTAAAGCATTTAATACATAAATCATTAAATAAATAATATAGGATTAAATGATACGGATAATTTCAGTAAATGTTTATCACTTTAACATTTTTAAAAGTGATATTTTGGAACGTAAAATATTTTATTTCCTTTAACAATAATAATTATAATGCTGTAAAAGTCAATAAAAGTCAATACAAGAATAGAACTAAGATAATTCTTTTCAGCACTGGACTGATTCAATCACTAAATAAATAACGTATGAAGTGCTAATGATCATTTTCTCTATTACCTTTTGGTGGTTGGAGAGGGTAGCCATTCTGTGCACACCATCCTATAGGATGGAGCTCTTCTGCTTGGAAGTTACACCAGCAGTCATTGCTGCTGTCCTTACCAAAGCCGTCATAGCGTATACGCACCCTCTGCCCAACCTGTTGTATCACCGTGGCAACACAGAATGATGGAGGATTGTTTCTGTCGACAGCTTCAAGTTTCATTCCTGGTTTTAAGCCTGGAACTTCCACAGTTGACTATAAAATAAAATAAAATAAAATAAAATTCAAATTTATTATCAATAACTTTAAAGCACGACACAAGAAAGAGCTCAGAGTACACATGCAACACTAGTCGACTGTGCGCTCAAGCACTCACAACTTTTAATTTAACGAAAACATTACTGTGCGACTGAATGGCATTGACCAGTTAGTATGTCCAAACAAAACACTTTTGCAGTAAATATGGTTGAGTATCTCACCTAACAACCATGTGGTAAAAAGATGGTGGTTGCAATATTATTCATACAATGTACATTTGCATACAAGAAATTTACACTTACATGCTTGAAACAGCAATCAGGAGCAGCTTTGCTTAAGGCTGCTTCCATATAGTCACTCCAAGTAAATTTATGAGGGATTTCACCTTCAGCAACTGAAAAATGAAAAACATAAAATAATTATAAAACTAACCTGAAGTGTGTGTGTATGTATACTTGCAAGGTGACAACAGTTTAAACTGAACACGTTCTAAAATCAAATCTAATGTAATGATTACCATGGGCGGAGTTAGAATGAGGCTGAGGAGGCCGCAGCCGTGGCCCCCGCTTTTCCTTGGATTTATAATAAATCACATCTGCCTTGATGTCAACCTGTCATATGGGACATTGCTTCATCGTGATTTGCATGAATCAAGTTGAATCATCAAGTACTCTTAACGTGCTACTGTGATCAAATTTTCACCCCTTGCAATTTGAGACGTTTCAAAGAGTATTTAACGAAAGATTCAAAATGCCGTTTTCTGTTTTCAAATATCTATTTTAGTTCCGGAGATATTTAAGCTGATGATGTCATCTACTCAACCCAATTTTTTGTCAAGTACAAACATTACGTTATCTCGGGAATTTTTCTGCAGAGACCAATGAAACTTGGCAGACTCATAGTTCCACAGGTGACACACCTACAGTAGGAATAAAATTATGTTACCATGGCAACTCACTCTTTTCCAGTCCCCATCAATTTGTTTTTAATATTTTAAACCCAGGCAAGATATCTGCCAAATCTATTTGTATGCTTGCAAGATCTCTTATATAATGCATTATTACAAATATTAAAAAAAGAATGCCAGAATTGGCCAGAAAAGCCTTTAGCATTGGGGGGATCTGGAACCTAGTATGTTGCCATGGCAACCAAGTTGTAAAGCTCTTATTGTGGTGTTACTACAAAGAATCAGATACTTTCAAAAACAAATTGGTTGAGATATCACTTTCTTCGTATTTAATCAGAATTTGGTTGAGTGTATGACGTCATTACTTTGCTAATTTGCATATTTTAAAAACTTGAATATCTCTGGAAAGAAAAGAGATATTGGAAAACAGTAAACGGCATTTTTCTTCTCATATAGAGTACTTCATAATATTTTAAAATGGCCACGAAAGAAAAGATGCGATTTTCATCATAGTAGCACTTTAATGAATTGACTCAGTTTGATGCCAGGTTTTAATTAGAATGAGGAAGCTTCATATTATCATTGTGTCCCATGCCACGACCTGTCAATGTGTCCCATGACTTGACTTCTGGTGATGCGGATTAATTACCCTTGGCGAATTGACTCAGTTTGGGTGTATTGGACATGGATGCAATTCAAGGATTAGACACAGGATACTTTTAAATTGTGACCCTGATATACCATGTTGTCACAAAACGAAATCTATTGGTTAACCAGTACAATCCATTGAAGTGTCAACTAAAATGATTTCTACATTATATTTTTAAATATGATTTGGCCTTCTGTGACTTACTTCCTGCGGTACTCCCTTCGTCAGAATCCTGCCCATTGTCCTCGCTTTCTTTCTTCTGAAATTTTAGATGAATTTCGGACATTAGATAAAATTATTAATTTAACTATTATTTCACTAATTTACCAGTACACATTTATACTCCTTGGAAAAGCAATAAGTTTCCTGAAGCACACATAAAAAGACAGTGGCTACAGCGTGTAGCCATACTTAAACTTCCAATGTAAGTTGACCCTCCAAGTTGTGATCATTTTAGTTGCCACAGCAACTAGAATTTTGGAGCTGGTGACTTAAGACGGATTCCGCTGAAAGTTCGAGCAATAAATGCACAAATTAATTACCAAAATTCTACCCAAAGCACTGCAACATTTTGTGTACTCTTTGAAACATCTCACTGTAATTCATTTCTATAAGCGATCCCACGGTCGCTTATAGATGCTCGGAAACAACTTGAAAAGTTTAGCCTTAATTTTTTAAGTTGCAATCCATTTCCATCCAAGCCATCTGCATCCAATCATGCTTGGTAACAGTTTTAGTGCTCTAACATAGCAATTGTTAATAACAAAGGCCCATTATTTTTAGATTTCCTACAGCAGAAATATAAATTTTGATTGTTCGAAAATCTGTTAAAATCTGTGACAAAACCCCTTTAAACCTAGTAGGTACACTGAAATGAAATAGAATGTTAATGCAAACTAAATCTCATCTTAAAAATGACTTGTGTTGACTTGAGGTTGCAAATAGGAGTGATAAAGCTTGTGCCACTGTACTGAACTTTATAGACACTATAGGCAATTTTCCCCTTTGTGAGCATGTGACACACGACCTGATGATTTTCATTCTATAACGAGAGAAATGCTGAAACTTCAAAATGTTGATGGTAACTGGAACCTTGATACATTTGAAAAATGTAAAACTTAATTTTAATATCAAAAAGGAATTAGGCATTATTATTTTAGAATTAATATGTAATTTCTTGTACCTTTAGGTTTGCTCTTCTAGAACTTCGAGAACAACCTTTAGAGCAGAATCTCTTGAGAGGAGAACAAAACCGCCGCCTCTTGACTGGACCACCGCAGTATTCACAGCAGCCCAGAACATGAGGATCTATTATTTTGCCAAATTTTACAGGTTTATCATCTTGGTCATGCAGGTCATTATCTTCAACACTGAAGGACACTGAAGGAGATGCATCTGCTGCTGTTGCAGGTGCTGTGGTAACACCTTCTGTCGCTGTTCCTGCTTCTGTTGTCAGGGCTTCCAATGCTGCATCTGTGTCGAGGGGTGCATCTTCAGTAGCTTCGCCAGTTTCAGGATGCAATCCCTGGAAAAAGGATGTTTAATGCAATTAAAACCCAAAATTTTCAAATATTATCATGTTTTGAGGAAAAGCTGCCATAATAGAAAATAAGAATAACAATTAAGGCTTGTCTTGATATTCACTTAGGCAATACTGTTATATGTTCAATTGAAATAAAGCTAAGAAAAAGCAACTTGCAGCTTTCTTTATCCATAGTAATTCTACAGGCATTTTTATAAAAAATTATTAAAATGTAATTTACTTAAGTCTAACATTTGTATCTTCCGGATTCAACTCCATGTTGTTATCAGCTTTATCGCCAGGATTCAAATTATCCTCCTGAATAACATCGGAAATTGATTGACAGTCCTCCTGTGCAGTCACATCCTCTACTGGTGTCGACACACTTGTGTCACCAATGCCAGGGAGCATTTCAGTTATTTGCTGATTGCACTCTGTGTCCATTGGTGTACTAATTGCATCATCTACTACAGAAGGACCCTGATCATCAGGTGTAGGGTCTGCATCCATTGCCTTAAAACCCCTATGAAGAGAAAGAGCATATGCTTTTAACTAGAGTACACGCCAGGGACTAAAAATTAGTAGCCTTTTGAGGGCAAGTGGCTTATAGCTCTTGTTGCTTCGAGGAGCTACTGGTTGCTGCATATTAGGTGATTCTGTTTATTTCCATTAACTATGAGCGATCTCTTAATCTTGAATTTGCCGAGCAACAGTGACTTTCATTGGCAAAATCATGACCATATAACAAACAAGGATAACTTCCAAGCATTATAAACTTCGAAAAAAGAGACAGGTTGATGTCTTTTTAAGTTAAGCTGAATGCAATCTGAATACAAGGGAGGCGCGGTGGCCTAATGGTTAGTGCGCTGGACTCCGGATCGGATGGTCCGGGTTCGAGCCCTGGCCGGGGCACTGCACTGTGTTCTAGGGCAAGACACTTTACTCTCATTGTGCCTCTCTCCACCCAAGTGTATAAATGGGTACCGGCGAATTTACTGCTGGGGGTAACCCTGCAATGGACTAGCATCCCATCCAGGGGGGAGTAGCAATACTCCTAGTCGCTTCATGCTACTGACACCAGGATAAGCTCCGGCCTGATGGGCCACTAGACTCTTATGCAGACTTAAGCTGAATACAACCTTATATATACACCAACATAAAAACAGAGATCTTTTCACAACAACAAAACTTTTTGAAACACTTTTATCTATCTTCTTGCTAGAACTGCATGTGATCAGCAAATATACACCTATTTAAAGATAGGTTGTTGGAAGAAAGGACAAAAGTGCAGTACGTGACAAGACGGAAAGGTGGTCTGGGTGTTCACTGGAATTTTGCATGATTGGCCTAGAGGAAACATACGGTTGTGTTTTAACCAGGAGGCCTAAATCTGTAGCTTTACTTTTACGGTCGCATGTCTCTGGGTGAGGAAAATTCTCTTAAAATTCAGAGTGGCTAAATGTTCCTTGTTTCCACATGTCTGAATAGAAAGAAACATGCAAATTCACCTTTATTTTGTTGTTATATCTCATTAGACTAGTATTCAATGCCTGCAGCAGCTCAATACACCTTTCATACCACCCTTCAGTCTTGTCGCGCGACTTTTTTCCGACAACATTTCTCGAAATAGCTGTATGAAGACAAACCTGCAGCAGATGAAGACAACAAGTTGGATGTGTAATTCAGTTCTCTATAACCATATTTCAATTTTTAAAATTTGCATAATTTCCTGAAACCTTTCTACATGACTTGTGTACACATTTCATAAACACATCACCTTGACTGCTGGTTTGTTAAACATTTATCACCAAAATATAAAGTACATGCTTTAAAATATAACACTATCACACAGTTCCGTAATATTCCTACCAATTTGCAATATTGTAAGTCATTAGACTTCAGACAGAGAAATTATCATTACAATATATTCAAAAACTTCTTCATGCATGAAAAACACTGAGTGCTGCACTTGTAGCCAATCAGACTGAAGCAGTTTTAACTGAAAATGGCTTCTGAAAACATGTTCCTCTTTCAATACACTATGAACATAATAGTATGTATAATTAATTTTTCAATGTTTCTATCTAAGCATGTACACATAAAAATTCTGTCTCTTTTGTAAGTCCTTGGAAGTGTGACAAAAGGTAACCAACTGTGATATATTGAACCACAAACTTAAACAGTTTACCTAATTCTGATCATGGTCTACTGAGTGTGCAAATTTTCCTCTGGAGGGAACTAAGTTGATATTGGATCATCAGCATATATGGATTAATTAAGTCACGTTTTTGGGATTGAAATATCGCTATGTAGCATTTTCAGTATCAAAATTAAGTGCTGTATGTTTAGAAATATTGATTGTTTATTAAAAAATGGTCTTCAAGAAAGCTGGTAAAGGGATTTCGTTTGCTGTTTTGATATGTTATTTTTGGCTCAGGATTGATTGATGTGCCTGTCATTAATTTCGTAAACAATCAAACCAGAAAGAAGACAAGATACCGGTAAGCAGTTATCATGCATAAAAGCGCCGCCTCTTGCGCACAATCAGATAAAATTCTACAGTGTCACACATTTACATTTTGGAAGAACAACATTTAACACAAAAATAGAGGATGGTCCACATAATTTCAAAGCATCCAAGTATGGGTAAAGTTTAGGAGAATGCAAGAGTTTGGAAAAAGTTTTTGATTAATTGTCACAAGATGAACTAATGACTTGCTGGTACATGGTACATACTTGTATAACATTTTCGATCTAGCATGACAGGTATGATCAAATAAATTGAAGATTTTTTCAAAACTGCTTTTTTCAAAAGACAATTTTTTTTCACTTGGCTTCTTTTCCCCCTGTATTTTAGCCCAACACAATGGTCGACCCCTCTCTACATTGAAAACAATAAGAACAAATTAAATCTGCAGAACTGTATCCACCCACATATATTCAAAGATATAAAATACCAGTCGAGAATCCACTCCACTGAATCACCCAGTACTAAGGTTAACATTTATTTGGCGAGCATTTTAGTTATAATTTTTTTTTGGACCTATTACTGTATTTTTTACGCCAAATGAGATAAATAATGTTTATATCACAGATTGCAAGTAAATTAAACCTAGTCTAGTTTATTTTAATTAGTGCCCTCTGTAGAATTTTAAATAGAAGAAAAACAATATTCAGTAGACTACTGTGAAATGGATTAATTTCTGTACATTATTTTATATGTTGCATAATTTTCATCAGTTGGGGAAAAGAAACATTGAATTCAAGTCCCAGAACACAGAAATTGGTTTAAATTTAGATTGCAATGTTCACACAGTGAAATAAATGTGAAAACAGCACACTAGTCTACTGTGGTGTAATTTGCAACATAAGTCTAAGTATAATCTAAAGTGTTTTAAGGGCTTGAAAAAATTTTTAACTACAGCACCCTTCGGAAAGGCAACTCTCAAATTGTGCTTGCCCAGGACATGTGCAGTCTGTAGTTTGCACGGTCACGAATGCAGACTGGGACACTCGCTCATATGCTAGTGTCATGTGAGCTCTTGCATCGATCAGTTCTTGTTCGATATAGCTGTTGTTTAGCCTCCCGGTCTTTTATGGCTCCTGTAGTGTTCTAGACTGCGAGCAGTCTCTTTTGCTGAGAAATCGATGAACAGTAAGCGGCGAAGCTGCGATGAGAGAGCGGCAAAGCCGCAATCGGCAAACAGCGGGGGCTCGATTTCTCAGCAAAAGGGGGACTCCTCGCAGTCTAGTAGTGTTCTGGCCGGGATAACCTTACTGTTTAGGGATTAGGCAAACGTTAAGTTTTTTACATTCAGTAGACGTGTGACTGTGTATTACATAAGTTTTGAAAAAATGCACGCTTGTCTAAGTTTACTTTCTTTGGTCTTAAAATGATAGTCTAATTGGTAGAAGGCTGCCTGGCCGGGCACTTGCCCATTGTGCAAATGAGAATAAAAGAAAACAAAATCTACTTGTTCTGGACATGCAACCAGACGGGATTTTTGTCAAGCCCTGGGTCATGCATCAAAACAAATTTGTTATTCTTCTTCTTGATAAATTTGTTATTCTTAATATTATACCTGTGTGCTTGACAATGTGTTTACTGTGAAAAAGGAGAAATTTTCGTGATAAATAATGATAGATGGTGAAATTGTTCAGCTTGGTGAATTAATAATAAAGACAAAATGTTCATTTGTCATGAGCATGGGACAAAGAAAAAAATTCTGAGGATTTAAACCCATGACCTCCTATCTGGTATCAGATACGGGCAACTGGGAGGTCATGGGTTTGAATCCTGTTGGGGAGTCAGATTTTTCCTTTGTCCCACACTTGTAAAAATTGAACATTTCATTTTTATCAAGAAATTTGATATTGATCACTCTTGCGGACTTTCAATTCTTGAAATATAATAGCTGTTACAGAAATAATATCAAAATCTCAAAGTGTTGGGGGTATCACATGCCCTTATAATAATAAAATAAAATAAAATTTTATGTTTAAAATGAATAATTTTGCAAACTAAAGTTAATTAATAATCTGTTATAATCATTAGCAAACACCATTATCACATATTAAACAGTATGCAAAGTACATGTATAATATCAAACATATAATTTATCTGTTTTGGGCTTTCTGTTTACACTAAACATTCTTGGACAGTTTATACATTTAAATAATACTGTACATTTTGATGGGTAAATTTGTTCCTTTTTTTGCTTTGTATCAAGGCAAATCTAGCTTGATCAATATTATGTTCACTTGATTTTTTTATGTAAATAAATGTGCATGAAACAACTTTTGAAAATATTATTAATCCACAGCTTAAACACTAGCATACATCTATGTAAAGCAATAAATGAGGAAATAGTTGAGGTCTGCAATTTGGAGAGTAGAGCTGATTTTACGAGAAAAGTGGAATTAAATTTTTTTTTATTAATGCTAGACTGTCTTGCTAGATAAAAATATTTAATTTTAAAGTGCAAAGTGCTTTTATAGAGAAGTGGAACATGGAAAAAGTATATAAACTTAACCAGCATCAGATGTTTATAGTTAAATGTTAAAAATATTTAAGTGTATATTATTACATTAGTCATATTTATAAGCCATGACTGAACTGCATATTTTTGAATGCAATATTTCAGTTTTGAGAAAAACTTTTAAGAAATGGTTGTAAAGTAGTTTAATCTTTCAAATTGGTTAAAGAGTTGACTTAAAATAATATCTAACCTGCATCTGGTCAAATATGTTCAGTGTATATATCATGCATTAAAAAATTTGAAAAATACTGCAATTCCTGGCAAAAATGAATTTCATGAAATAATTGCAACCATTTTACTGATTTCTAAAAAACCCGACTTCATTCATTTTAGTACAAACAGTATTTAGCAGCCACGACTAGACATATATATAAGTTGTAAAAATAACTCCTCTCAACAGACATACTTATCACACAGAAAGAAAATAATGATTGATTCTGGCGTGCCATGAAAATGATTTGCAGCAGAGCTAAAATTACATAGCATTTCATTTTTTTTTTTCGGGCAAAATAATTGCCATGCAAAAAATATTAACCGAGTAAAGTATAATAAAAAAACATATTAATTGCATGGGCAAAAAAGGTGTTTTTAGACTTTAACAAAATAGTGGCTGTACCAGATAAAATGTATAGATATTATGTGAGCAAATGAAAACATCACTCATTGGTTTGGTACTAAAATAAATGGTTCCCGCTAACATTACCAGCAATTGCCACTTATTGTGGGCACAAAATTTTATATTTATTGAACCCATTAAGTATTGTTTTAATGAAAATTACTGTATAAATTCAGGTGCACTTTAGTTTATAGCCCAAGGAGCAAATGACATACACATTGTTTTGCAAATAACAATTCGCAAGAAATGAACTAGTAATTCTTTGAAATATATTGAAAATTGTACATCTTAGCTAACTTAAGCTGTTCGAAAATATTGTTTCTGCATGTAAATTGAAGCAATAAAATTTGGCATATGTTTCTTACAAGTTACATGTACTTAAATTCTCCTTTATTTTTTTATATTTCTTGGATTAAATATCTATTCAAACTTTTCAGTAAAAATGGCCATCACGACACAGACCATTCGCACGGCTGATGATCAAGTTTTGTGCAAAAGTTATTGAAATGGAAGATTACATCTTTCGGTTCCTTTCGGGTCGTGCTCTCTATGTCCTGCATTGCTAACCTCTTTGACAAGAACAACAACGCTTTTCACACAAAAATATCCTGAAAGGGTTTTTATCTGCAGAGAAACCAAGTCAAATTACTTAAAATTCACACGATAAAACACTACTTTCAACGGCGAATTCAAGACAAACAATCTGCTTGGAACAACCCTATGAATATTAATTAATTCTGACAATCTTGTTAAGAAGAACCTTATATCCCTTTCGAAACGTTCTGGCGTGATCTGAAACAACACACGCTTTATCTGGAAAGATAAACCATTGAAAATCGAAAGTTCGAACTCGATGGTATCTGAAATTACCGAGAGAAAGGTAGGCGGTAAAACAAATCGCTTCGCCGAGTTGCAAATTTATTCACTCTTACGTGCCCAGTCGAGCGTGGACTTCGAAAACACGCGTTGAAAATGTGCCACTTACGGAGTCAAATGAGAAGCCGAGCGATGTTTGTTTCGGCGAAACTTACAACGTTTAGACGACGAATACGCACAAACGTCTGCAGCAATAGTCTGCACATTTATGAGCCTTCCTGATCCGAACGTATTTTATTTCAATGAAGCTAATACAAGCAAATTTGTTCTCGCACGACAAGGCAGGAAATACAATACGATGCATGCAAATGAGCTCATGGGCGCACATGAATTTCACGACGGTGACATGTTACAGGGCTGCAATCACGCCGTTAGCGTTTTGCCGAATTTCAGCAATTCACATGTAGTGCGTGATTTTTATGTCGGAATAGAATAATACTCGACTTTGGTCTTCTCAGTTTTGACGATTCCCTTCATATTTAATGTAATCGTTCGTTTTCGATTTTAGCAATATATGCGCGCCCGGATTATGTCTGTGAGGCGACATAAAACGCTGTGTTAAATTGTCGTTATTTTGCTACGCCTTCACAAATAACGCTCGTCCCTGAATCAATAAGCATTCCTAGTTGCCTTGAATAACAGGAGAAACGGCCGAGAGATAATTTGTTGTTGAGTCTGGGGCATTCAATATGATGGAATTCGCAGGGATCGTTTCGTCACGTTTCCATCTCAGTTAACTCAAAAATGGGCGATTAAATCTGCGTATAAAAAGACATCCTTAAAGGCCCCTAAAACAGTGGCAATCATTCCATTGTATCACTATAAATCTTCAAATAATACAGATGCCAATGTTGGGAGTTTGTTTGCCAGTTCGAAGCGCTGTGGTTCGATGGCGAATGGCTTGGTCGTCACGTTGTCTTCAATTCGCTTCTCGGGTGACACTCCAGCCAACCAGCCATCTTTGCAAACTCTTCACCATAGTTTCAGAAATTATGAATGAGGCTTCGCGTCGAGCACTTAACCTACATATACATGACTCTAACCGAAAAATAAAGAACAAAACTACAGTGGAATATTTACCTTTACGGAGCGTGTTCCGTGAAAGCAGGCCAACTTATAGTGGACAAAAAACACTCCGTCTTATTTTGCTTTCGCAGTAGGACTTCTCTCCAGTACGCGTGCGCACACAATAATCGACGATATTGAAGAAAGATTCATGCGATCGCGTCGCGTCTGAAGCAGATTTACATTACAAAACACACTACAAAAGCGACAGATCTTTGCTGATTGCCTCCCAGTCAACAAATTTCAAAGCATTACATGCTTAAATCCAATGCTGAGACCACTTGGAACAAGGGAAAGCAAAATTCTGGCTCTGTTGTGATGCTTGGCAAAGCGCTCCAAAACAGACAAAATAATTATCAAAACCGCGACAGGGAAATTCGATACAACAATACCAGACTAGTTTTCATTTGGGAATTTAAGCGGAAATGCCTGGCCAAATCCGTCGTAGTTGCTACAGGGCGTAACACTGTATTGTCGTTTCCAAAAGGTTATTTTTTAAATATTCAACTTCTTTCGAACACCGTTCTTCATCTCGCAGATTAAATTATCGCGGAACTTCATTTGGAACTTAGCCATTGGAAGGCCTGGTTTAACTCTTCGAGATGTCTAATTAAAGATGGATCAATTTATAATCATTATGTTAACCTTTGAAAATCTAGATGTAGAAGACAGCTTTATGGTCCAATAATTCGATCGAATGAGTTTCAAAGGTATGAGAAAAAAGCCGACGAAATAAATTCTGTTACTATGTTTTCCATTATTTTTTCAATTATTTTTCCTCTTTCACATGTCATCATGGTGATGATGGCTCGAAAATGCTAGGCAACCTTCGTTTATCATTGGAATCGTATATCGCGACCGGAAGCTGCAAATCATTTCTAAACGCGCGGTATTTCACACTGACATTTCTCGCAATCTGTTTGGCTAATACCTGCTGAAATGTATAAGTTTGAACACGGTTGTACTATCTAGTTGCTCGCGTTTTCTTCTTACTAACGTTGTCTTGATCCTCCAGTACAAGTATTTTATCAAAAGACCTTAGAATTAATCCATTTTTTATCAACGTCCATTTTCTCTGAATGTCAATTCCTCGTTGACGGTGAAAAAAGATAGCGCGACGAAATCATTAACACAATCCATTTTTCAACTTCAGAAGTTCTTCCAGCGTCGCGATAGGACAGCGGGAAAAACATTGACGAGTACCTGGCCCAGATCCGCCAGTTATAATTCGTTAAAAACTCTGCTCGTAAATTATTAAGCATAAAAGACTACATGTCTAAAAACTGAAGTACCTGAAATCCACTTCAATAGGTGAATACAAGCCAGAACTTGTGGCCATCGTAGATGTGATGGATTATTTCGGCAGGCGCTCAAAAATACAAAACAGTGTTGCAACAACGAGCAACACACTGCTACAACGTCTTTTTCTCGATGATTTCGCAGACAAAACAAACCCTTATTTATTCGTTTTTGTTAGCCGTTCAACACAAACCAAATTCTTGCGGCGCGCCATTTTATCCCAAGATCTCAACCCGTATTCTCAAGAAAGGTCAGTTTCTCAGCCAATCAGAATGCAGCAAAACGCACGCGAGAAACATCTGTCAAGTGTCATTCTTGGGTTTGTTCTTCGAGACCGCACGCAAAATGCAAGCTAGAACAACTTTGCAAAGAAAATACGAATAAAAAAAACCGAGCTTAGAAAAAGCTTTTAACGAGAAGCAAAACTCAACGGAA
>OY855912.1:6187500-6295000 GCA_963693305.1 Meandrina meandrites | reverse complement strand
GATCCACGTGTGCAGTGGGCTCATCCAAGATGATGATCTTGTTTTGCTGTAAGAGCACACGAGCCAAACAGATTAACTGCCGTTCTCCTTACACTGATATTTGTACCATGTTCCAATAACTCGTAGTCCAGTTGTCCTTCCAGATTTTCCACCAACTGTTTCAGTCGCACTTCATCTAATGCTCGCCACAAATCCACATCCTGAAACTGCTCCATGAGATCAAGATTCTTCCTCAACGATCCACTAAAGAGAACAGGAGTTTGGCCAAGAACGGAAACACACCGTCTTGCCTCTTGGAGATTGATCTCCTTTATTCGAACATCGTCGATAATGACATCACCACCAGGGTCAGGCATGCGTAAAAGAGCTGCTACAAAAGATGATTTCCCAGCACCCGTCCGTCCTGCAACACCTATCTTTGCTCCTCCTTTGATCTCGATATTGACATTCCTTAGCACTTGAGGTCTCCCCGGATAGTATGTCAATGATACGTCTTGGAATGTGATCTTTCCTTCGTGTGGCCAATGTTCCCGGGGAAGTCGTTTAAGCTGATATCCCGGCTCAGAATCAAGCTCGGTGTACGTCATAACTCGTTCAACTGACGTCATTAGATTTTCAACATCTGACGACATTCTGACGGCATATTGAGTTATATCCGCAGTCTCGATGACGTAAACCAATGCAAGGCCGGCAAAAGCTGGTTGAAAAGTTGAAAGAATACATGCTTTGTCAAAAGGAGCCCTCGCATTAAAGGAAAAGGAAAAGGAAAAGGGGAAATTTTAAATTAAAATAGTGTTATCTTAAAATAGTGTTATCTTTCGTTTCAATCAGCGTGTTCTCGCAGATTGCGAGCCTGAGGTTTCTATTAAACAATTAGATTATGAGCTCGAGATTTCTATCGCGTGACAATTGACGAGGGCGCAGCCCGAGTCAACTATCACGCGATAGAAATCGAGAGCGAATAATCTAATTGTTTTAGTATAAATCTTTTCTGGAACAGCCTCGACCAGTAAACTGTCTAAATCTTCTTCACGGACACTTCGAACACGTAAAGAAGCGGCCGCCATTTTGTTAGCAAGAGCACACTGCCACGCTACTCACTATCTATCACATGTGTGATAGAACTCTAGTAGATTTATACTAAGAGGTGATATACACTCTTTTTCATACAGGAACGTCTAATTTTGGGGCTGAGGCTGAGCGTTCTTATCTATTTTGCGTTTTGAGGCTGATATAGTTGATTCAGCCTTCATAGAAATCAAGACCAAATAATCTAATTGTTTTAGTGAAAGTGATGTTGAACTTAAAGCGATTTCAAATAAGCGGCTGGGTCCGGCGTCACAATTAACATCTTCACGAAAAATCAGCTAACACAACCGACACGTTTATGGATCGACACCAAAACAGCAATTTAAATCAGTGAATTTGCAAGTGAGCAATTGCCAATAAGCATTACAAATTAAACTTGCGTGCAAGGAAATTGTGGGCCTCCAAACAAAGCAATATGTTTAATTTTATCATTCACGGAAAATGTTCTTTGACGTTTTAGTTGTATTCCTTTGACTGCGTTTTTCTTTTGCACACACATAAATTTCGAAAGGGAAACAAAAATTTTCAACTTTGACATATTTTAACATTTCTAAAAAGTAATAAAATCCATGCGCAAACGAGTACATAGAAGTGGGAATGAAAAATTGTTATTAACCGATCAGATTGCATGGCGATCAAAACAGATTTGGCCAGACGTGTTCTACCCGGCAAGTGCCAGAAAAGTTTTGGTTTAATACGAATTAAGATCGTCTTACAACATGGCCGTGACTAAAACAAAAAACAGAAATCCAGAAATCCGCTAGGTGACTGGAACCCATTTCTGCATACTGTGCTACCATTGCTAAGAAATGAAAGCTAACCGCAAGCAAACAGGAGTGGGTTAATTAATATTCTTCAGGAATACCATAATAGGCCATTTCTGAGTTACCCTTTGCCTCTGTTTCAAAACGAGTCTACGTGCGAAACCATTCAAATTAAAATGAGTTTGATTTGCATGAAAATTAGTGGTGCTTGTAATATTGCTACAGCCATTTTGTCGTGGAGACGTTCTGAGCATCGTAAAGTGGCCAGAAGAAAGACATAAGCTCTGATAATGGCAAATATGAAGGCCGCGCCAACAAGACAGCCATACACACCAAGGTTCGTTGAGTCTCGTTGTTCTGTTGGTTGTTTCATCGTTAAGTATGCAAGCCACACGTCGGGGGAGACCAAGATTGCTAAAAAGGGTGGAAAATGGAAATACATTCACGATAACGCTTTATTAATCTTATTATTCATTCATTCATTCATTCATTCATTCATTCATTCATTCATTCATTCATTCATTCATTCATTCATTCATTCATTCGTTCGTTCGTTCGTTCGTTCAGTCGTTCAAGTCTCCAGTAAACTTTCTGCCCCCTTCCCCCTCCCCCTGCACCCATGCCCTCTCCCTGCTGTTTTATTAATGTCTTTATACAAAGTAAGATTCCTGGGTCAAGACAAAGCTTACCTTGGGTGATGAAGCAGAAACAAATTCCTGCACAGATCACCAACAGAGGCACTCCGCTTCTGAAGTAGTCCCAATAAAGCTTGGATGATACCACTCCGATTGCGCGGTTCTCTCGCTGTATTATGAGACCCTTAGCTTGGCTGCTTAAGACTTCTGCTCCATCACCGCCATCAGTCCACTGCCCATCTTGATGCTCTGCTACTAAACTGTGATCTAGTTTACTTTCTCTTGGAATTTTCTTGAGGAGCGGGTCAACAGTTTCATTTAAAATACCTTTCTCTTGTAGCTCGGTAAAACTTCCCTTTCCCAGGACACGCCCTTTGCACAGCACAATAACTTCGTCAGCGATTCTCATGTGCTGCTCTTGGTGAGAGGCTAGCATTCGAGTTTTATCGCATAACAAGCCTTTGATGCATTTCTCAAAGATATGTTGGCCAACTTTAAAGTCCATAGCACTCAGAGGGTCATCCAGTAAGTAAAGGTCTCCATCGGCATAAATTGCGCGTGCTAAACTTACTCTTGCCCGCTGGCCTCCACTCAAAACTGCGCCGCATTCGCCAACTACTGTCTTGTCAGAGTCAGGAAATTGTTGGATGTCTTCTGTGAGGGCGCATGCTTCGATGACACGGTTGTACTTGTTTTCGTCATATGATTTACCAAACAAAATGTTTTCTCTTATAGTCCCGGAGAAGATCCAGGCCATCTGAGGCACGTAAACAAGCGTCCCTTGAAAGGTTATCTTTCCGCCTGTATCTGAGACCTCACAGCGATTGCTGACAGTAGAGTGGATTTTCCACTGCCCACTGGTCCCGTGATGACTGTCAAACTTTTCGGGATTGCTACGAGTTCTATATCTTGCAATATATATTGATCTCTGTTAATCTGCTTGCATGTCAGATTGGTCACACTAAGAATCGCCGTGGGCTTAGTAAAGGAAGGCTTGTCTCTAATAGCATCCTAGTTGGAATCGTTCATTCCTTCTATCAGCTGAGTATCTATAGCATCACTGCTTTCTCGTGATGACACTGTCATCTTGTGACGCCTGTTCCTTGAAGTTTGTTCGCATAAAGACAGATTGTCCAAGAGAAGGAACTCCTCTATTCGGTTGAGCGAAGAATAAGCTTCGGCCATTTCCAGCAACCCGACAGCCACACGATAGGAAATGCTTAATTGCAGAACATTGTTGAAAGAGAGCAGCATGAAAACATTAACAGGTGTAATGGGGTGACCAGTTAGTACAAGAGTGATGACAGAAACCAGGGTCGCCATAGCTGCTGAAGTGTACTTCAAAGCCCCTACAGCTGACAGAAGGACGCTCTTGGTGCGAAGAACGCTGATCTCTTGTCTGAAATAAAATTCACAAATCTCGACATTGGCGCCCCTCTTTCACACGACAGTTTCGCGATTCGACCAGAAAAATTCCAAAGTGATGACGTACCACTACAGACATTCGCACAGTCTCCGATTGGTTGTTGCTTGTTTTGAAATTTCGCGGGAAAGTAACAACCAATCACGGACACTTCACGGTTCACTGCAGACTACGTCATCAGCATGAATTTCAGCGCGTGAAGAAAACGTGTTTACACAAGCTTGTCTCGACCCTGGACTAAATAGACCACCTTAGAGCGAAGTATATCACCTGTATGAGAAAATGCCATATGTCTTTAGGTTATATTTCTAGCAATGACTAAATTTTAATTACAGCAGTGACAAGCTGTTAACTTAAATCCTCAACCAAAATCTTTAGCAATCAAACATATCACTAAATTAGGAAGTCACCATGCTTGAAAGAAAATTCGTTGAAATTTATAGAATGCTCAATTTTCGTCACATAATAATAATAATAATAATAATAATAATAATAATAATAATAATAATAATAATAACTTTATTAACGTGTCAAAAGGAGTAGCTGAGGGGAAAAGTCCCCTCTACTAATTGTGGACATCTAACTAACCTTATTAAAACCATTCACTTACTATGAATACTACAAAAACTGGCACATATATTAACTTAACTAAAAGCTACAAATCCTAAACTACATTAAAATATTAAAATTATGTAAATCATTTGTAAAAATTATCTATAAGCGGCCAAATATGTTAAAAATTGTGTATCTCAAAACTACATTAAAAATATTAAAATTAGTCAAATCATTTGTAAAAATTATCTATAAATTCCACGCTTAAGTTCAGCACACCTCTATTTAGCGGTCAGCTGGCCATTTACCAAAGTCGATGCACCGCTTAATAGAGATTATACTGTAATTAACATTTCTCTTACCTCCTTGTTGCTTTTATCTTTTTTCGGTACTCATCCTCCCACGCATGCGTTTTGATGGCACGGATTCCAGACAAGATCTCGTTCATGAGCGAGATGCGACGATCAGACACGGCAGCAGTGCGCAGGCGCAGTGCACCAGCAGCAAAAGAGAGGAGACCAAAGTATGGAACAAGTAATATCAGAAAAAACACGCCCATAAGCGCTTGCCAGCCGATCAAGTAACAGAGTAAAGCTGTGACAACTGTCACGTCAATTGTAGCCGTAGCTAAGAGAAAAGGCCATTTGGTATCTTCCATTCTTTGTACGTCATTGGATACAAGGTCGATGACGCGTCCTGTGGTATACGCCGTCAGTGTTTGCTTGCTTAGGAGAGGGATCTAGAACGAAGTAGAATATTTCTGAAATCATTATCGGGGGGGGGGGGGGGGGGGTTGGTTGGGGGAGGGGTTAGTGGGTTTAGCGGGCGAGTTGTAAAAGTCCCAGTCGCTTGATACGACTGAATTTGGGACTATTAATACTTTTTTATATACACAGGATAAACACTAGCATATGAAAGTAGTGCTCAACGGCCACGTAAAAGTACTGCTCACAATAGCTTTCATTTGAATGGTCACACACTAGGGTTTCATCCACCGACTTAAACGTTAGAACTGTATTGTAAAGCATACAGTATA
Source organism: Meandrina meandrites (assembly GCA_963693305.1). Classification (NCBI taxonomy): domain Eukaryota; kingdom Metazoa; phylum Cnidaria; class Anthozoa; order Scleractinia; family Meandrinidae; genus Meandrina; species Meandrina meandrites. Next base: position 6,289,501 of record OY855912.1, on the reverse strand, counting down.
CCCCATATCCCCGTGAAAGTACGGGTACTAAATAGCTTTCATTCCAATGGCCACTGTTATATTGTTTAATCCACAAGTTGAAACTAAAGCCGAGAATTTGATTCTATTTAGTGTAAGCAAAGGGTCAAGCTACATACCTTTAGATAGATGATGCCTTTAATAGCACTAGTGAGTCTGATACCCAACAGTTCTTTTCGGAAGCAGAAGTGTCCATTACTTAGACTCTTAATCAAGGCGTTCACACCCATCGCTAATGCACAACCGTAAAGGAGAACGTCATTCCGTGTTTCCGTGGCTGACATCAGAGAAGAAATCAGATATCCGAGAAACAACGGTTGAAAGATGCGACAACAAGAATCTACAATTCCTGTGAACATGATGGTTGAGAAATCCTTTACAGATTTCATCTTTACAACACTTTTCCAGAATTTTGGTCTCTTGCCGCTTCTTTCGCATTTTGCTTTCTCGTCGTTCCATTTTGTTTGGAGCTTTTCAGTCACTGAAGATGTTGAGTTTTCCTTGGAGAGAGGTAAAAAGTCATCCTGCTCTAAAGCTCGTTCACTGCCTGTGTTGATGACATTGTTCATCCATTGGAAGAAAAGGAAGGATAAAAAACTGACGTTTTTTTCTTCACTGTCTTCGGAGCAAATCTTTTTGTAACCACTCCTTTCCATTGTTCAGAATCTATTAAATAAGACAAAAAAAGGCGAAGGCCGTTAAGAGAGGAAAGGCCAAAAGTAATTTCGTAAAACGACGCTTCAAACGGCCCACGCAGGCGAAGAACACAACACATTAGTCGATTAGCATTTCATTTAACTTTATTGAGATTTTCAGAGCGAAATGTAATTTAGATATGTAATTTTCGGAGCTTTATTCGTAATCCTCATAGATTTCAATATTTCTTTTGTTCGTCCCATGTCAACAAACAATAATTAACCACGAATGCATAGGGTGGTCTGCCTGTGCTGGAACAGGCTACCTTTGTCTCTAATCGGCAGCCTTTCTTTAATATCTACATACCAAGGAACGGTAGTTTGTTTTTGGTTTCTAGTTCCATGGTAAATTGGACAGAGGGATGGCAGTTGTCATCCTCTCTTGATAAAAGTTAAATACGTTGTTTACTCGATATTTGAGTGGACCAGACTTCTTATCATAACGAACAACGAGTCACTCTCAACAGAGTCAACAGAGGATGTTTTCATGATGTTTTGCATCACTGAAAGAACTGTAACAGCGACCAAGTGAAAGCATTTCGCCGTATTAGCTTTGAATAGGCCATTTCCAAGTTACCCTTTGCCTCAGTTTCAAAACGAGTCTACGTGCGAAACCGTTCATACGAAAATGTGTTCCACCTTCACGTCCATTTTAATGCAAATCAAAGTCATTTTCATTTAAATAGGTTCGCACGAAGACTCGTTTTAAAACTGAGGCAAAAGGCAACTCGGAAATGGCCAATTAGTTAAGCAACATCGTCTCCAAGGCTTTTCTCTTCTTCGTGGGGGCGAAGAAGGGAAAAGTCCTGAGGACGAGGTTGTTAAAAAAGTGGGGTCCAGTTAAACGCCAATATCATTAAAAATGTTTTTATTCAGTAAAATTGAATTTCATAATATTATTACCGAATGATAGGTGAACATTTTCCCAAAGTTTCACAGCCATCGCGTCAAAGCCTAAAAAGTTATAACCCAAAGTTTGTTATGGACAAGTGCGCCCGCAATAACTACGTATACGGAGTCACCTTAAACAAACTTAGCGCATTTCTTCAATTAAAAAGTTTAGAAAACTGTTCTTAAACGAAGCGAGAGGCGCGCGAAGAACGATTATTTTATATGATAAGCTTATAAAAAGCGGGATTTTGAATAGGAGGTGTGATATTTGTCATCCATTCTTTGCTCAAAAGAAACCCCTGGTGTACGGGTTAAACCTGCTCGAAAAGTTTGCGTGTTCAATAAATATATGCGGTGCGCGTTTTGTTGAGTTGCAAAAAATTCGCATGCACGTATTAGGTTCGTTTATACATCTCGTGGTTTGAATGCTATAACGTGACAGACAGCTATTATGCACTATGCAGCGCGAGATTTTCCGGTAAACAACTGGCGGCTAACAATTAAAGGTTTTCGTAGGCATCTCCATAAATGCTTTTAACCGTTCATAGATAAAACGTTTTGCTAAATAGAACCACTGTTATACGGATTTAAACTGTTTGAAGTTTTGATTTTGAATTTATTTCCGTTGAAACACTTTGGAGTGAGTAACGTTTATTTAACAATTAGACTCGTAGCCTGCAAGGGCTACGGGTCGATAGCCCATAAGGCGTGTTGATTTCACGGGTCTTCGGCTTCGCATCGAAAAAAGTAATAAATATCCTTGTGTCCAACGAATGGGATGTTTCCCTAGTGTCCTTGTACATGATAGCTTCAATAAATAGTTGGTTATGGTAAATAGCTTTTAGCATTTTGTTCCGGGATTGGGAAATCAGTTGCTGTTAGCGGTAGTGTTTTATTTCTAAGTTTAAACTATACTTTTTCAGAGGCGAAGTTGCAGCGGGCTTATTCTTTAGAAATAACTCCGTGCTATTTAACAAGTAGACCCGAAGCAAGGGCTACGGGTCAATAGCCCATAAGGCGAAGCCGAATGGGCTATTGACCCGTGGCCCTTGAGGACGAGGGGTCTAATTGTTTTAGTATCACCCAACTAGTCGGACAGAAAAAGCAATAATAAAGTGCCTAAGCAGGTTATTGTTTGCGCCGCTCATGGGAGTTATTCAAAACTACCTTACATGGCCATTTCAAAACTTACTTATTGTTTTCGAATTTCAACAAATTTCTTGAAACGATTTAATAGTTATGTTGTATAATTACTACTAAGTATATTAGTTGTTACCACCAAAATTAATGATCATATCCAATCCGTAGGCTTGAGAAAATTTCCATGTAGCTTTAAAGAAGTATTGGACAGAAAATTTGCAGATAAAAAATGATCAGATAACCACATTATTTTATTATACTGATCTTTTAGGTCCTTTTAGTTTAGGTTGGTGGAGCCTGGTGGACGAATCATGAAATGCAGCCGAATGGCGCTAAAAACTAAAGAAAACATGTAACTTTAGAAAGAGGAAGGAAGAAAATTTCAGGAGACAAACTGTTTCCTTGATGTGCAGCCGGAAGAAAATGAAGAGGGTTGATCTTACGACTGAAGCATTACTTCTGTTATGTATTGAAGCTTTTCTTATTATCACGCCTGACAGCTGACGTTCGATTGTTACTCCTTCAGCAAAGAAATTTAACAATCTGAAACAGCCAACAAGTGACAGAAGCGATAACATTGCGCCGTATTATCGACTTGGACACTTGTATTGGCCGCCTTATGAGGAAAATATTAATTGTTCTGAAGACCACATCATATGAAACAGACTAAACGGACGGAATAAACGGTGGACTCCACTGCCGGCCGGTTTTAAGTACGTTAATTTGGGATTGCAAATAAACTTAAAAAAATGTTTAAATGAGTTGTACTCGTCAACATTTCCCCAGACGTAAGTCGTCCATGCTTTTTCTTGTTCAAATTTTTTCGAAAACGTAGCGCATACATTTTCTCTTGTTAATTTGCGCGCGTAAATTTACGCGACGGATTTTAGTGCACGTTACGATTTGTGGGTTGATCAGTTGGCTCATTCGTAGAGGCCCGATATCTTTGCTTTATTGGTATTTTTAAATAGGCAATCAACTTTTATCAGTCGGGCCGATTTTTGTACGCGCAATTACATTTGAAATAAATTTCAGTTTGAAGACCGTTTGGGCTGTCAAATCGGAGCAGACCTTCACCGACAGTAGAAATCAACTTTCTGTAAGTGATGAAATGGCGAAGTAAAAACTTACCTTCCTTTTCAATAGCTTGATCTCAGCACTTGCTATTAATATTTAGTAGCAGACAGGTTAGTTGCTGTGTCCAGTGAGACATAATTACAGCTCTTATTGCGCGGTCTGCTCTCGTTTATACGCCCTGTCAGGTGCGGAATGGCCAAACATTTATGCATATATCAATGAATTCGGTGAGCTCTCAAGCATGAACGATTTAAGGCGCCAAAAGTTTGGAATAATAATAATAATAATAATAATAATAATAATAATAATAATAATAATAATAATAATAATAAGACTCTTTTTTTGGAGTCGTTTTTATCCTCAAACACTTATTTGATTGTTAAATAATGTTAAACAATAAAGATTGACGTTTTCAATGATAGGCACGTTCTAGTTTTAGTAGTAAACACAAAATATGAAAATGGGTTTTTATATACTGTGATTTTTAATTTATCATGTTGCATTCCGTATCCTCGGTATTCTTTGTTGATTTCACGGGTCTTCGGCTTCGCATCGAAAAGAGTAATAAATATCCTTGTGTCCAACGAATGGGATGTTTCCCTAGTGTCCTTGTACATGATAGCTTCAATAAATAGTTGGTTATGGCAAATAGCTTTTAGCATTTTGTTCCGGGATTGGGAAGTCAGTTAAACTGTACTTTTTCCGAGGCGAAGTTGCAGCGGGCTTATTCTTTAGAAATAACTCCGTGCTATTTAAAAGTAGTAATTACCTTTAGGTTCGGAGTTTAACTAAGGGATATTGTATACAAGGTGTAAATTGTAAAGACAATTGTTCTTTGGTATTTCGTTTGTACAGGAACTGATTGTCCAACTCGAAAGTCGAAAACAACTTAGTATTAAAATATGGAAGTAAGTGGAACAGGGCTAGAGTAGTAAGAAAACGCCTTTCTTGTTCGAAGTTTCGCACAAGTTGTTGTTTGAATATTGCTTATACAAAAACCTTTAGTTTGGCCTTTCTGTGTAACCTTATGATTTAATTTCAATATTATTTTGTAAACACATTCCTTGTAATTTTTATATTGCTCGCGTTGTTTTGTTTTGACCAGTTGTCGTACGGTTGATAGTGGAATTTTAGAAAGAAAAACGATTTCGACGATAAAAACAATTCGAAGGTTTTTATGCTAATGTCCTGAACGCACAGACGTACTACAGCGTTACGAAAAATGCGCAAAAAAGGTTTTAGCCAATTTTACCCGAGTGCGCACTCGATTTCACTCAGTTTCCGGCGGAAGTTAATTAACACCTAACTATAAACAGGCAATATTTTTGCCAACAGCCCAAGGGATTTCGAGGTGGCCAAGTGGAATCGCCGCTGCGCGGCTGATTTAGCTTGATCACCGAGTCGCGGGTTCGAATCCATACTTTCAGGGGTTATCCTAAATGGTTTGGGGGCCGGATAACCTCTCCCCGGGTGGAAGATTCGAGTTTGCGACTCAAGGAATTATCCTCCAGCGGGCTTGGGGGCCGGATAATTCTTCCCCGAAATTCCGACGCTTTTTTCCATTTTTTTTTCTGTCTTTTTAATTTTTTTTAGTCGGTATAACTTCCCTTCGGCCTCCTTTTTCAAACTTTCGTCCGTTTAATTATTCGCCCTGGTGTAAAGGCCTCATATTTGCTTTTTTCACTTGATCAGTTTGTCGTACATCACGACTTCCCTCTCGTTCTTTCCTGTGCTCTCAATACTTCTGGCCTCCTTAGCCGGAAGATTTTATTAGGCAGCTGGAATAGTTTTTTGCACTCTGAAAAAGATACCCACTAGCTGACGAATAACAGTGCATGTTTATAAACTGAAAGTAACATTACACCAATTTCGTGATATGATCGACCTCGGAAAATCATGAGCCAGGTTACGTCTATTTTTCAACTTCTACAACTTGCGTTCTAGTTTTGATATCTTTTGGCCGAACTGAGTTATGTGATCGTGGCTGTTGTCTGCTAAAGTTTTCTCCGTTTTTGACCGTCACAGTGTTTACACCAGCTTTGCTTACGTACATCAGTGCAACTTATTTTGCGAGTCTCCAACTGAAAATATTGATCGCGCGACATCGCACTGGAGCTTTCAAGCCATCTTCTGCATTCTTTCGCTTCACTATAAATGTTTCACTTGCAATGGCACAGCTACTGATTCAATCGTTTGCTCCACCACAGGTCTGTTTCTCGTCTCTGCGGAGATCTGTCTGCTTTCACAGGCAAGAGTATTAACTTAAGTTCTTTAATCCGCTATATTCTGCGCCACACGCTTTTCAGATATCTTTGCATTCTTCTTATCGGTGGACTTGTCGCGGCCGGCTTGCTGAACGTGACGTGTCTGACCGTCTGAAGTGAATCCATCCAGCGCAAATCAAACTTCAGATTTTCACCGTGTAGAATTCTTCTGACCGTGTGCGCGCTCGCCGTAGGCGTTGTGCATTCAACTCTCACAGGGAAAGCTGTTCCACAGTGATACGTACGTGGTTACTGTGCTTTGGCAGATCCGTGTTGCCTGCGGTATTCCAACTGAACTGTGTTTCGTACTGTAAGTATTAATGCGCGAGAGGCCCTCTTCGTGTTTTAGCCTCCGCCTTCTTCCTCTGCAGGCATTGTGATAACGATCATACTTGTAAAAAATTCTGTTGTCGTTATTTGTGTCGCATCCAGAATACCTGAGCCAGCTATAGTGACGGCCCAAAATACGACTATAGTATACAGATTCTTGGCGTGGCAGTACATCGTCGGCTTTCGCATTGAAAATCTGGAGAGTGGCCGGGGATATTGGTTTTGTTGACTTTAAAAGAAAGCAAGACTGAATCACTAGTTATTTTCACGCACAATTTAAGTATTTTTAAATATCGTTCACGTACGTTTCTGCGTTGGCTGAGTACTATCATTCAGTCAAAATTGGAGATAAAGTGAAAGTGCTAACGAACAATTATAGATCGAACTGTGAAGTACACATTTACGTTACACGTTAAACAAAGACTTTCGCACGTATTAATCAGTCTGCGTATTTAAATTGGCTGAAGTTTCTTTAAAAAGAAGCACTTCATGAATTTAACGTAAACACACGAATGTTCGTTGGCACTTTCATTCTTAATATTCTAAACGCAACTGATTATAAAACTACCAGCAAAGAAAACAGCCTCATATTGTAATTTGCTGGAAACGGTTTGATGTTTGCTGTTGTTCAGCTGAAGTCGAGCTCCTGGTCTAAATGTGGTTCGTTTTCTCTGCAGAAACGTTCGCCTGATGTTTGAGCGATGTCGACTTTCCCTGGCGTGAAAGATTAAATTCCACTGACGCGAAGTAAATGTGGGATTTTAAATCCTTTTTACACTGTAAGAGCGGCTTGCCCTAAGGATCACCTAAACCTATGCAAGATAGAAAAAGTCGATTTTCTCAAACTTTGACCAGGACCCGCGCAGCAAGATTTTAAGTGGGGAGGCTTAAGCATGAGCCAGATTTTTTTTTTTTTTGGGGGGGGGGGGGGGGGGGGGGAGCAGAGGCATGCTACCCTGGGAAAATTAGGGTTTTAGTTACTCTCAGATATCGGAAGGTGGATTTAATATTAACAAACAGTGTGTTAAAGCGCAATGTTTTTACAACTTGAAACAGCAACGCACCGCAAACAACAATGGTGCTAACGTACCAAGATCTACAAGAGATTATTGCATTTATTTGCGCTGGCCTTCGAGCTGGCGTTGTTTAGATTTGCTGCACCACGCTGATGAGTCCCAAAAAGGACGGAATGGCTGTCCGCGATTGTAACCCTACTTTATGTTCTGGTCGTGTTGGTGTCTTGCAAAGTTACTTTTTCACATAGTACTTATCGGCGTTGCTATATTATACTTTTACTCGAAAAAATAGTTTTGACGGATAAATCCATGTACCAGATTGATTTTTTTGGCCCACGAATTTGACCTAAATTTTGACATGACAAAACATGGTCGAAGTGTATAATTTTTAAAATTTGATAAAAATTCAGGTTCAAATGTCTTTCGGTTCTGACAGCGCTAAACTACTGTTAAAAGATGATATTTTAATACTATGTTTCAGCCTTGCCTGCTGCGGATGTTATTTTGTCTTGCTCGCATTTGAAAAAAGTGGAATTTTAGGGCCGATCTTGGCACTTCGAGCGGTCAAATACGAAAAGCCGTCTCGTGAAAAAAATAAAAATCGAAACAACCTCAAAGTTACATTTTTGAAACTAGTTAGTAAAAGCCTTTACCCTGTCAAAGTTTGAGAAAATCGAATTTTTCTATCCTGCATAGGTTTAGGTGATCCTTAGGGCAAGCCGCTCTTAATTCCTCAAATTTGACAGTTTGACAGTTAATTGACAGTTAAAGTATGATAGAGCGTGAGCATGATCTCAAGCAGAGTTCTGGGTTTCAACCAGTAGTGTGAGTTGTTGTAAAATTACAGTGATTAAAGAAGTGTTCAGCGAACAGAAGTTGTGATCATTGCTGTGGGAGCAGAGCTTTTCCCCTAAAGAGTTCCGGCTTTGACATGATATGGCAGATTTGTGTAGCTAATCTACAATATATTAAAAGGTACTTCTTACTTCTTTAGAAAATGAACAATCTATTGAAATGCAGACGTCTGTGAATAAAACATTTAAAAACTTGCAAACCGGATCCTCTAGAAATGGCAAAAGCTGACACTAGTAGCTTGCGTTTGCGAACTCACCGACAGATTGATCGTAAAATGTCCCATGCGATAACACAGGGGCCCATGCAGGCGGTGCGGACTGTTCGTATGTTAAAAAAATATATAGAAATGCTTGAGAATATCGAAACGGTCTTATCATAGTCCATAGAATTGCGAACGCGACATGATTAGTTCACAAATATGAAAATCCATGTCCGTAGGGTGGGGGGGTTCGAGGGGTTCGAACGAACCCCCTAAAATTTTTGAAGTCGGCATTTTTGGGAAGTTGAAAAGATTGAAAAAAAATGTACACAAAACAATCAAAAGACTGTGACTAGTCGATTGCACGGACGACTACCTTCCTTGCCAGGATTATCGGAGAAAGCCGCAACATTTTGGCACTATAATGAGAAGTTCTAATCTTTTGGATTGGTTAATTGATGTCAGATAATTCATCATCATTCATCATCCTTTCAATTTCTTGTCCACTCATCCACCCTGTGTGTAATTTTAATATTTGTGTTTTGAAAACTGTCTAAATGCGCACACTCATTTCAGAACATTTCAGAATTTTTTTTAGAATGATAATAGGCCATTTCCGAGTTGCCCTTTGCCTCAGTTTCAAAACGAGTCTACGTGCGAAACCATTGAAATGAAAATGACTTTGATTTGCATGAAAATGGTCGTGAAGGTGAAACTCATTTTCATATGAATGGTTTCGCACGTAGACTCGTTTTAAAACAGAGGCAAAAAATAACTCGGAAATGGCCTATTACTTTCGGAAGAGCTAATATTGAATGAAAAGGCACCCACCTCAGAAATGATGTCAAAATGCAGGAAATGGCACTTGAGGGAACCTAAATTTGCAAAATTTCCTGGGGAGGCATGCCCCCAGACCCCCCTAGAGGCTCGCGCCTTTGGCGCTCGTGTTAGCGCCGGCTAAAAAATATCTCCCAAAAAATGAAAGAACCCCCCTCAACAGAATCCACCCTACGGGCCTGAAATCACTTTACTCCAAACTATTGCGTCGTAATCAAACTAGGCTGTTCTCTAACATATATAATGAGGCTTCTTTATAGTGGGTAATAGCTCACATTTCACAAACACAACATCATCACAAAAAGTATTGTTTTGGTCAGGTTCGAGTATTCATTGTTCAATATCTGATAGTTGAGCAAGGCTACTCAGTTCACTTCCCTCCCTGTGTAGTAGTTCATCAAAGGCTCCAAACTCGACTACCTTCCCCTCCTTGAAAACCAGAATCATGTCACAGTCTCTGATAGTGTTCAAACGATGAACTATAGTGATAACTGTGGAGTCCCTCAGTTTCTCACGCACTGTGTTCCAGATTGTTTGTTCTGTGTCTGGATCCACGTGTGCAGTGGGCTCATCCAAGATGATGATCTTGTTTTGCTGTAAGAGCACACGAGCCAAACAGATTAACTGCCGTTCTCCTACACTGATATTTGTACCATGTTCCAATAACTCGTAGTCCAGTTGTCCTTCCAGATTTTCCACCAACTGTTTCAGTCGCACTTCATCTAATGCTCGCCACAAATCTGCATCCTGAAACTGCTCCATGAGATCAAGATTCTTCCTCAACGATCCACTAAAGAGAACAGGAGTTTGGCCAAGAACGGAAACACATCGTCTTGCCTCTTGGAGATTGATCTCCTTTATTCGAACACCGTCAATAATGACATCACCACCAGGGTCAGGCATGCGCAAAAGAGCTGCTACAAAAGATGATTTCTCAGCACCCGTCCGTCCTACAACACCTATCTTTGCTCGTCCTATGATGTCGATATTTATATTCTTTAGCACTTGAGGTCCCCCCGGATAGTACGTCAATGATACGTCTTGGAATGAGACTTTTCCTTCTTGTGGCCAATGTCGTTCCACTTTGTACCCAGGCTCAGAGTCAAGCTTGGTGTACGTCATAACACGTTCAACTGACGTCATTAAATTCTCGACTTCTGACGTTTTCCTGACAACGTACTGAGTGATGTCGCCAATATCGATCACGTAAGCCAAGGCAAGGCCGGCAAAAGCTGGTTGAACAAATCACATAAAAATTAATTGGAAACGTGAAGGAAAAATAATCATAAAACTGTTTCTGTGTTTAAGAATACAGTTATTCAACCATCGCCTCCATGCCCTCCCCCCTCCCCCCCTCACGCTCGCACTTAAAGTTACACTTGGTAACGCCGCTCGGCTTAAACCATACAATACAGTGGGGATAGCCTAGTGTTTAGCGCGTTGTCGTCTGCATCAAGGTCACTGAGATTCAGTGGGTTCGTCCAGTGGGTTCGAGCTATGGTCATCATGTAGGAGTTCTTGGACAAACCACTTTAACCCTTACAGTGCCTTCCTTCACCGAGGAGCAGATATTAGCACTTGCAAATTGTTAGGGCAAGTTAAAACAAAAATGCTAGGCAACCTGGGATAGGATATACAATCCCATTCTGGGGGAATAGCAATACGGCAAGTCACTTTATGTTGCAGAGACCAGCAACGATGAGCAGATATATCTGTGGATATCCCCCAAGTTTTCAAAATTTCTGTCACTCGGCCGCAGGCCTTGCTTTCGTTCCCAATATTCCCGGCATAGTCAATCGAACGTTCGAAAATCGAACTCAATCGAACTCAATCCGTGGATTGATTTTTTTTTTCTTTTCGGTGAGGTCGATTTTGTTCGGTTGCCGAACTCAATCGAACTCAATCGTGGGATACCTGTGGTATCGCACACTAATGCGATCGAGTTGTAAGTCCGTTAATGCAAATGAGTTGCAACATTTTATCCCACACATGTACCCTTTGGGTACGCTATTTTTAAATTTGCTGGCATTATTTAAAAATAACACCAGCACAAGTGCCAGCGCAAATAAATTGCAAAATGACCCGGTCACTATTTATCATGTTCCGTATACTTTGAGCTCACTTGTCAAAAACTAACTAATTAATTGATTAATTTATTGGTAATTTCTTAAGAGTCCCAAAAAGGACGAAACAGTTGTCCGCGATGGCAGCCCCACTTTGTCGATTCTGGTCGGGTTGTTTTAGCCTCACTTTATTGTTTGCAATGGAATTATACAGGGGAACATTGAGTTTGTTTACAACGGACGAACTTAACTGGCGTAATTAAGTTATTATTTTTTAGGTGGGCCATAAGTAACTTCTCGTCAACATGTACAGCAACAATATAAGATTCTTTTCACCTTCGTGTGGCTTTTATCCTGTCTCGGTACTCGTTCTCCCACGCATGCGTTTTAAGGGCGCGGATTCCGGAAACGGCCTCAGTCACGAATGAGATGCGTTGGTCAGACACGGCGGCAGTGCGCAGGCGTAGTTGTGCAGTAGCAGAAGATAACAGGATTAAATATGGTATAAGGAATAACTGGAAAAGGACTCCCATAAGTGCCTGCCAGCCGATCAGGTACACGACTAAACACGTGACTACAGTAATGCCAAAAGTCACAGGAATCACGTGGGCGACCCAGAGGGGAGCTTCCTCCATTCGCTGCACATCATTGGACACGAGGTCAATCACGTGGCCAGTGGTAAATTTCATTAATGCTTGCTTGCTGAGACGAAAAGTCTACATGGATAAAGGCGAGGAAACTGGGGTCAAGAAATTTGCTTCATAGACAGAACACATAAGTTCAACCTCGTTCCCACGAAAAAGGGAAAAGCCCTGGGAACGAGGTTGCACATAAGTTGACTCATGAACGTGCAAGTCATCAAGTCAGGACATGCTAATTATGATATTTAAGGCAATAAACGGTTTGGCACCTGCATACATGTACCTCAGAAATTTGTTTTACATCAGGGGGAATGTCAAGAACTTGGTCATCTCAAAAGTCAATACCACTTCATATAGACTGATAGCTATTAGGTATACTGCTGCTAAGGCGTGGATATCGATCCCTGGCACAATGCGGAGAATGACGTCAGTTAAGGCGTTTAGGGAGGCAGTACGTCAGCTGTCCTTCTCCACATCGCAAGTCCGCTAACGTTAATGTATATATTGTTACCTGTTTCACAAGTTTTTGTAGTATTTTCTTTTTACTGCCTCTTTGTTTCTCGGCATATTTTTGCTAAAATCAACCTAAATCAACCCGGATATTTTCTTTCTATTGCCTCTTTGTTTCTCGGCATATTTTTGCTAAAATCGGCCTAAATCAACCCGGATAAATATATATTAAAAAAAAAGTTAGGGATGCCCAATAAGAAAGCGTCACGATCAATTAATCCACTCGTTTCCGCAAGCTGTTCGCGTACTCTTGGGCTTGGGACAGGATTTCAATACGGGCGCTATCCCCCAGTGCTCTGCTTCAAGCATAGTGTTACTATTCTCATTACCTATTTCCGCTTTAGCTGTTTGACTAGCATAGTCTATTTAGCTTACCTTAATATAGACGACATCCTTTAAACCGCTGCAAAGTTTAATGCCCAACAACGCATTCCTATACCTATATTGATGCAAGCAGATACTTTTGAAGACTGAAATTATTAGCCGCCATAGCTAATGCACAACAGTAGAGAAGAGCATTTGTCTGCGGCTTTTCAGTTGACATCAACGTGGAAACAAGAAATCCAAGAAACAGCGGTGCAATAATGCGACCAACTAAGTCCAAAACACCCATCGAGATGATGATAAATGCTTCTTTAATAGACACCATTTTAATAACGCTTCTCCAGAGCTTTGGCTTTTTGTTGTTGCTTTTGCTGTTTGCTTTCTCGTCGTTCCATTTTGTTTGGAGCTTTTCGATCACTGAACCAGTTTTGTTTTCTTTAGAGAGCGGTAAAAAGTCACCCTGCTCTAAAGCTCGTTCACTGCCTATCTTAACGACTTCGTTTATCCATAGAAAGAGAACAGATGACAAAACGCTAAAATTGCTTTCACTTTCCTCGACGGAGATCTTCTTGTATCCATTTCTTTTCATGACTCAAAATCTAAAAGGAAGACGAAAACAAATGGTTTACTTTAGTTGGTAAATGCCACAAATAGGGACCACAAGCAAAGCTTTGATCTCCAGCGGCTTGTTAGTTTCCATGCCCTTGCCTTTTTTCTTCTATAATCTGTCAAAATCTCACTGGTAAAAATCAGAGCCACAAAATTAGTAAGCTATAAGATCACGCCGTCTTCTTGTCCTCTACCCAATATCCAGCGAGAAATACATTTGAGGTCCTATTAATTTTTATCATACTCTTTCCATTCTAGTTAGACCTAGTTAAGGTTAAGAAGCGAGGGCTTCTTCCGAGCTAGGAGTAAAGAAAATGAGGGCCTAAAATTGGTACGAGCGCTGTTTTGTAATTAGCGCTCCATAATCGTTGACAGTGCCTTGCATACTCTGAACAGCGGTCTACTTATGAGAATTCGATATGGAGAAGCCGCACCAGGAGTGGGCGTGTCTGAAGCGTGTATTTTTTTCATGTCCATTCGCTGCTTTTGCGGCGGCCGTGACAAACAGGACAGAAGAGTATTTGCAGTGGAAGGTGTAAATTTCCAACTGTAAAATTCTACAGGGAAGCTGTAAATCAGCAATTTTTATAGTTTATGAGCCTGCAATGAATGCATTTCGGCCTGAAATCATACGTGTGATTTCATAATCGAAAGAGCGCGCAGCGCGAGTGCGATTAGAAATCACAAGTATGATTTCAGACCGAAATTGCATAACACGAAGTTCAATTACCACTTTATTACATCCATTTTAAAATCGCACAATTTAAAGGCCCAAATACAGGATTTTAGTCAGCACCAATATTTTACTGATCCAGTAAATAAAACAAAAGATGCAATTTAGATCAAACATAGATCTCATAGATCATAGATCTCAGCATAGTGCTGAGAGCTAATCAAAGACCATCAAATTGCAAGGATCACTAGTGATTGCAAAATGGACGTAATAAAAACGCAAATCAGTCACCAGTGGTCACACCTGAGCTGTAAACTGACACTTTAGACATCAATTTCATAAAACAGACGTTTCTTTTTTTTCTAGCTGGCAAGCGCTTCTTTGTTACCACCACCACCACCTTGTGTTCGCAATCGTTCCAATCCCCCACGGATAATAACAAAGTGCAAGGCTGGTTAAACGGTATGGATGTTAGGCTAGATTTCCGCCGCTCCCTCGGGTCCGGGCTCAATCCCCGAACCGTGGCTGGTAACCGAGCCTATATGGATGTACTCCGCATTTAATTCCAATATTTCGGAAGCCATGGCCTTTCTTCTTCAGGGCCTTATAGTCTAGTGAAACGATCCGTATCGAGAAACAAAGAAAGAAAATTTCGGACGACAGAGTCTTTCCTTGATGTGCAGAAAAATGGATGACGTGATGAGAGGCTGGTCATGCCGAGCAAAAGGCTGAAGCATTACTACTGTTATTCATTGAAGCTTCTTTCATTGTCACGCCTGACAGCTGACGTTTCGATCGTTAGTCCTTCAGTTACCCATTCTCGTCCCCATAGCCCTTTCCGCTTCTCTTAGCCGGCAGGGCCTTGGCACGAGAAACAAAGGGCTCAGGGGACATGGGATTTTTGAATTAATTCGAATTTTTTGAACAAAGAAATCTTGAGCGGGATTAAAAAACGCCATGACTCTCCCACGCAGTATATAGAAACCTCACGACTGCATACATGAAGACAGGAAGTCCCAGAATCTAGGACTGGAAATCCTTTGTCTCCAGAGACCTTCGTTCTCTCATGCCAAGGCCCCGCTGGCTAAGAGAAGCGAAAAGGCTTATAGGGACGAGAATGTCAGTTGTCTAGTTCCTGTACGGCTTTTTCCCCATCCTTCGCGGTATCGTGTGACGTCACTACTTGTTTCGGTGACGTATCCGGGCCACGTGACGCGAAACGAGTTGACCGCGACGAAAATAGAGGCCTAGAAATTTGGAAAAGTCCTTCTGCAAAGAAGAGAGTATTTCGCCGTTTTATCGACTTGGACCAAACGGTGCAAAGCTTCAAAGTATTGTCATACATCGCAGGGACCGCGGAGGGGGAGGGGCCCTACCACTTTTTTGCTTGGGTTGATTTTTTGGGGCTCCAGATGACATGGATATTTTATGAATGTTACCACTTGAAAGCAACAAAACCCGTCTACTCTTGCATATGCACGAAGTCAAAGGCTCTGCAAAGCTGCGCGGCAACAGTTCACAGGCGTTCTCGTCGTAGCTACCGTACGTAATGCCAAAGATCACTTAAGAGGGGTGTCTTATGAGGCCCATGATCTTATTGTTAGTGTTGTCGACACGCGCTTTAACCAGGAAACCCTCACCTCCTGGGAAGCTACCAGGGCAGCTAAGTGTTTTGGAAGCTGTGTTGAAGATATAGTGTTTCGACGACATCCTGTCGGTGGTGACGAAGGTTTCAGAACCAGAGACGAAGCTCGTTTAGGAAGTCCCAATCTATCTGTAAATCCTGTAAATCCTGCTACCAACGCTGCTGGCGAGCGTTCTTTTTCATCTTCCCGGCCTCTTAAGACGTGGCTTAGATCCAGGATGGACGACGAAAGCATAAGCAGCGTTTGCTTTCCATGCTCTCGGTCATTAGGGCGAAAAGCGGGCGAGCGCGAGCGAAAGAAACTTGAAGGGGGTCTTGGAAAGGCGCCTTCCCAAGACACCCCTCGATTTTCCTTCGTTCGCGCCTGCCCGCCTTTCGCCCTACTGTCCGGAGCCTGGAACAGGCTATAGCAGCTTAGCCTTGTTAAATGGCCACTGATCGGTTCTCAACAGACATTGTCTGTATAGCTGTCGTCGCACAAGAGTTTGTTTCTCGCAAAGAGTATCGCAAGAGAAATTTTTGCAACTTCAAAAAGTAGAGACCTTACTATAGGTAGTTATATTAAACATATTTACTGAATTGGATGGTATACCAAAGTGAGGCCGGACGGCTATGTTATATTTTTGGGGTTGCGTATATGATGGCGTGCAAATGGATGACAAATAGCGGAACAGTGGCCCCTAATGCTTGTTTATCTTGGCCAAATATTGTTACAAAATTGTTTGTCTTGGCCATATTTTTTAGCCCTACCACTTTTGAATGGTCTCCGCCGTCCCTGCATCGCCGCACATCGTAATCCTTCAGAGGAACCAGTCATGTGAGAAAGACAGACAAATCGCCCGAGGTGTTCTTTAATCCAGTGATCAAATTAATAAGATCCTAAACAACCTCGTTCCCAGGGTCTCTCTGGGAACGAGGTTGGATCCTAAACTGGTTGTTTACACTTGATTTCAAACGACTGATGAAGCAATTTGAATTGATAAATACTGTCTTTCAAAAGAAGAGAATCGTGTATTTCGAACTTGTTGCCATTTCCCGGTTTCCATTACCAAAAGTATACGTACGTTCGACTAATGAATAGCAATTCTTTTCCGTTTATTCAGATGAGTACTTGTTTAGTTCACGCTGGAGCTGGTTTGGAGAATTGTCCTATATGTGTTAAATTTATTCCACAAGTCATTAGGGGTGGTGCCGCCACATCTCATCAATTGTTTTAGACATTTCATAATCAACAAGTTATATAAAAAAATTTCTTTGTTGTCTATTCATAAGTTTTGAAATTCAACATCCCTAACCAAGGTTGAGTCACGCGACTCATTTGCAATGCAAGTCTAAAGAAAGCGCGTATTTGATAGCTAGACGACGTGATCCATCAGTTAAAGAATTTGCAAAATTATTTAGCGCATGAAACGAACTCAAAATTTGGTTCATTTTTCTTTTGGCATGTTTCTCGCTGGGAAGGGTATACGCAGTAATTGTTATAGCAATTTAAATGTTGGTAAAACGTGCAGAAATTGTTCCGGCTGATAGGGTACAGATCACACATTAGTATTCTCTTGTTTAAGATCATGATCATGGTCTCGTTCTCGGATTTTCAAACAATGGACTCGGTGTCTCGCATTAGCCATTCGCCTCTCCCACAAATCAATGTCGATTATAGTAACTACATGTTCTACATGGGAAGCTGCTGTTTCCCAACTGCGTGGTATATCAAACGCATAAATCCCAACCAGCGCGCCTAAAAGGGGGGTCCTTTTTAGCGCCCTGCTGATCACAACCATGACGGTGTTTGGATGATACGCTCTCATTATGCAAAGATTTTTATGAGTTTATTTCTTCGTCTTCCCCTTTGTTCCAGTTTTGATTGAGAACTGATATCTCAAACACCTGAGACTGTGTTTTCAAACGCCTTAAAATTTGTCAGGAGTACCCCAATGCGCGCCGTATTTTGAACACTCTTCTCGTTGTTTGGTGATGAAACACTGTAAGACTAAGTACTGTTTTACTTCAAATCCTCATTAACAGTTTCCAACTTACCAATTCCATTGTGCAAATCGCTTTTTCTCCCGGGACTCACCAAACTATTTTGAATGATGGGTAGAAAGAAGTGAAAATTGCTTGTTTTCAATCGTTCTCTCACTTTGGAAGCGGTTTTCGCCACCGCCGGTTCATGCTTTTAGGCCCGGGTCATGTAGCAGCTCTCGTAAGGTCTCACATGAGTGGCTCTGAGAATAATAGAACAAACAACAACAACAATTCCCCTAGCTCCCAAAACAATAGCAGCTGCTACACTAGAGGACCAACCCGCATAAATTAGCAAAGGTGAGTCGCGCTTCACCTCTTCTGAATAGCCATTTTGTTGGGGGAATAGCTCTGGTCCCACTTCAAACAGGAATGGACTCAACTTCTGCTTACTGATGAACTTTTTTAATCACACTTTAATAACTCACGCTGCTAGTAACAACTCTGGATTTGAGAACATGCTCACGCTCTTTAAGTAGTGACCATACTTTAACTGTCAATCAACTGTCAAACTGTCAAGTTTGAGATAGCTGCAGCTTCTTATAAGTTGTAGTACGTTTGCGCGTACAGGACATTAGCATAAAAACCTTCGAGTTGTTTACAACGTCGAAATGGGTTTTCTTCCAAAAATTCCACTATCGATCATACAACAAATGATCAAAACTAAACAACGTGAGCAGTATAAACATTACAAACATCATTCTTCCGGTATAAAATCAAACATAAGTAACAAGAATGATCAATAAAAACTAACACTAGTTGTCGTTACACAATCTGTAAAAACAACAACTCTTCAAGGTAAGGACAAGATGGGGGGGGGGGGGGGGGGCGTCTAACTCATTTGCTCTGGCTACGCCCATTTCCATATATTAAGTTTTTAGGATGTTTACAAGTACGAACATTAACTGGTATTCTGTGTGAAACCCGAACTCCAAAGAAGTACTAAGCCCTTAATCCCTTTAATTATAGTGTAACAATAACTATTTGCGTTCTGCTCGTGGGAACAAAAATAACAAGGTTTAAAAGTCAGCCAAGTGAAAACTCGTACTTTAAGCATTTTCTTTCGTAAACGTTATTTACATGGTACAATGTAACAACTGTCACAAACAATACATAGGAGAAACCAAACGTAGACTTAAAGACCGCTTCAACGAACATCGCAGACCTGTTGACAAACAAACTAACAGCCCTAAGCCGACCTCAGTATCAGAACATATTTTGTGTAACAATCATAACGCTACTGACATGCAACTAATTCCTCTTGAACTCGTTCAATCTAATCGTGACAGTGTACGTAAGGCAAGAGAAGTATACCTCATTGAAAGAGGTCAAACTCTTGAACCTCAAGGTTTAAATAAGAAAGATGAAACTTAGTACGTTATTTTAGTATCAGCATTTTACCTTTTGTGCCATTTATAGCTTTTTCACAGCATTTCATACTGTAACGTTTCTCCATATTTTTAAATTTCAAATTTTAACGTTTCTTTCTACCGTTACTTATCTCTTAGTCGCGTCACTTAGATTAGTACGTTATCATTATTTGCTTGTTATATCGCATTTCCTATATTTTAAATTTGTAACGTTGAACTTTTAGAGTCATTCTTTGTAACACCCTGAAGAAGGAAGGCCGTGCCTTCCGAAAAATTGGAAATATATATAGTTCCCAACTGTTCAATCAGCCTTGCTTTTCTTCGATCACGCAAAGAGGCATAACGCAAAGAGGCATCACGCAAGCAGGCATCACGCAAAGAGGCATAAAGCGAAGAGGCAAAACGCAAAGAGGCATAACGCAAACAGGCATCACGTGCACTTGCGTGATGCCTCTTCGCGTTATGCCTCTTTGCGTGATGCGTGTTTGCGTTATGCCTCTTTGCGTTATGCCTCTTTGTGTGATGCTTTTTGCATGATGCCTTTTAGGGTTTTGCCTTCTGGCGTTTTGTCCTTTCGCATTATGGGTATTTACAGAATCAGCTTGTTGCCATGCTACTTTGGATTGATGCATTCATGATTTCGATGATTTTATTTCAACTACCGAGTATTAAATTTTGTCATAGATATACCTCCATACTTACTGGGGGTACGGTGAGGAAGTTCATGTCACCGCGCCTCTTGACGCCTCTTTAGGAACTAGTACCTCGCGGTCAATAAATCTGCGATTTGATTGGTTAATAAAATAACAAACCAAAACCGTAGGCTTCGCTTTGCGTTCGCCTCTCGGAAAACGAATTTATCTGTTGCTGGCGTCTGAGCGGTGTTTTTTCCTGCGCCTTCCTTCATTTCTGTTTTGAGGAAAACTCAAAAAAATGGCATCGGTAAGTAGTCTTGTAACAACTTTCGCCGATTGCCATCCGCAGCCACTGATCTATGCTTCTTTCATGTGAATTTCAGACAAGTTCGAACGTCGAAAATCTTCATCCACAAATTATCAAACAAGTTGTTAAAGAACTAACGAGTTTATCGAGCGATCCACCTGAAGGTATTAAAGTTTTTACCAACGATGAAGATGTGACAGACATCCAAGCAACAATAGAGGGGCCAGGTTAGGTTTTTCACTGTTTTTCGGCTTTGAAAGACACATAGAATTTCATGATCACAGACCTGGTGGTGCAGATTTGAATTCTAGTCGAGCTTATCGTCTTCTTATTTCATCGAACTTCAAAATTTTATCATTGAATGCCTTTTTTCCCATTGTCAACAGCTGGTACGCCTTATGAAGGAGGACTCTTTCGTGTAAAGCTTGTTTTAGGGAAAGATTTCCCCGCTGTCCCTCCAAAAGGTAAAGCTTTCTTTGTGTATGTGGTGTATTTGGTATTGTTTACAGGTCGAGTTCTCCTATGTGTTTCAACAGCAGTTTCCTCTAAGAAATCCATTCTTTCTTCTTTACATGTATCAATAGTTTACTCATCGGTTAAAAGTTGGTTGAAGTTAATAGCTTTGTGTCTTAGACTTTCAATTTTATATTTCACGGCGAAAAAACGTCTAAAACTCTTGTTTGGACGAGTGTAGCCTGGAAACAAACTAAAATTATTGCGGTTTTCAATAATATGCGAACCCCATGCGAACCTCAACCAGTTTACGTTTTTCGCTGCCGTCAATCATCTAAGCAGACCTCCCAGGAACAGAAGTTCATTTCAGCTGGATCAAAAGGTCATGTTTGTTGGTTGTAATTGGTAGATTTCAATCCATTTTACTTGTCTGTTTTTCAAGGTTTGTTGGCTGTCACCATAATTGTGATTGACGGCAGTGAAAAATGCAATCGTCAGTTGAGCCTTGAACTTCAGAGTTTGCATGTTTTTGAAAGGTGTAGTAACCACAGGTTACCCAGGGAATTGATGATAGATAAACAGAGGTTTTTCAGCAGAAAGTGTCTGCTTTCAGCTGGTCAATTAGAAAGACGTTCCAAATGACTTTCTCATTGTTAGACATTTTTTATAATACAAATATAATTTTCTTCCCTGGAATAGATTGTTTTTACAGTCAAACCGGATGTTCTTTTGATGAGAACTCTGCAACGATGTGATGCAATGTTTCAATACAGATTGGAGTTTGCTTGACTCAACTTGCAGCTTTCAATTCAAATTTACTCTAACTTGCAAGTTCCAGTTTTCAGGCGCAATTCCCAGTTTAGCGATTTGAACAAACCTGTCGATAATTTCTTGTCCTCTGTTAAAAAAATAGTTGACCATAGGGCAATTATTTCCTACTTCTTCGAAACAGGGTGGGATTATTAGTTTCTGTACTTGAAAAATGAAAACCCGAACTTGGCAACTTGCTTGACCAAGTTTGAGTTGAAAGTTTCAAATTGCGTCGCAACATTGCAGAGCTCCCATCAAAAGGACATCCGGTTTGACTGTAAATGTACACGAAACATTTGTGTATACTTCACGTGGTCTACTGCAGATCCACAAATCTGATTAGCTTCCTCAAATTTGTCTATTTTCTGATAAACGGCAATCACTGTTGCTCTAGATGTGATTGGATTTGTACTCCTCATGATTATATATATAAATCCTCATTGTGCCTAAGAGGCACATAAGACTGAACTCCTCATGATTACCGTGGCATAAATTGCAACATTAGCAACCCACAATTTTTTGTCTGGCCTCATGGCTCAGTTGGTATAGCAATGATGTTTGAATCAAAGTACAGCTTGTACCAGATTTGGAACTAGCCTGTGGGGCAGGTATTCAAAGGGAGGAACAAAGGGAAGCATGAAGTGCAATCAGAGGGAGAAGGAGTTCCCCTCTTTCCTTCTCCACTTATACTTTGCACTCCCCCCTCTCCCTCCACTTTGAATGTCTGCTATGCAGGGTAATTTGGAACAAGTCCTGTGGGAACAATGAACTGAGTTGACAAGGAAGTGGGAGACTATACGTTGAGGTCACGTGAGGCAAAGAAAGTGTCCAGTTCATTATATATTAATTATTGGTGTATGTATAACTATTTGTTTCTTCAGGATTTTTCTTGACAAAAATCTTCCACCCAAACGTAGCCAGCAATGGAGAAATTTGTGTTAACACGCTAAAAAAGGATTGGAAACCAGATCTTGGAGTAAAACATATTTTACTGGTAAGTTATGCAGTAACAAGGTGATTTTAGTTTGATTTGATTTTGTTGGCCCTAAACAACCCTCCAAGTTAAGACCATTTTAGTCGCCATAGCGACTAAAATTTTGGAGCTGGTGACTAAATTGCAACCAAAGTCGCCAGTCTGGCGACTAAAATTGAGAAGGAGGATTGAAAGCGTGAGCTTAATTTACATGTAGCAACTAAAATTTTTCACTGGCGACCAAACTTGAGCAGTCGGTGGCCAACTGGCCACTAAGGAGAAAAATAAACTTGGAGGGTTGCTAAAGCTCATGTGGATCAAGTTTCATGTAGAATTCACATAGTTTACATTGCAACATCTCATGCAATGGTGTATGCACAAATAAATGACATCAGATGATGTGCTTATAATTTGCCAAGTGGTATATAAACCAGACTTTTGGCCATGTAAAAATAACATCTACCCACAGGAGGTGGACACCTGGTGATGAATTATACCATGTTGTATAACGGTTGGCCTAGTTAGCACTTGGTTAGCTGGGTGCTGGTACAGGTGTGGCTTATACATGGACTTTTACGGTACATATGCTATTGCTTTGAGTGTGAATCTCAAATACCAGTAGGTATGTCCCATTGCTGTTTGTCACTTTTGCCAGAGAGTGGCAGTAATGATGTCTCCAAGCACAAAATAATATTATTTTTTTAAGGACGTTCGCGCGAAAATCTTCCAACATTGACATTTTTCTAAAACTTTCACCACTGTGAGTTTATGGGTTACTCATGTCAGAAATGTAAAAAAAATGGGGCGTCACCGAATTCGTTTCGGAGATAAGATGTCCGAAAGATCACCTTAAAATCTTATAAATCGGCCTTCGTTTCTGACAATGGCGACAGTGTCTGTTTGCTCAAAAATAATGCGAATAAATTCATGAAATGCAATTTTCTTGTCTAAATATTATTTAAGGGGATCTATTAAGCAAATTGATTCAACTGGTGATGTTCCTTTAGAAAATCTAATCGTTTAGTGATCACATTTGCACTCGCCTGGAAGTTAAAAGATGGGCAAGATTTGATGCCGCGTGGGCAAAAAATTAGAAACTGGTAGACTTCCAACATTGACTTTTTGTTCAATTTTTAACAATCTGTCGAGAATCGCAAAACAAAGCTGTCTATCAAAAAAAAATTGGGGGTCACCGATCATTTGAGAGAGTAAACTGCGAGCGAAGTTATCTGAACAGCTATAAGCCCTATATTTGTTTGGAAAGTTTTCTCAGCGCGCGCGCTCGATGCATGACGTGGCGCGACGTTGCGACATGAATTACGTACGCAGTAAGGATGCGCAAAAACAATTAGCGCGAACGTCCTTAAGTTTCATTACCATACCTGGTATGGCTGCCATCTTAAACATCATTGTAAGTGAAGTCTTCTGAGAGGGAATATGACTACTCAGTATCTAGGGGAATCGTCCCAGATTACTTATGCTTTAAGATTCTTAATTTTTTAGCGCCTTCTTATTTATCATCCCTTATTTCTCTTAGGCTCCCCTCCAAATATAATCTAAGGAATTCTAGCGATGAACTTTTACTAGTTATCCACGTTTTAAATCAAAAGCCATACTAGGTGACTGTTCTTTTACCTGTGCTGCACCGAAACTTTGGAATGCGTTACCATTTGACATAACAAGTGCCAGCACTGTTAATATTTTTAAAGCTAAGCTTAAAACTCACCTTTTCCACCATGCATTTTTATCTTAGTTATTTTTAAATTATATTCTACTTTTAATAATTGTAATTTTAGCTTTCTAAAATCATTAAGTTTACCTTTAATTGTAATTTTAGCTTTTTAAATTCATTGTAAGTTTACTCTTAACTGTAATTTTGGCTTTTAGCTTCTTTTATTCCGTTTTTAATCTTGTCATGCGCATTTGAACATTTTATGAAATTTGCGCATTGTAAATATTATTATATTATTATTATTATTATTATTATTATTATTATTATTATTATTATTATTATTATTATTATTATTATTATTATTATATACTATAGAATATCCCATATATCCATGAGCCACTTTTCTGGGTATACACACAAGTCTTCAGGCCATTCTGTTTCTCTTCGGCTGCTGGGGGGTGAATAGTACCTTGCTAATCACCTCCAAGTTAACCAATCAGCATGTGTGGAAAGCACTATTCACTTGAATGTGTTGCATATATACTAATCCACGCTGGTTCTCACTTGCAAAATAAGCATAACACAAGTGAATTAAGCATAAGCACAAGCACAAGATAAAAGGAACATATGCTTGTGCTCACGCTTGTCTCTCATGGGTGAACCAGGGTTTATTATGTCATATTCAACTACTATGATAATGCTTTCTTTGCAGACTGTGAAATGTCTTCTGATAGTCCCTAATCCTGAATCTGCGCTAAATGAAGAGGCCGGTAAGCTGTTACTAGAGAAGTACGATGACTATTCCAAACGAGCACAGTGGTGGACAGACATCCATGCAAAGCATAACCGAGCTAGTAAGGTGGAAAATGCAGAAAAGGGTGAAACTGTAGAAGCAACACAAGGGATAAAAAGGGCTAGCGACAAAGTACTGGATAAGAAGAAAAAAGACAAAAAGAGGGCTTTAAAAAGACTTTGACAGATACCTAGAATTAATAAGAATGGCTGCACATATCAATATTATGATAGATCGAGTGTACAGTGTAAATTTATCTCTAAGCTGCTAACAAATTTATATCAAAGAAAATCGCTTCATGCCAAAGTAAAAGTATTGGTACGTGAAGAAATTACCCTTTATTGCCGCTGACAAAAGTATAACAAAGGTTGCAAAAATATTTTTATGTGTGACTAGGATATGCTATTGTTATAATAATAATAATTGTGTTATGTGTACTTACTCTTTCGTTCTCCTAAATGCTAGTACGTTATTAACCTCAACTCAAGAAATATTTTGCATTTATTGACTGCCAACTGCAGCTTTTTAATTACTATTAAAACATAAGAAGGGGCTATGTCAACATGATGAAGGTGAGCATATTGTTGTGATCAGGCGGAATGACTTGCATCTGTTTTTGACAATTCGTTGTTGTATTTTATGTAAGTTGTTCATAAAAGTGCCCTAATTTTGATATGTTTGGCTTCTAACACGTATTCAACTTGCCATTTCAAGTTGTTTTCTTAAAATTATAACTGTTATTTTCCTGTGGATCCAGAAAACTGTTCAATGACTGACAGGTCTTGTTTAAGGCATTTCTCTGTAAATAGCTGGTACATTTCGTAAACCATGCACAATTCCAGGCAAAGAAGTAGGCCCCTTATTTTATTTTTGAAACTAGTGAACAACGAATATAACAACATGAAAGTACTGCTCTGAAAAAGAGTGTTTTGCTTACAAATGTTTAGCAATTGAAAATAAATTAAGATGGTTTCCGCCTTTTTGCCTTTATTGCTTGAATGAACAGCGGAAACCGTCTTAATTTTTGCTGTGATTAGACTAGATTACAAATTTTGATCAGAGAATTGAAACTGCTCTGAATATTAATGTGATAATCACTTTTTAACAGAATGCTTCAGATGTTTTGACTGTCGTAAGTCCTCTGAAAGGAAATGCTGCATTGTACTGCCTGAAATACTGTATACATTTTTAATAAATTCTGCTGCATGTAAATACTAGATTTAGTAACTTATTGTCAGCTTAACTCCTTTAAAAAGGTAGATAAGTGTGATATTTTCTTCTGTTATGATGCATTTCATGAAATAACTGAGCTTTGTTAAGTAGGTATTATATTATTAAATATGAAATGAATGTGAAAACTGAAATGTGATTACAATTTGATTCCATGGAATGAAGACCAGCAACACCTATTACCTTACAAATGAACCAAGAAACAAAGCAGATAGTCATCAGAAATTTGGCCAAAAGTAGCCCTGTGTAGCAAGCATTCGTGCTTGAGGGAAGCACACAGTAACGCTTGCTACGCAGGTTAGGCCAATAGCAGCCAAGCCCTCAGAAATTTTCTTGTTTTGCTGATCATGCATAGCCTGTGATAGCCTGTTCCAGGTTCTCCCCTCAATTTCCCTCACTCGCTGGCTTTTTTCGCTCGCCCCCAACTACTGAGAGCCCGGAACATGGTAAGCCTGTGAGTGCTCTTTGGTGATGTCACTGTTCACAGTAGAGCCCAGACTCCTTGATCCTGCTAGAGATGCTGTGCACAAGCTGCGTCAGCCTAGCGTCTTGGAAAGGTTTGAAAACCATTGCTAAACGTATTAGAACTCACTGCTGGGGGCATCATTAAAAAAAATTGTTACCGGTAAGAGGTACCAATTAACTGAGAAGTGGCAAAAGCACCAGCCACCAAGAGCAACACCTTGGTCAAAATTATTTCTTGACAACTAGGAAAATTTGGAATGCAAAAACCCTGAGTAAGACCAAAACACTATATTTTATCAATGCTTTATAGGTATGACTAGCAGAACTGCAGAACAGGCGGTTACTAACTAAATAAATTGCCTGTTCTGCAGGCTAAGGTATGACAAGAATCCCTGTTAGTACCATAAAAGAGTGCTCCCCCCAGGGGGAATCCCATATGAAAAGGACTAGTATGCTTGTGGAAAAAAAAGGAGACCAATTTGGAGATGGACTGCAACAGTTGGTTCTGTTCCTGAAATCCTATGCGCTACTGGAAAATTCAATCATAAGGCAACGCTAGGAAAATAAGCAGCCCCGGTATGCTTTGTTTTGGAACTACACTGCCTAGAGAAGCATAATTCAAATGTCAATATCGGGAAGGAATACCAATCTATTCAATTTGTGTGGGAAAAATGATACAATTGGATTACAAGCAAAGGCAACTGCAGCATTGGCTGATTAGTGAATTACATGTTAAAAAAATTCACTAATCTGGCAATAAGCATGATGTATAATTTTCTTATAAGGAAATGGTTTTATTGTTGTATAGATGGGTTGGTGCAAGGGCAGATCTAGGGGGGGGGGGGGGGTGCAGCTGGTGTGCACCCCCCCCCCCCCCCCCCCCGAGATGACCAGGTGCCTTTCTAATACAGCTAATATTCTGCAAAAGAAAAAAAAGCCATGTGCATCCCCTCCTAAGGAGGAGGACTGAAAAATTTTTATGCAGCTATTAATTAATGTTAGCTGGACCTAGTTGGGGGGGGGGAGGTTAGATATAGGCAGGACATTTGAACTTAGCTGAGATTTAATCCCGGGAGGGGGACTCCCATATGGTGTAAATTTCGGATTTTGGTCTCGCTTAGGATGTTCTGGGCAAAATGTCATTATTTTTAGCCGTCAAGGTCTCGTTTAGGGTTGCATGTGAAAAAATAACAAAATAGAAAGAATTCTGATTCCTTATTTTACTCGATTCACATAAACAAGTCTCTTAGGGGTCTGCATAGGCTTCGGCCACGTCCAGATTGGTCTCTTTTAGGGGGTAAATTCAAAATTTCCGACGAGCACCCCTGTCCCTTCCATATGGGAGTCCCCCCCTTGGGGATTTAATTTTCTGTTCAAATGCTCTCTCCTGCAATTTGTGGATGCCGATGGTCAATTAAAAAATGTTGTTAGAAAGTCCACTAAAACAGTGAAATGTTCCCCACTCCGTTCAGGTAATTGCTTTGTGATTGCTGTAAAATCCCCCATTTTGAATATCAAACATCTCTCATCTGTGAAACAACCAAAACGAATAGACCGCGTAGCTAATGAGGCCTAGGAACTACAACGTCACAGACCGGAAATTGAAGGAACTTTCCAGACGACTATGCCCATAAATGTCCATATAAGGGTCCATATATGGCCAGGGAAGAAGTGTTCTACTTCGTTCTCATTCCCACTCGGAGCTTATCAGTCGGTCATATTTGTTTTCCAAAGGTTCTTCATGTAGTCACAGTCTATTTAGGAGGATAGTGTAAAATGGAAGCTGTATCAAAGCACGATTTTCAAGCTACCGCAGACGACGAACTCTCATTTAAAAAAGGATCGATTCTAAAGGTAAACAGGCACAAATCCTTCCTGTACGCCGCCATTGCTCAATTTTAAGTTTACGCAAATGCCGGAATTTGCACAGCAGTGGGTTGCTTTCACCAATAATTAAGCTGCCTTATGACTTACGATATCGGGCGATTGTTGCTGTTTTAGGTTATTAAAACAGATGACGATAAAAACTGGTATACAGCTGAACAAGACGGCCGATGTGGACTTGTTCCAGCGAATTACATCACGCTTAAAGAACACAGGTTAGTGTTGTCAGAGTGTTTATGCAGTGTATATGTCAATTTTTTAAAGCGATGCTATGCTTTTACAAAGATATGTGCACTATTGTTTTGGATTTCTACCTAAACTAAGATAACCTCATTGTATTGAGCGTATATCAATATGTACGTAAAATATTTCATCCGGGAAACCTTTTTATTACTACCCTGCGAGCAGAGTCTTCTTCGATCTTCCTAGATTAGTCGGGAAGAGGAAGAAGACTCTGCCAACGGCCTCGAGTTTCTTTGAATTGCCGCTCATCCGAGAAAATGGATGAGTCAGACCAGTTTTGACCTAGTCAGACCGGTTTTCCACTATTGCGCATGATCAACCGTACGAATTGCTGACTTTTTATGCGCCTGCGGTAACTTGTTTACAGTCGATCGTTGAAAATGATGGCTGCTTCGCTTTCGTACAAAGTATTCGAAAAAGCAGCGAATTCTGCTCGCTGTAAACTTCAAATCTGGCAGATTTCAAGCCTCACGGAACCACAATCACGTCTCTGTTTAGTTTTCGAAGTGGCAAAGATACGTTTTTATCGCTTCCGACCGGACATGGCAAATAGTTGATTTAACAAATCTGCCCGATCGATGGTTGCAAAGGAACTCGCATCAATGGAAAACCAATTCCCAACTGAAGCAGTGCTCGTCGATATCTCTCCAATGAATTCCCTCATCGCCGACTAAATACAAGTTTTGAGTAGGTAGCAATCGATAAATTAATTTCAGACTCGTAATAATGCAGTGTATTTTCTTGCCGGTCATTTCATTACAACTTGAGAGTGAGGCTGAGCGAGGCTTGGTTACATTTGATTTTGGAGCATGCTCAATACGAATTCTCGAGGCCGTTGGCAGAGTCTTCTTCCTCTTCCCGACTAATCTAGGAAGATCGAAGAAGACTCTGCTCGCAGGGTATTTTATTACATGCATATTTCCGACAGCAAAAACCAAATTATGGGAACCTAGAAAAACATTTTAAAATGACACGAAATAAGCTTATACACTTAATTCAAACATAATTTGGCTGTCGATTTGGTGGAATATAATAAATATCACTGTAGAATTCAATGTGTTTTTGGGAATACTATTTGATCAACTGTGCATTTACATTAAATTATTACAAGTAAACTTATTGGATGGTTGCAGCTGAGGTTTTAATTAACTTTTATAATGAAGTGCCAATATAACAGGCACTCTTATTGGGTTAAATAGTGTTCTTTATGAGAGTACAAAGTGCGGGAGCTGACCAATGGTCTCGCCATCATCTGCCGCTTTGTGTGCACATGCTGCTTATTATTCAGCGATCTTTACAAATTTTGCATTTTTCACAAACCAAAAGAGAAATTTTGCGATTTAAAAAGTACAGCTTCATTATAAAAATAGTATCGAAAATAGTAAGAAGACCTCAACTGGTGCTCGTTGTTATTGAAGGAATTCTGGTGCTCTTTGAAGATAATTTTGTAGAACAAAACACTGTCAGTGCAAACATGTACACTTAGCTACGCCATTTGGTGCGCACAACCTAAGAATAAAATTTCTTTTGAAATACAAGTAAAATAGTATTATAAAACAAATAAAAAGTCTTGACCTTGCTTTGTTCTGTTATAAAGCACTCAAGGAAGTGGCGAGAGCACTTAAGAAGAAGGGAGAAACACCTGCCTATGGATCACGTTTCACCCTACACTTCTTACTTACCCTCCTCACTTCCTTGCATGCTTTATAACAGAACAAAGCACAGTCAAGGCTTTAAAATTTGTGGATGGAACACTAGACCGTCACAGGGTTACTCCTGACATTAAATTCACCAGTACCCATTTATACACCTGGGTGAAGAGAGGCACTGTGAGAGTAAAGTGTCTTGCCCAAGAACACAATAGAGTGACCCTGGCCAGGGCTTGAACTTAGACTGCTTAATTTTTTATAAGATCCAACATAATTTTGTTTTAACACTTTGATTACTATGTGACACAGTCATTCTTTATCAATATTTCTTTCAGTTGGTTTCATGGCAAAATAACTCGAGTTCAGGCAGAGGAACTGCTTATGCGGCAGAAGTTTGATGGAGCATTTCTTATCAGAGAAAGTGAAAGTTCACCAGGTATAGTATATGTAACACTTAATTAAAAAAAAATTGTTTGCTTCAATGAATGGCTAATGCTCCGAATATTTTTATTGTGTTATTATTTTATTATGTATTATTTTATTATCCGAATACTTTTATTTTGTGATTTTCGTGATTGTAAAAAAAATCCAAATTAAAGACTTGCAAATAAAAAGCTTTTGAAATTTACACATGTGACATTAAATGCCATGGTAAGAAATTGTAATCACAAAAAACTTGATAAACATATGAAATACTTGGCCCAAATAAGGCAGACTGTCAATTGCAAAAGAATGGAAAAAGGGTGGTGTAATTGATCTTGTTTCTCCAGCTCAAAGAAACTTCCGGATTAGTAGGCTTTATAACCAGCTAGAAGACTAGACACTTAAATAAAGTTATTATTATTATTATTATTATTATTATAATTATATAAACTACCACTAGAAGATCCCTTTGAAGACCTGAATGTTTAGGAACATATTGTGGACTCCGTTGTTCCAGTTTGTTTAGAAGGGTTGTAGTTCAGGTCTTTTTTAGAAAATAAAATGATGTTGACAACGCTTTCACGCAATTTAATGCCCTTTTTCATTTTCCCCTATTGAAATTGTGAAAATAAAGCCTTGAGAAATATTGTCTACCGAAAATTGCGAAATTACCTTGCAAGTATGTGCAAAATTAAGTACAAATGAGGTAATATGTGGTAATTAGCAACCTACTTCAAATCAATTTCTAATCAATTCATATATTTGTTTGCTCTTTACAGGAGACTTTTCATTATCTGTGAGGTGAGCATTGGTAACTATGACATACATGTAAATGTTGTGGTTTAAATAAAAATAGATCTTGTTGTCTTACACTCATTATCATAATGTGAAACAAAGGGAATTAACAATCAAACCTGTTAAAAAATTTTAAACCAAAGATAATTTTAAACCACAACATTTAAAACATTATACATTTGGAGAGAGGGGGGGGGGGGGAGTAAGGTTATTTTTATGACTCCATAATTGGCCATTTTTGTGGTACACAAATCACAAAAACACAATTTTTCATTTTTTGACTTCACGCCGGGCTGGCGCACGCTACCAAGCGGGTCTTTTTCGCCTGCAGGCCTTAGAAACTGTACAGCGGAAATACATAAAAATACAAGGCACCAAATTTAAAAATGGCCGCCGAAGCTGCGATTGTAAACGCAACAAAAACTCCGTCCACTTCGGGATCAGTTAAGTAATCACTATGTTTTTGAAGAAGCGGTTAAAAAGAGTCTATGGCTGGATGTTGGAATTCAGACGCGCAATACCATTGCAAGTTTTTACATTAATTTTGGAAGCGATAAAGAAAGCTCGTTCTACCCATGGAGTCACCTGCAAAGAAGAAAAACTGATTACTATAATCATCTCATATGACAGAGAGAACAGACTGATCCGTGATTTATCAGTGTTATGCCAGATTAGTCGCGAGTCTGTCTGTGAATTTTTCACCAAGAAAAGCAAAGGAAAAAGAAAGGGAACTTCAGAAGTTGTGATCAATTCCGAAAGTCCTTTTTCGATATGTTTTGTTAAGAGGACACAGCAAGTTGTGGTGAGAGTCCATTACAAATTTATCAATGAATATGGATACACTTTTTCCCATATGCAGTTCAAACAAATTTCAAGAGTATTGTAATCGATGTTAAATGTTATGTGTTATCTAAAATGACCGCAAAAATAATGAGGTGGATCATAAATTAGTTTTTATTCTATAACTTAATAAAATTAATAACAATAATTGATACACTCATAAGCAAAATTTGTCCAAAGCAAGTGTTTAAATATTCACTGCCTGGTCTGTCGGTCTGATTGTCTCTGTACCCGGCTAATCAAATACAAGTACTTTTTCTTTCTATATGTATATGATGCCAATAGCAAAATGAGAATTGTTAGCAAATACACAATTAAATTAATATATTTGATGTGCCTTTGTGCAGCCAAAATATTATTCCAAGAAATTTACACAGCTAAATGCATTACATTTAATTTGGCAATTAACAATAATCGGTTTTCAAATGCTTTGGACGGCTGATTTTGCTCACGAATGTATCACACAGTATATCTTTACCTTAAGTATTAGCTGTGTAAAGGTTTAAGCATTTAAGGCATAACTGATAAAATTATTTGTTCAACTAATTACAAAAGCTCTGGAGCAATCTTCCCTTTTTTTAACATTTTGTTCAATGGGTTTCGTCAGTGCTTGTTATCTTCAGGAGATGCCTTTAAAAAGTCCACAGTAACAATAAGATAAATCATTTAAAACTCTCTTTTGCATAGAGGCTTCATTTTTACACTAAGTTCCTTGGTGCGTGCATTACACTTAAGGTTTACGTGTTAGGTTTTCAACATAATTTCAAGGCATTGCTGATATTAGTTAAGCTAATTACTAAAGCCCTGGAGCAATCTTTCCAGCTTTTACACTTTGCTCAATGAGTTTCATGAAATTTGTCTCCACAAAAAGTGCACTTGACATCATCAGGAGATGCCTTTAAAAGGCCACAGTAACAATAAGATGGATCATTAAAAACTCTCTGTGGTATGTAGGCTTCATTTTTACACTTAGTTCCTGGCTGCTGGTAACCTTGTTGAGGTAACCAATTGAAATCAACATGATAAATTCATGTCTAAATATCTCTAACCAGCTGTTTTGGTAGGTTGTGTTTTCACTGAGCTTTTTCAAAAATATATGTTTAGCTTCATGTCCCTCCATAGTTACTGTTCCCAAGCCCTGGCCATACTTTTCAAACAGGTTAGCACAACGGGCAGATACAATATGGCCTAATGTCCATACTGTAGGATTAACAGAGGATTGCATAAACATTGCATTAAGATTGAAATACTCACAACAAGCAACAGAAAGCTGACTAATCTGGTCTAAGGTTATGTTAAACCTGTTAAAGAGGGAAACACAGTCCCTCAGTCTCACACCTAAGTAAACTAACATAAGAACAGTTTGATGTTCTTTCCTGGAATCACTTCCATTACTTAATCACTTGATTAATCTCATAAAGTTATGTCAAAAACAGCGAGAATCTTTGCCTGTAAATCTATAATACAATTCAGATCCAGACCCTTGTGTGTCATTGAACCACTGTTTGGTCTTGTTTGCAAGGCGCCTGGTCTTTACTTCTGTTTGCAAAGCTGTAATTACTCGTGCAAAAGGGCTATCAGTTGGCACCTCTGAGAACTTTTTACAATCAGCTGGCAGCTTAGATTTTTTTATGGCTTCTGTTAAGACTGCTTTAAAAAAGTACTGCCAAGCATTATTTTTAAGATGGAGAGGTTCCACATGAGCTTTATCAATGTAAGAACCTAAGAGAGGCACAAATTCCTGTCTACTTTTTTGCTTGGCAATGAAATCAGTAACTTTAGATCTCTTTGTAAGAGGCTGAAGAATGTTCATTTGTGGTTCCATGAATTTTGGCAGCAGCTTCAATGGTCTCATGCCTTCTTTTCCTTGCAGTTCTTGGTCCCAGTGTTGATTCTCCATCAACAAGTGCAGTAGGTCTTCTTGTTCGTGCCTGAGATACTTCTACCTGTGACTAAAAATTTCACTATCTTCATATCTAATCTGGCTAGAATAGCTACACTATATACACTAAGCTAGAGGCTGCGACACTGGGTACTTAACACATTCATTAAAATTAAATATGGCTGGATGATAGCAAATTCGTAAACAACACTTATTGTATTTAGCCACATCTCACATTTGATATTTTGATGTTTATATTTTTAGAGACACTGTCATTTATGACAGTCTTTACTGACCAAGTGAACACAGGCACACACTCAGGTTTCTTGCCCAGGTACCAGCATACAAGCCTGACTTCTGGCTGTCATTCTGGCACTGGCTCTGTGTTAAGTGGCCAGTCCACCGAAATTAAAATTGCAAAAATATTTCTTCTTTTTTTTAGACTGAAATTAAACCAAAATTAAACTTGCAAAAATATCTTTTCGTTTTTAAGGAAATGATTTTTTTTTCTGTTAATTATATAATTTGTTATCAAATATTCGTGTGCAATTTAACATCATCCAAACACTTATTAATGCAAACCTACAGACTCAATCAGAAGTTGTGCCCAGCAGTTTTTGTTTTGCTGCACACGTGCACGTACTGGTAAAACAACGACAGTAAAGAATCCAGACTATACTCAGAGGAATATCTTCTAATTCATGCGTTATCTCCTTGTACCGTTCCCTGACTGTGGCCAACTGAAAGCATTAATTAACCGCGCGGCCATGGGCCGAGCGCGGTTCTTGTTTTACACGGGATTTATTATTATTTTTTTTTTTGTCGGTGACCAGACGCAAACCTCCACTCGGCCAAATCGTGTTTGGGGCTTTGAAATCACGCAACCTATGATGTTTATTCGCCAAAAGCTGTTGAAACATTAATGTACCGAAAATGTTGCGGATATTGTTTTCTTTATTGTGTATAAAGTATATTTTCTTTTGGTTTTATCGAAGCGTTGGATTCAAAGCGAATGTTGAATACACTGAAAAAAGGTATTACGTCAGCCATGGAATGTGCTGATGTTGCAGGTTTCACTTTCGTTACGTGACAAATAACATTGTGTTTTATTTGCATGTTTATGTCGGCAGAAGCGACGGTCATTAATTTAATTTGTTTCCTCTTCTGCGAGTATTTCTTGTGGGTTTAGGCAATCGAAGTGAATTCTTTGGCTATTTCATCGAAGTGCGTTCAAGGATTTGAAAGGAAATGAAATATTTGCTTAAGTAAACAATTGAGCGTGTCCGAACATGCAGGGGTTACGTCATTAGAAGGGAAAACCCCCAAGGTAAGCACTTGCAAGGATTACATCATTGGTAGGGAAATTACCGCCGTACACCGCCCTTCTAAATATAGCCGTGAACATTGTAATGCTTGAAATGTTAGAATCGTGTGATTACCTTCCTGCGGGCTCTCACTCACGGCACAAACCAATTACATTTAATCGTGACTTTTACCTAAAGAAAATAACAGTTATTACTAGCATCCAAGTACTGGAATGCTAGTTTTCTTTTTGTTTAATTCATGCCCATTCATGTCTTCAGCGAAGTTCCAGATTAAGACCATTACGTCATCATAAATTTCACAACGGCTATGGACGATGGTGCAACATTGGATTGTGTGACTCGCGTGACTACTTTGGTATTCCTTTACTCATAGTGCAAACAGGTTAAATTTCGCCCTGACTTTTGAGGAAGAAAGCTGTGCATTAGCAAAAAAATATAAGCGCGGTTTTAAGTTGCTATAGCAACTTCTTGTTAATATACAACTAGTGATTGGTTAATTGTTACTGTCATTTAGAGTCAGACACATAAAAAAGCTGGGGGGGAGGGGGGTATTAACCAATGTTTGTGTAGGGAGGTACAGCAGGGACGCACAAACCATTACCCTGTTTATTGTTATTATTATTATTAACCGCGCGGCCATGGGCCGAGCGCGGTTCTTGCTTTACACTAAATTTATTATTATTTTTTTTTTGTATTTTTTTTGTCTGTGACCAGACCCAAACCTCCACTCGGCCAAATCGTGTTTGGGACTTTGAAATCACGCAACCTATGATGTTTATTCACCAAAAGCTGTTGAAACATTAATGTACCGAAAATGTTGCGGATATTGTTTTCTTTATTGTGTATAAAGTATATTTTCTTTTGGTTTTATCGAAGCGTTGGATTCAAAGCGAATGGAATGCGCTGATGTTGCAGGTTTCACTTTCATTACGTTACAAATAGGTTATTTGCATGTTTATGTTGGCAGAAGCGACGGTCATTAATTTAATTTGTTTCCTCTTCTGCGAGTATTTCTTGTGGGTTTAAGGTGGCTGGTATCGGTTTCCAGCATTTTCAAGCATTTTTCAGCTCTTACACTTTTGACGGGTCTGTACTAGAAATCTTTATCAGTTGATGCTACAATAATGGTATCAAATAAATGCCCAATGATTGGTGAATATGTTCTGGTCATTTTCTTGATGTCACTGGTTACCATAGTAACAGGATAACCTGTTAAAAACACCCTTAATTTTAGCTTTAAGTGCTTATAACTCAAAAACGAGCTCGGTGACCCCCATTTTTTACTGTTGAGTTATAATTAACATGTAAAGATACAACTTTTTGTAAAGTTAAAAAAATTTCTACGAAGCGGTTTCAGAGCCACCTTAAATTTTTAAAAATTTAAGGTGGCTCTGAAACTGCTTCGTAGAAATTTTTTTAACTTTGCAGAAAGTTGTATCTTAACATGCTAATCAATGTTCAATAAGAAAAATTGGGGTCATCGAGCTCGTTTTTGAGTTATAAGCACTTAAAGCTAAAATTAAGGGTGTTTTTAACAGGTTATAGTGTTGCTATGGAAACCAGTGAGGTCAAGAAAGTAACCAAAACGTACTCGGCAATCATTGGGCATTTATTTGATACCATTATTGTAGCATCAACTGATAAAAAT
Source organism: Meandrina meandrites (assembly GCA_963693305.1). NCBI lineage: Eukaryota > Metazoa > Cnidaria > Anthozoa > Scleractinia > Meandrinidae > Meandrina > Meandrina meandrites. The sequence continues at coordinate 6,252,295 of OY855912.1, read as the reverse complement.
TTATTGTACTATCCAGTCAAAGTGTAAGAGCTGGAAAGTGCTGGAAACCATTACCAGCCACCTTAAGCAATCGAAGTGAATTATTTGGCTATTTCATCGAAGTGAGTTCAAAGATTTGAAAGGAAATGAAATATTTGCTTAAGTAAACAATTGAGCGTGCCCGAACGTGCAGGAGTTACGTCATTAGAAGGGAAAAACCCCTAAGCTAGAGATAGCTGGGGACAAGGTAAACCTCGGATTGTGTGACTAACGTGACTACTTTGCTAGTGCTTTACTCATAATGAAACAGATTAAATTTAACCGTGACTTTTGAGAAAGAAAGCTGTTAATTAGGCAAAAATATAAGCGCGGTTTTAAGTTGCTATAGCAACTTCTTGTTATTATTATTATTATTATTATTATTATCATTATTTTGAATTTTCCACCCTGTCATCATTGAAATACAAGCCTCCCTGTACATGCACTCCCACATTAACCTATAATGCTTTCTTACAAAATTCTCTAATATTCGAAACATAAAACTTTCACAAAGCACCAATACTAAATAACTTAAAAAGGACAAATTAAATATATCATCTTGCCTTTTTTCCTGGGCTCGTTGGACTTTTTTGTACTCTGCCAATAGCTTGCGATTTTCACTAACAGCTTTCTGTCTTGCAACCTTCCGGTCTTTCATGAACTGAGCCAAGTTAAAGCGCGTGCTCTTGTTGTGTGGCATCCTAGAAATTAGCTCATAAAAGAATGCGAAGTCAGGAAAACAAAAATCATAGAGTTTTTGTCAAGGCTTTGAAGTCTTTGTTCGTAGCAAAATTTGTTGGATAAGTAGAAATATTTAAAAAACTATCCTAGCCAAAAATACGATACGAACGACAAATAAACCTTGCCTTTCCTTTTCCTATGTCCTTTGCTTTACCTCTTTGAGCGAACATCGGAAAACTGTGGCATATTTGGTATCAAAATGGCGGTGAAAAATTTGTGCGTTCAGAAAATTCGAGTCTTGGCACCATCGGGCTAACCCCAGGGCTTGTAATTCAAGTTTCATGTGTTAGCAACAAGCCCTCCCTCAGCAACAAGCCCTCCCTCCCCCCCTGCTCATTTAGATCATATGAGGTACCAAGACCTTTCTGTTTAAAGTGGACAGGTTTTTCTCTCGCAACAAAATTAAAGCCGCTGAATAATTTGGCCTGCATATTTCTTAGTAGCACTGATATGGTCATGAGAAACCAGTAACTTGGAGTTTGATGGAAGGAAATATATTATATAATTATATAACATTAACAACTGCATCGCAAAATGGAGGTTGGGTGCCTGCAGCATCAAGGAGCTTCCACTACTGGCAGTCAGCTCCTAGATGGAGACTGCCCCGTGGCTGGCAAATCCTGGCAACCCAGCCATGAGCCCCCAGGCAGAATAAGTCCACTTTGTGTGCGATTTATTATTTTGCTTTTTCTTTTGCGGCAGGTTTGGTGAGGCTGTGCAACACTTTAAAGTTTTGCGTGATGGAGCTGGAAAGTATTTTTTGTGGGTCGTAAAGTTTAATTCATTGAATCAGTTGGTGGATTATCATCGCACCTCCTCTGTCAGTAGATCTCAAACAATATATCTAAAAGACATGAAGGATGAAAGTGAAAGCCAGGAGGTAAGACACAGGAGTTTTAATGTCTTTCAAAATCCGCCATCATAATTTATAAGCATAATAAGTTGGATTTTACCTTTTTCAAATGTTGTAAAAAATTAGTGTTGGATTAAGTTTTGACCTTTGTAGCACACAGTGTGGCACCAATAATCTTCTGTTTACAAAAACTTCACTTTGAACTCCATAAAAACTAACTTAGAAGATCAAATTTTCAGAAAGTAACAATTCGGCAAATGTTACGCCAAAAGACCTGAAACTATGGTAAACCATCTGTCAACCCGGCCCCTTTTGTATTCTCGATCGAAATAGATCTTCTGCAATAATTTGTCTAACCACAAGCATGCAGGACGCCAGAAGAAGTTTTCTGGAGCCATTGCTTAGATTAGACTGTCGTGACGCAGACTACATGTAGACCGTGTTGCGGTTTAATAAATCCTCGTTTTATTAATTCATTTTCTGAGTTCAGTGGCTCATAGCCACTTAAAAAGACAGTTATGGCACATAGGGCCTTTGCATACCTGCCAACCCCCAGGGTACAAAAATCTGGAGACGTCTAGAAATCTTTGCACCCCCTCCTCTCCCCCCCCCCCCCTCCCCGTTCCTTACCCAGGGTTTTCAAGAAGAATCAAAGTAGGTGGCAAAAATGTAGAAGTAGGCGGCAAAAGGGTTACTCATGCCAAAAACTTTCAAAATCTGAGCCTCTAAGTGTGCATTTCCCACTTTCTTGCGCATGAATTAGGTCATTTTTGACAGAACCATACATGCTTTGTTTTCCAGCTTTTTATTCAACAGTTTTAATTATCTTGCAGACAAAATAGTTGCCAAATGCAAATTTTTAGTCACCAGATTGCAAAATCAAATAGGGCCTTGTTCAAAAGTGTTTAAAATCATTTCTAGGAATTTAATCCATAAAAAGACTTATCACTAGGTCTAAAACAAACACAATATATAAGATTTTGTGGCCATTATCAAAGGAATCAACAAGAGACACAATCCAGAGGCATACATGATTTGCTTCAAGGGCTTGCAAAGCATTATGGGGCAATTTCAAACACGGTCAGCTTTTTGCCAGTTTTCCGATGTGACAGAATCTTTTATAGCAAAGGAACGGGGTGGATTGACTTCTTTTCTTATTTTGGATGTTTTAGAAGCAAAGATCTTCCGATATAACTTTCTGGAAGGGCACAATGTCTGAGGAAATGTCCGTTATTCATCGTCAACACACAGAAATGTAGTCGCCATTTTGGCGATGAAAGCAGAATTGTTATGAAATGTTGGTCGCATTGGCGACCGTATCAGTCGTAATTTCGAGCCTTGACAGTCGATATATTTTAACCAAGAATTGTAGCAAGTGTCTTTCGTGTTAAACAAATAAATGTTGGCCGATCCGCGGTTCATGTTCAGTTGTGGCAAATTAGTTATCATGCTAATTTCTTAAAATTCAAGTAATTGGAAATCAAAGTAGGCAGCGAAAACATGTGGAGTAGCCGGCGAATTTGGCCAGCTGCTGGCCCTTATGGAAACCCCTGATATTTACTTACCTCACAAACGCAGTAAGAATTCTTCGCTCTGAGTGTAAACAGCGTGCGAAAACTGCGCCAACTTTCTTCCATGTATTGTGCGATTGGATTGGTTGATTTCTGACCAATTATGTTCCTCTTTAAATAAATATCGATTTGATCGCTCTGTTTCCCGTTTTCCGATTGAAAACAGCTCAAATAAGAGCACTAAATCCACTTCTTGTTTTATTTTCCTTTTTGGATTCTTGAAAATAACGAAATTGATGAAAAAAAATTGAAAAAAGCCGCATTACGTATTTCCCGGGAGATTTGGTGCTCTAACTGGGAGACCCGGGAGATTCGATGAAAAACTTGGAGACTCCCAGGAAAACCGGGAGAGTTGGCAGGTATGCCTTTGATAGAGACAGTTGGCTGCATGTTCTCCAGGCAGCCATTTCTAAATCATCTCTGATTCCAGAGGTTTTTTCATTGCTATTTCTCAATCAACTTTGAGATGTGAAGCAGCAAAAAGGAGTCCTAAAGCCAGAAAGGATTTCCTGTCTCATTCACTTTGACTACTGCAAAAGAAAACCTCTGGGACTACAGTACCCTAGAGCCATTCCTGGCCTAATAATCACTTTGTTGGCCTTCAGCTTGATAAATCGGTCCAAGTTTAGGCCTTGCCACTCTGGATCACTGTGTTGTGTTTTTGGCTCAGGCATTTCACTACTGTTAACACTGAATGATGGCACCTCTCTTTTCCCAGAATTGTAAATGGGGATTGGAAAATTTTTGAGACATTGACAAAAGGAATTATTTTTGCAATGACTTCTAGGGTGTTAATTAAGTCTAACCATTAGTCTGCCAGGCTGTAACTGTAGCACTGTATTAATTTATAGGAGGCAGCAAGGCCTAGTCGGATTTGTGTTTGGTGGTCCTGAATTCAACTCCTCCACACTTCGTAAATAGCCGACTGGTTAGCCTCCTGCCAGTTGGGATTTTTAACAAGTTTCTGTTTGATTAATAATATTTTTTTCCTTGGATTCACAGTGTCCCCAATTAGCACAGCATTGCTAAATACATCCACCCTCAAATAAAGTGTTAAATATTTATCTATTTATTGTTATTTTCAGGAAAAGATATATGTTGCTGCTTATGAATTTCATCCTGAAGAAGAAGGAGAGTTGTATTTTAAGCGTGGAGATAAAATAGAAGTCCTCGACACAGAAGACAAAAATTGGTGGAAAGGTAGAAACCTGTCAACTGGAAATGAGGGATTGTTTCCAGCCACGTATGTTCAAATGAAAACTTAATTAGGACTCAATTTGTTGTCAAAAGAAGTAAGATCTTTTATACTGCCGTAAGTAAGAAAGTCAAAATTAATAGTAAGAATGTTAATAGGGAGTTACATTTGCAAAAATAACTGAGTATTACCACAGACAGTTCACAAGCCTCTATTTTCATGTTTTTTTTTTCTTAAACTGTTGAACACAGGAAAGAATTTTGCATTCTTTTGCATTAAAAATAGAGGCTGTGAGCAATCTATCACTACCTCTACAAAGTGAAATATGCTTCCAATAATACTTCATTTGCAAAATACATGTATTAATATTATTATATTCTTGCATAGATGGAAGTCTGGTTGGTAATTTTGCATCGTGAGTGTGTATTTTAAACTAGCAAGGATGTGCTTACTGAGTTGTGTACATTTTTGTTTCATTTAACATAGTCTGTAACTTGCAAATGCCAACTTATTTAGTTGTCAACTCAAGACCACTTTTGATATGCAAAGCCCATCAGCAGAGTTTAAATAACTCATGAATCTAATGTCAACGGATGAATACCGAACGCCGAACAACACGTGCTGAAGTTTCATTGAAATCTCCAGGGGTGCATTTGCACATCTGGGACTCTGTTTTGCTGTGTTTGGTAATATACTGCTTTGTTGTCACCTTAAGTTTTGTCTGGAAATGTGTGGATGCCTCTGTAGCTTTCCAGTCAGCTTGATCATCCAGATAGACTTGTCTCTTTTCTCTTGGAAAAATATCGTCATATTGTACTTTTGGATGCATTATTTAATGTACGGTATTTGTTGTCTGTATGCAAATGGCATTGATTATCGCACTTGACTTCAATAATTTATGTGGTGTGATGGTAAGCTTGTTATTCTGGTCATCAGCCTATTGCACACATTCAGTGTGGTGTTTTTGTTCGCATGTGGATTCCTCTGTTATTGATGAAAATTAAGATTTCCCACCCACCTGACTTTCTTCAGTTGCCGTAAAAGCTCAAAGTAGCGCCGTGCCCCCACCCTCCCCCAAGAAAGAACAAGTTATAGTACTCGGTACCAATATAACCAATATACGAGACTTATATGGCACTTTTAATGAATGTGACAAAGCAGTACACTTTACTTCTCATTTCCTCATTTGTAACAGACAACTAAAGAACGTCTTGAGAACATTTCTAGCCTGTGAATACAGCCGCCTCTCATCTTCTGGCCGGTTCAAGGCGTTATGCCAAACCGGCCGGGAGCGATGAGAGGTGGCTGTATTTGCAGGCTAGGACATTTCAAAAAGTAATTTGCTATGATTGCATTTTTTATTATTATTATTATTATGTTACAGTTTGGGTTCACTAGAAATAAAGACTGTCATTTTGAGGCTGAAAATTGATAAATGAAGTAAGCTCCACCCACTTCAAATGAGCCCCCCTCCTGAACTAGCACCCCCCTCTCACCTTTGAACAATTACGGTATTTTTTTTGAAATGTTCCTACACGTTCTTGGGGCAACATCCAAGGGTATGATTTTTTGAAGTGTTTGTTCATAGAATAGACTGTTAGCAGACCAGATTTTAAGAGGTTAAATGCAGTCATTTTCTAACACTTTTTTTCACTTCTTGCTTGGCAATGCATGAAAGCAGGGGAATAATAGTAGTCTACTTGTGAGGGTTATTGAAATTAATATAAGGTGGCCCAGACCACGTCTTACATGTTACCTGAGGAGGTTGTTCACGTAACAGAGATTTTATTGCAAATTTTTTTTGTGTGAGTACAATAACTTGATTTATTTGTAGTCGCAAAAGGAAATTTCTTGGTAAAGTGAAATCCTCTTTAGAATAATAAATCAGTATTGTTATAGATGCAGGCTTGCTGTATTTACATAAATAAGATGTGCACAATGCAGGATTACACTATTGTTAGACTTATCAATTCAAATAATTAATAATTTGCAAATATAGCTTATATTCAATTACATTAGTCTTGGCAATGAGTGTAACAAGAACGTGATTTTCTAGTAAATATTGCTTTAGTATGTCCTCTGTCTCATCTCTTGGATTTTCTGTGTCCAACAGCATCAACCTTTCACTTCCCCTTGTGTGATATTTCCGGGCCAGACTCGTTCCCAGTCCCTAGTTATTTTTTCTTCAAAGGCGATGAAAGACTGGGGAGAAATGGTGTGAAGGTTGCGGGGCAGGCTGGGAAGGGCAAAAGAGCGTTTTAGTCAAAACCACCGCGCGGGTGCAAAACCAGTAAATGAAAACTTAAGAAAGAGCCAACGGACAAAACAAAGGAACCGGATCCTGTAGGATCTGATCAGCTAAACGTAGGGATACAAGCAACTGAAAAACAGAAAAGCTGATCGTACGGTTGGATTGAACTCAGTATATTTCCAATATTTCGTTAGGCACGGCCTGACTTTTCAGGAAGTGAGCAACTAAAGAAAAAACGTTACAATTTAAACAACCAAGACAAAAAATAATAAAATAACCGTTGAAACAAAACCAACGGATAAACAAACGAGTCCTAATAACAAGTCCTAATTGTTTATAGTTGCGCGTTATCTTGCTTATTAGGACTCGTTTGCTTTCTTTTAGAATAATGCGATACATCACATTGCACTGCAAGGATGTGGACGTTCTTTATCTATTGTCGCTGAATTTTAATTTTCTAATCAATGGACAATACGCCGTTTGTGTTTTAAGGGTTGTCCTCTGTTCCTTCCACGTGACTCGTCAAATATGATTTGAAACTCTTGGAGGACTCTTCAGTGGAACAAACCTGTGCAAAAAGGGGAGGGGAGGGGGTAAAAACGAATTTGTGTCATGCCCACAAACAAGAAAATACTGGTAATGAATGGTTATATCCTTTTTATTTCACTTGTACATTTCTTTACTTCACTCTACCCTCTTTCTTTTATGTTTTGAAGGCAACCTCGTCCCCAGGGTCTTCTCGGTGACGATTTTCAACGAGATTGTTTTGAAGCAGGTGCTCAGCTCGCGCAAGTGGCAAACGTTCCGGGTCGCCCACTACCTCTCGGAACAAGTTATTTCATTGGTTCCTAAAACAACACATAACAGGCTATAACAATGCCCCTATCCCTGAATAACAATAGAGGTAGTGTTTACAGCGGGCGAATGAAAATAGAGGTTTCAGAGAGGTAGTGTATTACTGAACATTCCTGCGGACGGACCTCCAATCACGTGACAACCAAAATTTTTCCGGGGAGCTCCGCTATAGAGACACGTCCACATGCTTGCGAATACGTAGAAATCAGTGTCTACGAATATCTGTAATCAGTGTGTACAATATACAGGACACATGAACCCAATTAATGACCAAGCTCGAATCCGACCGGCCGGTGTGCGGAAGGTCGTGGATTCGACTCTCATCATCTTTGTCTCATGCCCGTGCACGGGAAAATGAATTCAGTTTCTACCATCGCACGTAGCCGTCTAAAAGCAGGCCCTCTTTATTCTTAGTCCGTCAAACGTGAAGCGAAATACATCGTTTGCGGAATGATGGCCGCCCTTGTTTTAGATAGGTGTTCCCAATTACGTTCTTGTTTGATTGATTGATTATTTCTCTTCACGCACGGCAGACTAAGAACTTAGAAAAAAAAAATGGGACTTCTCGTAGTCTAGTCCCACGTGTGACCATGAATGAAAGTTTTACGGTCTGAGGCTATAAGTACTCCCTTAGCAGAGGTCGAGCTAGGCAGCCATAGGCTTTGGTGTCAATGCGTGATCACGTATCAGTTAAATTATAGCTGTAGACGCACAACCCATAAGATGATAAAGCCGCTTTACAAAGAGTTTTGAAAGCTTATATTAATGTAGGAAAGTTTAAAAGCGGCATGAAAATAATAATAATAATAATAATAATAATAATAATAATAATAATAATAATAATAATAATAATAATAATAATAATAATAATAATAATAATAATAATAATAATAATAATAATAATAATAATGGGAATTTGCAGTGGCACTTTCACAGAGTGGCTCTTCGTCCACTGTTCCCGATCGAATTGGAATTTAGCAGTGTTGATTTTTGCGGAGGGAGGAAAACCGGAGAACCCGGAGAAAAACCCTCGGAGCGAGGACGAGAACCAACAACAAACTCAACCCACATATGGTACCGGGCCGGAATCGAACCCGGGCCACATTGGTGGGAGGCGAGTGCTCTCCCCACTGCGCCATCCCCGCTCCCCAGACAGACCCGACAGACCTGAACAGTTGAGATTGTCCAATAACTTTGATGACCTTTGAATGTTATAAACAAACTTGTCGGCTTACATTTTATCCTTCTGATTGAAGACAAACCTCAAGTTTCCTTACAGGCGCGTTTAGTGCAGCTTGTAGATAAGGGTTGATAAGCAATGATTCCGCCTTCGTTCTTTCCTAAACGTTTAACAACCTAGTAGCATTTGATAAAGCAGCGATCTCTTCCATTGGGATTTCTCGCATCCTTCAAACCTTCACCGCGAAAGAGCGGTCTTCGGGTACCACCACAATGACGGCTCGTGACTAACATACCTGAATTGCCAGGCACACGGGTTAGCTGAGTGCTTGTTTCAGCTCTTACACTTACGCGCGCGCAAGAAAACGTAATAATTATCAATTGCAACGTTTATGACGTCATTTTTTTTTTGCAAGTTAGAAAAACGAAAGAATGAGTTGCTGGAGTAGAGGACTTATCATAATAGTTCTCTTCACATGCACACTTTCCTTATCACTGATCTCTTCAAACCCTGGCTTACGAGCCAAACGCAAACTGCGATTGGTGAGTGTCTTTTGTAAATAGTTGAAATGTTTTTAATAGTTTTACGTTCATTATTTTCTGGATGGTGCCGAGACACCAAAGCAACCGATAGAATACATCCTCGGAGACCCAGGGGCAGTTAGCCGGGGCAAAACGAAGGAAACCGGACAGAAATCGTAGCGGCGAAAGTTTTCTATAAAAGTTTAAGAGCCCCTGGGAAACGAGTCTCTCCAGACCATTTCCAAGCGACTCTGCGAATGCTGGCTCCTGATTGAGCAACAAAAAAAAATCCTTTGTATTATTTTGCCCAATCGGCGAACAGTAACTTCAGGGTCACTTTCGCGGTTTACTTCGTTTCGCCCCGGCTAACTGCCCCTGGGTCTTCGAAGATGGATAGAATAGGGCGTGAATTAAACTTATTTCAAAAAGTAAAAAATCAAACAAGCAATTTTAAAAAAGCAAAGCAAAAAAAGTATGTCGCCATTTACACGTGCGATGACAAAGGCAACGCAGCACCCAATCAGAAACGTTACAAAAACGATTTAAACCAATCAGATGCAGACAAGGGAAATCAGCTGATTGGCTCTAGCAACGACTATGTCGCGATGCCCAAAACTTGAAAATTTCGCGTAAGATTCGCGGTTGTTTATAGACTAAACTCTGGCCTATAAAGAACTAAACAAGCAAATAAATTTATTCATTAAACAGCAGCATAATTTTTCTTTTCCTCGATGCTTTTATTTTATTCTTGATTTATCAGCGTCGAGCACTTTCAGACGACATAAGAAATTGCAAACATTGGAAGTTCGAGACCACAGATGACCCACATTTTGCGGACATCAATGTCAAGCTTCATAATGCGGTGAACTAATATTTTTTTTAGATTTGTTTGTAGAACTGGTTTGTAATTTTTGCTATAAGTTTTACGGAACTATTTACAGTGCTGGTAAGGCTTAAAAGCTTACGCCTTTAATAGCTGTTAATCTGAGGTCCGCAATGCGTACAGACCTCTTTAAGATAACACTATTTTAGGCCATCACTAATAATTATTGTTAAATGGTTCAGCGTAACCTTAAAAAATCAGTTTGGCTTTACCTCCATCCTTACCTTTTTACCTTACTTATTGCAACTGTGAGTCAATATTTGCTGTTGGTAGATAACATTCTTAAATTGATCAACCGAATAAGAGCAAGATTACCCATATCCCACCAGGCAAGGGCGACAAAAAAGATGTCAGTGGCTTTACAGTGCCTCACGATGAACAAATTACAAGAGCCAAAGTCAGCTTTAAAAGTTTCACCGGTAAGATGTGAAGAAAGTTTCATTTTTATTTAACTTTGGAGACTCAGAGGTAGGTGGCAGGTGCAAGAGAAGGCTGAATTTAAGTAGGTGAGAAGAAATTAGCGATGAAAATCAATAACAGTAAGAAAACAATTTTCCTTTATTTCCAGGGCAGGAAACGTAACCTTGCTTTCCGAATAGCCGTTGCATTAGATTTCTACCACAAGGACTCGAGCGTGCGCCAACACAAATGTAAACTGTCCACATGGAACGAAGACGCACACAGCCTCGTGACGTGCAAATTTAATATCAGCGTTTGGCCCAATGGAATGTTTTACTACAAATGCTCTAAATGTTAGTATAGCAATATTAGCGGGTTTTCCTTGTTTCATTTTGCTAGATTTTGTAGAGTGATTTTTGCTGACCTATCTCTTTCAGTATATATAAAGAAATTCTCCTGATAGAAAAGCAGTTCTAAAAGCTGAAAAACTAGAAGGAGTTTGCGAAATTTAGTTATTGCATTAATTAAGTCTAACGGCGTGGGTTGCTAAAAAGTTGCAAAATGTGCAAATGGCTGTGCGGCAAATCTTTTTACACTATTAAATTATATTATTTAATTTTCACACTATTAAATTATAAAAAAAATTCTTTTCACACGGCATGCACTAACACCAGGAACACCGGAGCACCGGAATACCCCAGAACATCCCGGAACACCATTCCAAAAGCTCACCCTAACCACCAAAAACACTCACCGCTAACCAAACCATCAACCGCTAACTTCTAACCTTAGACCTAACCGTAAACTAACCTTGTTTGTGGGTGTTCCGAGGTTCCTGGTTTTAGTATATGCTTTTTCACGCAGCCATACGAACGTTTGTACATTTGACGTCTTTTAAGAGGAAATACATCTCGTTACGTTGAATATCCTTCCGATTACTTTCTTTGTTTTGTACAGCTACTAATTGACACAGTCAGACTATCAATCAATCATGTCTGTAAGTTTGAAAGACTTAGTTCCACTTTCGCTATTACGTTCGAGAAAGGTTAAAGATTGGTGCCTTTTTTATTTAAAAAACCTGCAGCCGAAACAGGTCTCTGCAATCCCTTGTTCCCAGGGTCTCGGCTTCTGCCCGCGCTCTCGGGAAAAAAGAGAGTGCCTGGAAAGAAGGTTAATACTGCTGCTGTGTTTTGATTGTGTTTAGACCAACAGGGTCAGCTGATAATTTCACAGTCAACCTCTCTGAGAGCCAAACGAATTAATCTGCACAACAAGGGAGAAGTAGGTTATCTTACTTAAAATTTGTATATCTATATATCATATCGTGATAAAGATGACATGTTCATTTGTCACGTGCGTGGGACGAGGGCAGCTACCCCGACGAGAACCAAACCCATTACATGGCCTCCCAGATACCGTTTGGGCGCTCTAATCACTGAGCTACGCGAGGGACCCTTGGTGAGCTATACAATTCACTAGCCTCATATCTACTTTGGAGATGTTTTTGGTTACTTTTATAACCAGTCTTTTTACCTCATCGATTAAGCTAGCAACCAGAGGAGGAAGTATATGAACAACGACTTGTCATCATGACATCATATCTCGACCTTAAATTTTATCGCGAAGTTACATATCGTAAAATTGCATAACGTAACGTAACAAACTGTAGTATAACGTATGACTAACGACACGACACGACGTGACGTATAATGTAAAGAAACACAATGAAACACTTTTGTCATGTCTTCGTATCATAAATAATAAGCAACGAATGAGGAAAGAACGACAACAAATTGAACTAGACAGGAACGTACTTTAAAGTAAAGTTTATTGACCCAGGAGAACCACGTAAGATTTCACGCGAAGTAGCAATCGATCCGTTTTAGTGTTATCACCGCTTCCCCTGTATGGGATGCTAGTCCTTCTCTAATATTCCTTGACAGTGTTCTTCTAAGTTGCCTTATGCCAAGCACTCCCTGGTACTCTTTTGTACACCTGGCTACCTGGGTAAGGTTTGAACCAGAATCGTTCAATCCAGAGTCCGGCAACACCCTTGCCATGCATAGGGGGCCGGGTAGCAACTCTCCTAAGCTCTCACATGAATACCTCGCTGCCCTTCGAGAAAACAATTGAACAAACGACAGGAACAGTGCCCCTGGCCCAAATCTTATGTCTAGGATTGAACGCAAGTATTGTTCAATAAGTACTTCATATGTGACTGGTTTATTTGGCATATTCGTATTATTTCATACTGGACAGAATTTCGTGCGCTCTGGTGAACCTTTTTCAATGAGGAAACTTTGTGATGCCTATCATAAAGAGTATGAATCTCATTAGTGGTCAATCGTGGACATATCTGGTATTGTGGAGACTAACTACTCATAGTTTCTCTTTGATCTCTGTTGTTAGCCTTCAATCCTCCTGATTAACTCGACCTGCAAGCCAGTGGTACTTACTTTACAGCTAGCTGATATGTACAAGCAGATTGATAAGGGTCAGAAATGGGCTCTTGAATTTCCATTATCTTGGTAAGTCACAAAACAGACTCACAATTAAGTGAGCAGAAGTTCATCAGCTGGAAGTCTACATCTAGTATTTGGGCGCGTGCTATGTTTTTCGCGAGTAGGCTATTTTTAGAAGTTGAAAAAACTGATAACAACTGCGTTTAGCGTCCTGTGCTATGTGATACAAAATAAAATTGTTTTTGGACACTAAAAAGTTTCGGTTCAAGTAAACCGACGTTTCGGCATTGCTGCCTTCATCCGGGCCTGCCGTTAAAAAGCTTGCGCGTGAGGAAATGACGTAAATTATTGCGAAGAATTATTGATGGCGCACACGTGCACGTGCACGTGCAATGAGATTGTTGCAAACGGCTTTCGGTCGTGGTCGGTCGAGGTCGTAATTTTTTTGTAAGGGCCGTTCATTTTGGCGGACTATGAAAAGAAATGTAGAAGACTGGCGAAATTTTTTTCACCATCAGTTCGAAGAAGGTTTTTGTCGATAGCGACGCTTTAAAGGGAAGTCAAGACGAAGGAACTAATTAGGCAAATAAACCAGCAGAAAAACAGGGGGCGCTCCTCGCCCGACTTATGAGCGAGCCAATCGAAAGCCGCGAACTGCAAATGCTTTAACGCGATTGGTTACTGGTTCGCCGAAAAGCCGTTCTAAAAATAGCCTTCTCGCGAAAGAAAAGGCCAATTACCGGAGATGTAGACTGCTAGCTAATGAACTTCTGCTGTTGCTTTTACCAATCGTTTGTATGATAAGATAGAGTGCTTCCTCCGCTATCGTTATTGATCTCAGGCCAGGCATAGGGGGCTTGTCTATAGATTTACTTACACTTAAGTTTCTCTTCAGTAGCAGAAACTGTGTCTATATGTATGGTATGGATACTATATTTACCGTAGCTCCATCGTGGCTAATAGGGAGCTTAAGCAAACTACGACGGCAACGGTCACGAGAACGTCACCAAACAAAAAGTTTAATGAGCAGAACAATAACTCTGCACGTGCGTTTTGAATCTTGGTACATTTCTTGGCCGTTCTCTGCAAAACAACAACGTGAAATTACCGAGTTCTGCGTATTCTGGACAACGCGAGCCACGACGGTTAATTTTTGATTTTTCTTTTTGGAGTTGAATGCTCTCTTCACATATTCAGTTAGGGCCAGTTCTTAAACCGATAGTTACACTGAATACTTCTGGATAATCGCGAGATTCTCGAGTAAAATATAAATTCATTTTTCACCAGGCGTTGTCCTCGGCGTCGCCGTCGTCATTGCTTAAGCTCCCTAATATCTATTGCACGGCTGGTCAAGGGGTAGCAGTAAGTTTGGTCCCCCTCTTTGGGTTAAATAGGGGGAACGCGGGGGCGACAGGTGTCTCCCGCAAGTCCCCCGAGCGATTTCGTTTCTCCACCTATTTCCCAGCACGTGCGACAAAATAAAAGAGACTTGTGCGGAGGAGAGAGCTGATTCCATCAGCGAATTATTTGCAATAAATAACAATAAGTACGTGAGTATCAGAAGTCCATAACTAGTAGTTATGGACTTCTGGTGAGTATATAATGTTGTTCCCCGATATTACTTCGGTCGGTTCTTTTTCCAAACCATTCCTTTCTCAAAAACGAATGGTTTGGAAAAAACGATCGTAAAATAAAAGGGGAAAAGCTTAGCTGTCTTGTCTAAGAGATTCAAAACTTAAGCCTCTGGCGAGCTTTGTTCGAATACGTTTGGAGCTGTACAGAGAATACTCACTTGCTAGTTGACCACTCAGGGTGTGGGTGATGCATTTTAATGTTTACTTTTCATTTTTATTGTTTAACAGTTCAGGGGCTACGAGTCTGAACTACCGCGGAAAGTGCTCCGTGAAAATATCCCACGTCTGTCGTGAAGTGATAACTCATGTGAAAAAGACCAACTTTGACTTTATGGACGGTGAGAATTTGCTGTCAAGTACTTTTATTTCAAGTTTTAAAATGATACCTTTTCTGGTAGATTTAGAATACTTTCAAAACAATTGGATGGGAGGGGAAATGTTGCCTCTCACAAATAGAATAATGTAGCCAATTAGAGCCCAAAGATAAACTCACGTGACCAGTGACGAGCGTGGGAAAATATGTAACCAGTCACTGCGGGAAAAGTTGCATGATTTAAAGCGAGACGATTTCTGAATTGTGCCTGAGTGACTCTCTTTAGCTGCGTGAACTAACTTTTAAACAGCTTGGCAAAAAAAACCACGAAATTTCTTTTAAACAATCGTTCGATATTGTAAGTTTTTATTAGCGAACGCACACAGTAACACCACTAGTATCAACTAATGGCGTAGAACATTTTCAATGGTATCACAAATGTCAAATATTTAATCCTACGAAATCGCGCGGAATATAGCCTGATAATTAGCCTCGGCGGCTAACATCAGACAATATTCCAAGAGATTGAGCAGGATGATTGCTTTATTGTTCATCAAATTATATACGGATCGAAAAATAGCTTACCGCTAGAATATACTGTGACTATGCAACGCTAATCGAGACTTCGGACGAATCTTGACAACCTACGTACATCGCAGGATAACTGTTATGTACGGATGACGGATAACAATGACTTTCTGACCATACATATGGCCATCGTGAAAATCTGTTGAATAATAAACGCAGGCACTAGCTTTACAGTGACGATGCAGTTAAAAACCAGCCTTGTTTTTGCTATCAGGTGAAATTGAGGAATGTGAACGCGTGAAGAGCATGCTGGGTAAACTTGCCAGGAGTAGTTTTGCAGCCTCTTTTGGAGTCAACGATGACTTTTCAGCGGCACTGGCTCTTACCGCAATAGTGGAACTTCTTTTGATTACAGCAACCCTTGTCATAAAGGTAATAATCTCCTTTTGTTCCATTTTCGTAACAAATAACTTCGGTGTCTCTTCGGCAGAAAAGCCATTCTTAATGTTTGTGTGGACTTTTATATAGTATTTCCCATATGCTTGCTTCGCTGATGAAAAACCGGTTTGATTCTCTACGATATAGAATACTTTTGAGGTTTTATATATTGAAATTAGGCTAAAACATGTAATGGCTTAAATGACTAAAAAATTTCTCTTAAGGTCGTATTTGTCGGGCTCACCAAAGGCTGGAACTCTTCCAGAAAGGAATTTTGTGATCGCTTCTTCAACGCTGTGAGAATAAATCGCGCTAGCTCATTGGATAACGCAACAAATACCGAGGTAAAAACAGAAGGAACAACAAGTGAAGATCGTCAGCTCCTGCTACAAGGTAAGAAATATGTGATTTGATTACAGAACAATGACACTGTGAATCATGCTTCGCTGTACTTTCATTTTGCTATTTATGGACTTCGACATCATTAGTTGCAATTATTAAGCACAGATGTTTTTACTTTCTCTCCTTTATTCATGTGCCTATGTGTTTATCCCTTACCGACTAATTGGGGACACCTACAATTCTTAGGGACGGACCATCATTTTCCTGGAGGGGGGGGGGGGGGGGTATGAAATATTTCCCTCGCAAACACTTTTTTTTCGAAATAATGCAACCTAATTTTTTTACACACATCATGTTTGTAAGCAATTTATTTTGTCTTTTTAGGCCCTGCAAACAATTTTTTCAACATTTTTCATACCCCTCTCCAGAAAAATAATGGTCCGTTCCTAAATAACTATTAATTCTTAAAATAATTTGCCTAAGATACTTTGAAAAATGGTCCTAACTAAGAAGTACAGTGTACAATATAAATGGTTAAGAATAAGACAGCGTTCAACGCTTAAAATGTACCCCTAACTAATTTTTACAATGTAAATCACTTGCTACAGAGCTTACAGCATTTAAAGTAACTGTAATTGTCCATATAGTCTGACAGGTTTAATTTTCTAATTCTATATCGGAAAGTGGCCAGCTGTGGGCGAATCCTTAAGGTCTTTGTTCAGTATGGTTCAGTTTACACGATAAAACGGTCCAAGATATCTGATTGAATGCCGTTACTACATTCTCCAAAAGCCTATTAAGTAGTTGATTTTAAATTTAAAATAACACGAGTCATTAATTCATGGATCTCTCTTTAGTGTTTTCTCCCCGGCTCACTCGTCCATATCTTTCACCACTGGTTATATGCCAGCTGATGTCGTGTTTGTAAAAATAAAACTTTTGCTATAAACATCCTACTGATTAGTGTCAATACGTTATATTTTCTTTGCAGAGCACTGACTCGACGCTCTCCGAAGCGTTTGTGATAGAAAATCTCCTAATGATGGTGTCATAAACGTTGGAAAGGCTAAATAAAGTAGTCAAAAGTTTTTATTTTAATAAAAAAGGTCATCATTTTAAACAAAGTAGTTTTTGTCTCCGTTTACTCCCCTTATTGGCCCATCAAGAGCTTAGTTCGCGGTGGACTGGTGGCCAGGACTCTGGACCCTGATCGGGCGGTCCGAGTTCGAGCCGAGTGTCCAGGGTCATTTTGTCGAACTTTTCTTTTGCACCAAGAAATTGTTATTCATCGCGTAATAGTTACATTTCAGCTTCTGAGTCTAAGATATTCAAGCCGTCCTCCGTCATCGGGCCGATTCCATAAATTTCTCATCATGTTTAAGATATCGATTACTTTCCCCTCGTTACAGTCTCTCACGTAGTCGATAGATTCAATCTTCGAAGCTTGCGGAGTGTTCACTTTGGCGTAATGCAAAAACGTCAGCAGCGACCAATTAGGATTCACGTCAATCACTTGAGCCTTAGTGACCGCGCCAGAGTACATGATCGGGATACTGGGTCCAGTTATTTCAAAAACTTCCAGAAAAGTTCCCGGATGAAAACCAAGGCTGCGAAGGGTTTTCTTGTAAATGGAGCATTCTTCATACATATCTTTGACTCCCAGTGTTTCGATGCCTTTGTCTGGCTTGGGGAAGTTTCTCTTTCCGTTTGATATGAGGAACTTGGCGAATTCCTCTTCGTAAGATGTGTAAATCGTTCTGCCAGTGTTGAATATGTTGCGGTCCTCGTCGGGGAGGTACAAGGACAGAAAACTCCAAGGCTTGAGTCGAAATATCTGGCGCAACCGTCTGTCCAGAAATTTGAGAGGAAGAGACAAGTTTATGTGCACTTCCTTCATCTCCTTTCCAACCAGTGATGCAACAATAACCTGAAAGAATTTAAACGAACTGTCAATTAAAAGTGTTGTAATTCGTAATGACACCTCTAACCTATAAGTGGCTCTCGAACTTTTTAAATTAATGTTCGGCTTTTTCGCTGTTTTCGCGCTATTGTCATCCATTTTCGCGCCCTTTACTAAGCTTTCACGCTTTTTTCTGTTTTTCGTGCTTTCTCCTTTGCTTTTGCGCTTTAGATAGAGATTTCGATTCAACGCAGTCGTAATTTCACGCCAATAAAAGAGAGATTAAGCATGACGTTTGTTTTTCCCGCGAACGGCATGATTTTACTTCTGTCGTCCCACCGTTTGGTGTTTGTACGCGGAAATGAGTAGCTTTGTGTTTGTCGTGAATGTGATTCTTTCCCCTATTTTTCTGAGGGATTTATTTTAGAATGCGATAAAAAGGTAACAAAATGAAAGGCAAGCTCGCGTTTGCCGTTTAACGTCATGCTTAACCTCTCTAAAGACAGTTGTTCCTAAAACGTGGTACAATACTTACATCTTTACTAGACTGAGTTGTGCGTGAGACAAGCTGAGACTTCCCAATCCGCGCTGCACTCGAAATATTCGTCGGCAGTTTTGATGATGCAAAGACGCAGTCATAACCACCATTTTTCTCCTGAAATACGTCATTTTCTTCCAAAGGAAGACAACGTTTGAACAAGCGCATTTCCAAGTCGCTTCCAAGCTGTAACTTTTGCCTCAACAAGAGCAGAATCTCGCTGATTATCATGTCTTTTTTCACCATCAGAGTAATGCTTTCTCCTCGGAAGTGGCGTGGCCAAAGTTTAAATTTCGTTTGAATGACGGCTTCCGGTAGAAAGACTTCTTGATAAGGAGTAGGTAGACATTGAAGATCAATCCTAGGCATCCTTTCCATGTTGATAGCCACTGACCTCAAACACTGCACTACCAAAGAAGCAGGAGTATTTTCTACCTTTGACTTGAGGCTGGTTTCGTCGCTGTGGTTGGCATCATGTTTACTGCAGAAATAAGATCATGTATTGGTTTATAGCATGATATTAGAACATTCTTATGAAGTATAGGGAATGGAAATTTAACCTTCTTCCGGCGTTTTTTGCCTCGTGTCACGCGTGTAACACGCGTGACACGAGGTATATGTTGTGCGGGGTCGGCTGCATTCCAGTCATTCCAAACTGTTAGACTAAATTCAAATTCCAGAATGTAATTTTCTGCTCTGCTTCCAGAAACTCGGCGTCGATTTTGTAAAATTTAGCAACGCAAGAGAAGCTTTCTTTATCAGGTGTTTTACTATGACAGATATTTCCCAAAGCACAGAGTATTTCTTGGCCATAGGCGAAGGGGTAATTTTTTATTGGAGAGGGGGGTGGGGGGGGGGGGGGGGGAAGTTGTCCAAATTTTTTATGAAACAGACGAAAAGAAACGAGGGTCATACGATGCACTACCATAGGCCTACATATGAAGTGAAAATATTCTTACTTATTATATGACTAGCTCCGTGAGCGGTCAAGATGAAGCGAATCTCGTGCTCTGATTGGCTACCCGAGCGGTCAAGATGGAGCCATCTTGACCGCTAGGGATCGCCCGCTGTGTTCCTGCAAGCGAAAAAACTTTTACCGACGTCCGCTACTTGAAAAAGATTTTCGTCGTAAATTTTCGCTATGAAACTATTTTCCGAAATAACACAAAGATTTCCTGTCTATTTCTAGCAAAAGGAAGTCCGATAACAAAGAAATAGGTCTTGAAGCTGCTTGAAGCGAATGAGAACAAACAAATTAAACTACAAATGTTAGTTAATTAACGAGTTTCGTGAATTTTATTTGCCGAAAAAACCGGCTGATACAAAAATTAAAACGCAAAGCGACTTGAAGACATGATAATCAGCTTTGTTTGGCGGAAAAGGGAGAGACTGAAGTCAGTGACATACCTGAAGAATAAAGTGCTCTGCAAATTTGTCGTTTGTGTAACATCTTCAAAAATGGAAGAACGCGGACGGCACGGCGAACCTAGCATCTTCACCGAAGCCTCTAACGCTCACGTCGAGTAAGGGTGAGTCGAGCGTTTAAATTAATGATGTAGAAAAGTTCAAGCTTTTCCTGTGGATTGGTATTAAAATCCCAAACGCTTTCAACAATCGCAATTTCAATATTCAGCTCGTGTATGTCACCGCAGGTTTGCACCACTAAAGCGCCAGAAGCGAGCAAATACTCTGCAAAACGTCCAATAATCAAAAGCTGGCGGCCAGATGGAATGGACATTCTTCTTTTAAGGCTTCAAACTCAACGTTGTTTCGCAAATTCAAGCCATTTCAAGATCCTTTTGAGGGTTAAAATGAGGTGAATTTCGCTGTTGTCGCATCGTTTTACTTCGTCTCGATTCATTCAAGAATTTGACAGTCACTCATTAAACTTTTAAACCAATGAAATGATTTAGCGTGCGCCTATTGATTGTGCATGCAACTGGCTTTTTTTTCCAGTGCTCGAGAAAAGTCATATAATAAATCCTTTATTGACCAAGCTTGTTCGGTCAAGATGGCAGGATATTGGCCTCGTTCTTTTTTTGCGTGTTTATGG
Organism: Meandrina meandrites; assembly: GCA_963693305.1. Lineage (NCBI taxonomy): Eukaryota > Metazoa > Cnidaria > Anthozoa > Scleractinia > Meandrinidae > Meandrina > Meandrina meandrites. Next base: position 6,231,620 of record OY855912.1, on the reverse strand, counting down.
ACCTCGACTTCGTCTCGGTCCATAAACACGCAAAAAAAGAACTCGGCCAATATCCCGCCATCTTGACCTCACGCTTGGTCAATAACCCATATATATGAATCTATCATACGAGCTAATAAAACACTTTACAAGAAAAGTGCTGTCTCTGCGACTTCGACGGGTCAAAAAATATCAATGATATGATCCAGAGATGCCCTTTTAATGTTAATAAGTGCGATGTTGCTGGCACGCTGTTGCTCCATGATGCTGTGGAGTAAAGTTTTTAATCTGCACAATGCACTGAATGATCGTTTTGCAGAACACGATGTAGCAGGTATCACTGAAAGGATATGTACCACATAAGAAAACTCTGGAAACATATCAACTAGATCATTCTCGTGCATTGTCTCCAGCATTTCTGAAACAGTCATGTAGCGTAATCCGCAGACACGACGAAAACTCGCGTACATTTTCTGCTCTGCTTCCAGAAACTCGGCGTGGGACAAACTTGTAAAAGTATGAATTTTTCGCGACGTATTCTATTAGACGTAATATCAGGTCATTACTCCATCTCGCCGCATTGCCCTTCTTACCCGATCAACATTTAGTGATACGCTTCTTTTTTTGCGGTGTTTCTTCTAATTCTTGCGAGCTGACGCTTTCTTCGGAAGATGTCTTCTCTATGTTATCTTGGTCTCCAATATTTTCTTTGTCATGATTATCGTCTTGAATATAAACACAAATTTCTGAAGCTGCAGCTGAGCCTCGCGAGGAACTTGTGGCGGCCATTTTAAAGGAGCCCGCCGATTTTTGGGGAAAACAGCTGACCGAAAAACTATCATGAACTATCATACGCGTGGTCAAACGGGATAAATATCATCGACTATCATGAAGAATTTGTCAACTATAATCGACTATCATGGGCCGTTTGATCAGGGCTTTAGAAAGCCTTTCGATTTTGAAACTTCCGACACGAAGGTCTTACATACGGGTATTGAAAATTAATTAACCGAAAAAGAAAAATTATATTTGATGAGTTCTCGCTAGAATTGAAAAACAGAAATGTCTATGAGTAACTTCTACGTGTATATCGTGTTCTGAATGTCGCGCTACAATATAACGCAACTGTTATTGAGCGACAAAAGCGATATTAATTTCGTTTTCAGTGGATGAATGATGTTCTAAAGAGGAATAATGTATTTGGGGTGAAGCCTAAATTTTTTTCTAAAACAACTGTTCGCTTTTACCAAATTTCGATATCTTGGACACTGCATCCAGCAAGCAATAAAAATAAAACGACGCGAAAAACGATCAGTGTCAAATAAAGCTACAAAAAGTGGCAGGCCAGACCAAAGGGCCTTTGATTCTTTCTAGTCTAGCGGTACAGACGTATTTCGAACAGTTCTCTAACGAGCTTTTAACCTTAAAAGGTCTCAGAATGTGCGGTTGGTAAAACATGTTCATGACGATCGAGATCGCGCAGATAAGCCTAAAGGGCAGGCAAAATATTGTAAAATCGTACAGGAATTATTGCCCCACAGTGCGCGCTTCTCGAGACCGCCCTTAGCGCAAGTAACTATCCCTCGGTCTTGCACGCTACGCGGACAGATGGTTGTGCGCAAAGAAACCAGAGAAACTACCACGAGTAATCATTTCCCGCCGCATAGTTGAGAACACGCGGAATCGAAAGTATAAGTATAAATATATCTTATCATAGTCGCCAACGATTAAGTGTTTAGGTTTTGTGAAGTAAATGTTGTCTTCTCCACGTAAACAGAACTACCACACTGTCTGAAGACCCTATTTTAGCGCGCGTTAGCGCGTTGCGTTTTCACTCATTATCACTCCACTTTTTTGATGTGTATTTCGACGCTATGAAATTAATTCTGATTATAAACCCCCTTGCGAAATGTAAACAACGAGTTTGATTATGTTACGGTCAAAGATCTTTTAAAGCTCGCCGGTCAGTCGATCGCGTCACGATATTTTCTTTGTATTGTCTGTAAAGACTTGATTTATGGCTCGAATTAAAGACGGTCTTCATCTTCTCCAGTTCCATTTTAATCATAAGCTTAACTTATTTTGGAGGCGCAGGTTCGAAATCTAGCATAAAGACAAAAAAAATTATCACCTCACCTCAAAATTCTCTCCGGATCGCTTGAATAAAGAAAGTTCAGGCAGAACCTTAGAAGATTTTCCGGGGAAGTCCCTGGACGCAGAAACATGACGTAAGCCAAGTTATTTTCAAAAGACACTTCAACTGTGTCCCAGTCATATCGGAAAACCACTCGCTCGCCGCTAAAGCGACCGAAGATCGGCGAAATGGAGACTTTGAACTCGTAATATTTCTCGTTAAATTGACTGAATTCATTCTTGTATGTCAAAGAAACAATGTCCGCTGGGTCCTCGATGTATTTGTATTTAGGCTGAAGGTTTCTTGACAGAAATCCCCTGGCAGTGCTTCTGGAAATCTTCGTTATTTCGCTTTCTGGCATTGTGCTTTTCTGTGGAAGCGAACAGATGTTTGATCACCCAGCCGCCACGGTTTATTGTCGTTCGCACCTCGTTCTATGAATTATTCATTTCTCCATGGCAATTACCAAAGTTTTGAATAATTCGCTCTACCATGTACTGACCCGGTGATATCGCTCAAGAAAACATTAACAAAGCAGCGATGCACTCGTACGCCCTTTTCTTGCAAGACAACAAACAGCCATTCATCGTTCCGTTTCTTAAAAACGTCTTCTCCTTCCCCCTTCACTGTCACACAACGAACGACCACCCAACAACGCTTTCGTGTAAGGCACCTCTCTTCCCGACTTTTACACCAATCGGAAGCCACTTGCAAGAATGACTAAACAAGCTCAAAGGTCAATAATATACAACTTTATTTTTTTTTATGTCAAAGTATATATTGGCATTGGGGGAGGTGGAGGGGAGTGGGGTGGGTAATTATAACGGGGGATTTAGTCGATATGCTTCAATGCCTTATAAACGATCCGCACACCAACAGTGAATTCTCTCACTAAAAGCGGACACGTATTACACTGCTAGTCTCCAGCCGCACTTACAGCAACTTGGCGAGACAGATGTAACTGCAAATTATTATGCGCGCTACGCTAACTTTCATTTAAAAAAAAAAAATTGCCAAAAGCTATGTACAAAATTTTTATCTGCGATACAAAATCGGTCAAGCAGCACTTTCACCCTACCCTGAAAAGAAGGAATCTATCTCACAGGGTGCATGTAAGTACCGCGGCTCGGTTTAAATTAACTGCGTAAAACAAAACTACATTCAAAATACAACTAATGTTGATAACTTTCTTGATTCTAAATATGAGAATGAGATGCCCAAACAGAGTCATATTTGTTGGCTTTCACAAGCTTTCGGTGCCATCACGGCGCTAGCCTGTTCCAGGTTTTTGGTCAAAAAAAAAAAAAAGCGAAAAGCGGGCGAGCGCGAGCGAAGGAAAACTTTCCTTCGTTCGCTTCGCTCGCGCTTGCCTGCTTTTCGCCATACTGTCCAAGACCCTGGAACAGGCTATCACGGCACCTTCCTCAACGATAATAAAATGACAGATAACTCCTTACATCAGTTATCACTTGAGAAGGGCGCCGTGACAAAGCTTGTGTAAGCTAACAAACTTGAATTCTTTCTTAATTAATGTTTAGCACGACTGTAAGAGATAAATACAAGTAGTCTCTAGACTTGGAATATAACAAAATACACACGAGGTCTTTCCTACTTTGAGCGACTCGCGTTCGCGTGCTATGAGCTTTACACACAATTACTTGATCAGGAACAGAATTGCACGACCCACAGTGGGTTTCGGCCAACGAAGTACAGCCATTGTTAATTCTGGACTTCAAATCCAAGGCGCTCATCTTTAGATTTTATAGTCCTATGTGCAAGGTTACCATTGCTTAAACTATCTAATTACCTACATAAGTAGCCTGTCTTAATTCAGCGAGCTATGTCAACAATCAGAAAGACCGCTTCGTCGTTATGATTCAAAGCAGCAGTGAAATTTCAACGCCAATTTCTTTTTGGCTTAAACTCGTTTTAGGGTCTGCAGAGCGACCCTGAAACAGAATTGAGGAAAAATTTTCCATTAACCAATAAATACGGAGCTTACTGCAAATCGTGCGCTAAAAAACAACTTCAAAAATGGCCAAATAAAAATTGATAAAGATTTGCCTGACAACGTTCATTGTCTTGGAAACATTGTAACTAAACCACTTTGGATGGAATTGTTAAAAAAGATTAAAATTAAAACGAGATCTTTCGTTTCAAGCAACGTTACATTCTAAGCAAGTAACGTTCTGAAAATGGTTGATTCAGACGGACTGAGCCGAGTCTGCGTGACACAATAGTCTTCTTCGCATGCAGCCGTTATTTGGGTCGTCACGCAACGCTGCCAGTGACGCTGCGAAGAAGACTGCGTTACACGACAGCAAAAAACTGCTTTGCCACCAGAAAGGGCAAAGCTGTACTCGGCTACCCTTTAATTGATTGTTTTTGGGGAAATTTTCCCTGAATTCAAAAAATTAAATATAATGTAAAAGTTATATAGGTATAGTGGTGACTGTAGTCTCTCCTGTTCCTTCCTCTAACCGGATATAGGTAGGTGTAGTAGCAGAAACACTTCCAGCACTAAGGCTGCTGCGCCCGCTGATGTCACTACTCAGCGGTGTACCGGGCAATGATACATCGACATGTACTTGGAGGTCCTGTGAATCTTCCTCGTGTTCTGGTTCCCCTGTGAAAACTGGGCTTGCAACTGCAATGGAATCAGGAATGGCTCGTGTTATACGCTGTCGACCGTTATCGCTAGGTTTGGGTATGACCAGAAACCCATAATGAGTTTATGAGTTTCTGGTATGATATATACAGAATATGGGGCGTTTGTTGTATTAAGGCCATGTCGAACATGTTCGAAACTTGATGCAACTTCGGCGCGACAAAAATTGCATCAAGTTGCGCGACAAAAATTGCCTGTGTAAACGGGCCTTTAGAAAGATTTACGCAACCAAGAGGGCTGCGGCGCAAACAACGTCTCTGAAGAATCAAGTGACCTGGTACTGGCAGCTATGCAAATATGTGGGCCGAGCGGTTAGAACTCTGGACTCCAGACTGAGCGGTCCAGATCGAGTGCAACAACATGCTGGGAGACCTGTAGCCCTCGAATCAGCGATGGATTAGCATTCCGCCTAGGATAAGCGACACAGCCTTACTAATGTTATTTATACCTTCTGTTTTTTAGCAAATTCAAGAACTTTTAACAATGGATACTGTTTTGATATCACCCAAGATTCTCAGAGCTAACATGAAACAAATGATGACAATCGCTGAGGCTTTGTCACGGATTTTGACAGATATTTGAACAGCCAAAATATATGTTTGCGTCAAAGCAAACCCGAAAATAATGGTCCAATTTTATTAACAATTGCTACATTAGAGCACTGAAACTGCTAACAAGCATCTTTGGCCGTTGATGGCTAGGATGGATATGGATTGCAACTTGAAAGACTAAGGCCAAGCTTTTCAAGTTGTTTCCGCGCTTCTTTCAAAAATTGATATTTAAAGCCGTGGTTTGATTTCTTTGATCAAACTATTAAGGTTATATCTTCCTGTAGTTACCGTAAAATTCCGGTTATAAGCCCTGGGCTTATACAACTTCGTAAGGGGTTTTGGGTGGGCTTATAAGCGGAGGGGCTTATATCCGGGGGGGCTTATAAGCGGAATAAAAAAAATGTTTCGAAACGAGTCACGGCAGTGTTGATCGAAATACGTTTTTGAGTTAAAAAGTCAAAATAAAGCAACATTTAGCCCTGCTCAGTACTGTCATCCAGGAGAGGGGGGCTTATATCCGGGGGGGGCTTATAGCCGGATGTATTTTTTGGTTTCAAGATAGATGGGCCTATGACCGGCGGGGCTTATAAGCGCGGGGGGGGGGGGGGGGGGGGCTTATAACCGGAATTTTACGGTATATCTTCATGGGTTAAGTTGCCTAGCACACATTTCAGAATAGTTTAGACGAAAAGTCCGCAAAAACACCGTGACGTAACTCCTTTAAGACTTAAATGTTGGATACCTTGTTCATCCTCGTGTACTGAAGTTGCTTCTTCGATTTCCGCGCCATTAATTGGTGTCACAACGTCTTTTGTCTCTAACGAGGCCTCCTGCCGTTCAACTCTTTCAATGCTGCTAGGTTCGTCCGCTGGTTCAGCTCTGCTTCTGCTCGCAGGAGCTGTTCCTGGCCGAGACATTCCTGAGCATGCGGACAGGGATCGTTCAACGTACCGCTGACTGCGGGCACTCTCGACTCTCCTTCTACCAGCGGAGCGAATGCTTGATGCTGATCTTCTGCGCATGCGAGCAACAGCTTCTGCAATGACACAATGAAGAAAAATACAAGCTGGTGATTGGTGTACTGTAAATGCGGTTTTTGGAAAAAGAAGGATTTTTACACCAGGTTGGATTTGTTTCTACGACCAAGAGTGACTGGTATCTTATTTCACCTTAGGGAAATGTTTATAACACGTATCCTTGAGGAGGACCCACGTCGTTAAAGGGTGGAGGGGGTATACAAAACATCGCCAATCTGATGAACCTTGCAAACAAAATTTACACATCTTAAAATTTGAGAAAACAACACAGACGGGTGACAAGTGTATTTTTCTTTAACGGGAATTTTATACGGCTATCCAATAAATTAACTGCCCCTTTTCAGAACAAAGAAATTCAATTGCAGGATACTGCCTTGGATTACCACCACGGGAAGATTGGACGATTATGAGAAGAAATGAAAATAGCACCTTCTGGTATGTTGTCTGGTTTAATTGTTCCATTTAATGCTTCTACAAGAGGAATCTCTTCGTAACCAGGCCATGCGCTCTCCCCATGCCCGTTCTCCTACAACGAGAAATACAAGCCAAGGGCATGTGATCAAATTTAAATTTCTCTCTACACTGTCAACCATGAAACAGACAGGTCATGAGAATCAAGACAACCATCAACAAAAAAGTAATAATTATTGGAAAAAGATATTCTGAGCACTTTGAAGGGACACTGTCACCACCTTTTGGGATAAGTTTGAAAAGACAAAGTCATTCTAATCACAGAAGATCCAAAATTAATGGTTCAGTTTCATTCAAAACTAGGTACCCAACCGGTTCTCTGAGACTATAATTGAGTGTGCTTGGCTGCGGATCACCAGGATGCCAATGGCTGTAACCTAATGTTAAAACATTAGACCGATTTTTTCAAGTTAACTTTTTCCTTTGTTTTGTGGAGAAATCGCCCGTAACTGACTATGGTTTGTTCCTCTTTCAAGAAAATCAATAGATTTCCTTCTCTTGACTATCTGGGTGTATCCTGTGTATGCGAAAAAGCATTTCATTTCATCTTTAGCACATTTTTACCCCAAAATATAAAAATCCCAGTGACAGTGCCCCTTTAAATTTTAGAATATACACACTGGGGTTTTATAATTATCACAATGCCATATAGTGGTGCGAGATACCTGTGAACTTGAACTATTCTGTTTCTTGATAAAAGCAGAGATTTGTAGCAGGGCATGAAAGGCTAAGGGAAAAAACAAAAAAAGTAAAGTTTTAAAGTGGGCATGCAAGGCTGTGCTCTAAGAAAAATTACAAGGAGCCCAAAGGTTCCAAATTATAAGATCCAGGGAGCCCAGCATAAAGCTTGTATGAAAGAAATAAGATTATCTGGTTGCCCAAAGGCAAAAGTTAGTCGCCTGAGGCACCCCGGGCACCCTTAAAGCACAGCCCTGGCATGGGCATGAGTTTAAATGTACCGTAGCTCAAATTACAAGGTTACAATTTTGTTCTACATGTAACATCTATCTTTTAATGACGAATCTCAAGGTCCAGAAAGAACTCAAGAAATTTAAAATTGTGACATCACAAGTCATAATGACATCACAGGGATATGCCATGTGGACGGGTTGTGCCATTCTGTATACATAACATCTTACAACCTCAACATCAGGGAAACTGTTGCATACAATGTTTATACCATCTGTCTGTTATCAGCAGCTGTAGTGGTTCTCCAGTGGTCCAAGATTCCACCTCCTCACACAGTCATGTTTAATTCAACAATCATCTGATAAAATGGAGATGCTGGCAACTGTCTACCATCACAGTTTAATACTTACGTGATCTACATATTGGACAGTTACTTGCTTGATACCTAAGTGATTCAGCTAAAAAATGCAGAAAAAAATGAGAAAGGGACTCTGCACAACAAACATGTTTAATTGTACTTATAATAATATTTATACTTTCAACACCCATGCAATTAATTAGTCCACTTCCAACTTTAAAGTCAAATTGTCAACAGTGAAAAACACAATAGGGATGGTTTTGCAAAATGTACGTCGACTGTACACCGTGTCTAGTTGTTATATACAGTACCGTGTAGGCATCATAATCCAGAACAATGACATCAGGCTCAAAGAGATTGTTATGATGTCCGCCACTGTTATATCAACATTTTTTTAAAGTATTCATACAGCTCAGACCATCAACATGAGCTTTAAGTATTCCACTGTAGCAGTGAGTTATGTGTACCTCACAGAAGGTATTGTTTGTTAATGGCAGGTGCATACTAGAGGTGGTATACAATGAAGTTTGCATTAACTGTAAGTGCTGCTACCCAAATACGCTGTAGCAACAGTTTCACAGGAAAATGTAAACTTGTACATTTTAGAGAATTACAACCTGTGATAAAAGGAATTTGAATTCTTTACTTACCACATTCTCTACAAAGGCATAGATGTCTACAGGGTAAGATCAAAGTGTCTCGCATGTCACTCATGCAGATGACACATTCCAAACCAGTCTCTTCTAGTTCATTATCTTCATCCTGCCAAAGATATCGATCACGATCAAGATTCTCATCAAAATACAAGTCTGTTCTTGGGCCAAAGGAGCAATACAGTGTTAGAGCATCTTCCAGTTTCCACACCATAAGGCAAATACATGTGTAGGCGTGGTGTTACTACCCCTAGACAGGATGCTACACTGCAGTCTATCGCAGGTTATTTGCAGCTTTTTGTGAGCATTCCCTAACAGTTCAATGGCACCCACTTACACTTCTGGGTGTAAGCAGGTACTGTGCACCCCCTCACATGCTGCAAAGGTCTGCTTAATCTAAGAGGGAGGATCAAAATGACTCAGAATGCAGGAAAAGTGGACTTCAACAACTTGATTTTTTGAAATTTCCCGGGGAGATATACCCCCAGATCCCCCCTTGATGCTCATTGTTCTGGTGCTCACACCCACCCAAGCAAAATCCTGCCTATGGCCTGGAGACCCCAAGTCCCAAGTGCTAACCAATGTTGAGCACCATTCCTCTTATTACTCTCAAGGGGGTGTGAAGCTCTCTCAGAAGTTGCACTCTAGTGGGAAGAGTAGCACTAATAATTCAAATATCACTTTAGAACCAACCTTGCCAGTTTTCTGATTTATTTTATTTTCAATTCCATAAATCTCTTGAAGGAGGTAACACAGACCATCAACCTTTAAGCAAGAGGCAAAAAGAGCAGTGATCAAAACCCAATTCAAGTACAACGGCACTATAAGCAGACGACAAGAATGAATAAACTGCAATGAGAAATCAGGATTCCAATCTGGATCACGTTTTTGCATCACAGGCTCAAATTTAGATGTAACTAATAATAATCTTTGTCATACCATTTGTTTCTGCTTGATGGGTTTTATTATGTACGATCCATCTGACATTTTCTCAAACGTTGCCAGTGTGATGTTAGAATGGCCTAGATATTCTGTGGACCAAAGTTAAAAAGAGAATCTTTCAATGTATTTTAACTCCACTCCACAAGACAGTACAAGCATACCATGATAATTGTGCTGTAGGAAACCAGTTTACATGTGATTTATTGGTTATTACACGTGACCATGTGTAGTAAATATTCAGGAAAGCAAAACATTTCAAATCAAAATATTTGTCTGATTTATTTTCTGAATGGGATCCCCAACAAGTTGTGATTGAGAAAACTTGTTTTCGTATTTATAAATTGCTTCTGAAATGTAAACAGAAAACAAAAACAAGCTTGAACAGATTGATATTCACATTTTTGTTCAGCTATAGTTAGTTGTCATATGGTAACTATTTATTACAGTGAAACAAACTCAACCAGGGCCACCCACCAAGTTCAGAACAAAAGAATTTGACTTCCTTCATCAGAAGTTAAATTTGACTCTTACTGTGATTGGTCTGCAGATGAACGAAACTCTAATTCTTGTGTTCTGAGCTTGTCTTGAGATTGGCTAAAATAATGTTGGGTGGCCCCAGTTGAGTTCGTGTCACTGTAAAGTTAATGACAGCACAGCTTATTTTTTATTGTTCAAATATTTACATGTAGTTTTCAGTATTCATATGTTCGATCTTCATTCCCAATAATTATTTGGACTGTATTGACAAGTCCCAATAATTGATAATTAGTTATTAGAGCAGTTTTCACTTGAGTGTCGAAAGTAATTCGCATTTGCTTTGGTTTTGCATTACAACGCTCAGTGATTGGCTTAAAAAATCTTGCGCCACTTTCTCAATCAGTCAATAAATCAATCAATCAATCAATCAATCAATCAATCAATCAATCAATCAATCAATCAATCGTGACTTGCTCGCGCACGTTTTCCCGCACTTCGATTTATGATTGGTTCACCAGATTGTCTGTGTCCTTTGTGTTTGGCCAGAGTGATTACTTTGGCTTTGGTTTTACGACACTCATTTGCAAACTGCTCTAACTGAGGGCAAATGACAAAATTAATATGATAAAGCACCAAACATCAAATCTTACCTTCCTCATCTGCATCAATCTGAATTACTACTGGAATGTGAGCGTGATTCAGGGGGCAAAAGTTCAGCTACAAAAAAGTGAAAAGTATACAATTTTATGTACAGTGTATAAACCATACACTAAAGAAACTGTCAATGTGGTGTTCCATAAGACCTACATGTACATGTATATCCAGCCCTGAGTGGGGGTTTTCATGTTAACGCCTCATCTCTTTGAAAATTCTGCTTTAGTTTCACACGTTCCTTTACAAATTTTGGCTTTTGACACTTCCATCCACTCCGAATTTCCAATGACCCCCTTGGGGTGAGGTGGGAATATGGCTATTTTCTGGTATGCATGTTGCAGGGGCAGATCCAGGACTTTTCTTAGGAGGGGCGCACCACATTGTTTTTTTTTCAGAATAAAAGTTGTATTAGAAAGCCGCAGGGTATCTCAGTTGTGTGTGTGTGTGGGGGGGGGGGGGGGGGGGGCACCCCTGCACCCTCACCCTAGATCTGCCCCTCTGTTGATAGTAAGAATAATTTTACAAAACCTGAATTATTACAAGTGGCTATAATACATACTATACTACTGCCAGTGATGCTACATGCACATGCATGCAGTAAGATACTAATTTACAATCACTAAATAATAATTGCCGGTAAACTAAAGGTCTACATGTCTGCGGTATTATTATATACAGCACGCCAATATATGGTTAAATGAAATATATTTTAAAGTGGGTTAAGCAACATTTTCTCCAGTTTGCAGTGAGATTGAGTAAGATGAACATCATACAGATGTGGCATTCTTGATGTACTGCAGGCCCACTAATAATTTTATTTCCCTAAATCACTTTCACTAGCACTTACAATGTAGAGATTACTAATTTATCAAATTACAATGGCTGAATCTGATTTTAGATGGTACTTACAAATGCAGGCTAAAAATAATAACTAATAATCCATCAACTCTGGAGCCAGTGCACAGCAAATTACAGGGTGGTAACCTTGTTATTAAGCTGAACTCAATAACAAGCAGCCACACTATAATTACCTGACAATACAAATTCACCAGTTGCTCTATAGTTAACTTCTATCTGAGACTAATTTACAGTGAGACGTATGACTAAGAGAGATGACTGGGTTAAAACCATTTCTGACTTACAACTTTGGGTTTCAATATGATTACATTTTTGTTGTTTTCCACAGGTAAATTGTCAGAAAGAAAGTGCTAATGTCTTAGGATAAAATTTAATCTAGTTTCAAGAGTTTTATGAAAGGTTTTATTTTTGAGGCTAAAGTCAAGTCGCTTGTTAGTCATGTTACATGTATGTATCTACATTCTACACTCAGTAAGTGGAGAAGTTACTTTTAAGAACTTGTGATCAACTCACCTCCTCCTCGGTAAACAAACTGGGTCTAATTTTGTGCTTGGGGGCACTGTTGTACACCTGACCTGAACCCTTTGGAAAGTGTGTCTTGGGCGAGGATGTTAGAGGCTCTCGAGATGTGTAACTGAAATGTGGAAAAAGTTTTGTCAGATTGAAAATTTAAATCAGATCTAGTTGGGGGGGGGGGGGGGGTGGGGTGGGTGGGTGGGTTACTGTCTTACTGTCGTTATCAAAAGAACTTCCTGTCTGAGATTTGGGGAGCTCAGAGACTTTTAGTCATTTCTTGTCAGCTCTTTAATTTCCACACAGCTTTTAATTGCTAAAACGTCTCCCATTAAAACAATTTTCTTCAGTAAAAAGCCCACCCAAAAACCCCAATGAAGTTGTATAAGCCCTATCTGTTATATAAAATTATTGGCAACAATGGGACTTGTGTATCAAAGGAATCTACATCAAACTTTAAAATACAAACTCTGCTTCCGAGTTTGTCCATATCATAATCTATTGTTTTTGACTTTCTTGTCATTGTTTTAGTTATCGTCACTTCCTAATGGTTTTCAGTCATTTTTCACATTACGGCGCTCTTTTTATTACAAGGACAAAAATTAAACTATTGTTGAGTTTACTGTAGTTTACATGTACACTGAGGTACATACATTGTATGAGAAGTGCAGTGGCGTAATGGTTAGTGCTCTGGACTCCGTTTCAAGTTGTCCGGGTTCGAGCCCTGGCCGGGGTCACTGTGTTGTGTTCTTGAGCAAGACACTTTACCCTCATAGTGCCTTTCTTCACCCAGGTACATGTACATAAATGGGTATCGGTGAATTTACTGCTGGGGGTAACCCTGTGATGGACTAGCATTGCATCAAGGGGGAGTAGAAATACTACAGCTGTAGTTGCTTCATGATACTGAAACCAGGATAAGTTTCAGCCTGATGGGCCACTAGGTTTGAATGCAGACTTAACCTACCTTACCTTTACATTGTAATAATGAACTTACATTGCTAGGCCTGTGGACAAGTCTTCTGTTGCCATGTAGTGGACTGTTACGGCACATTTCACATCAGCATCAAAAACAAATTCAACAGAATAGCTTTCTTGATCTGCACTCCTACAGAAAAGACAGGTGGTTTGTTAGAAAAAAACATTTCTGAATCTTCTCTTAAAACTTGGAATATTTTTTATTGAAATTATCAACTTAAATGGTGACGCCAGCTTCATTTTCCATATCAGTTAGTGTAACTGAAGTCGTGTTTTAGTTGTTTTGTGGCAGTACCTCTGGACCTCCACTTGGGCGGGGGTACTCCCATATGTGAACTACAAGTATTAAGTATGTGCCGCAGGATAGGGTATGGTTTTTGAGGTTCTCAGCCCTAAAACTGCACATCCTCTTAAACCCTTTGGGCATTGTGATATTGGGTGGGTCCTTAGATACAGATACTTAGATATAGATACTTCCTTTAAACTGTATTGTGTGGTACCAGACAATATCCCCACCCACCCCAAGGAAAATTCTGAGGGGGAGGGGGTTCTCAATAGCCAAACGTTTTAAGGGAAAGTATGAAGCTAAACTGGTATTGAAACTGAAGAAGTACTAATAAAGTGATTTTATAATGTTAACTTGTTTATTTTTTGGCTTTTTTTGTCTTTGTCTTTGGCATTAAAAAAGGTTCCATTTTCAGTTTTCTATCCCTCAACATTGCCAGGGTTTAAGAACCTTTGCAGCACACACCTATCCTAAAATGAGGACAGGAATATCCCCTTCCCTTATTATTCTAATTACAATCTTGTCTGTGATATTGAATATTCAACAACAACAATTTGCAACAACTTCTTTCTTCAATATAGTTGTCTATACTTCGTCTGGTAGTCTTTGGTAGCTTGCCACCAAATAATAACCTTTGCCACCTACTAAAATAACAAGCATGAGGATTTGTTCCTTGAAAAATTGAAGTATAGCTCAATAAAATCTTTTGTAAAGGCAAGTCGAAATTCTTTCTAGTATTATTAAGACATACAAAATGCTTGTGCAATGGACTCTTCTGATGACAAACAAATATTTTTCTTTGTTCCATGCTTGTGACAAACTGAATACAATTTTGTAACATTCTATTTTACAAACATGGAGGGGCACTCACTTCACCAACTTCAGCGAATCTTTTCTTAAATTGACTAGACTTCTAAGCGTCTTTGTTGGTTCATTGCTTGGTGGCTGTGGATATGGAAACTGAAAGCAACACAAAGAATGAATGTACTATATATAATTGCACCACAGGGAGACCACAATATTTGAGGAAATGAATAAATGAATAAAGAATAATATTATTCACGTGGTTTTCTGTATTGTTTTTCTTATATGTACAGTAGGCGTCAATAAACGCGACAGCACTGCTATCGTGTGCAGAGCTGCTCAAGTGCGCGAGCGGATCTGAAATATGCTAATTTTTTACCTATAATATTAATAAGTAACAAGGGTGGCAACTCTTTCACGAAATAATTTGAACACGTTGTGCGAAATCGCTTTAAACTCGCTTCTTTCGCACCTTTCTGCGACCAAAATCGACCCAAACGAAAGCTAGATAATTTGCGAATACTCTTACCTGACAGTCTCCTGAAAAGAAGCGATTTCCAGCCAGAATTTGAGTTCCCTTTTCGCAGTTTTGCTCGGAGTTTTTTTTCGTTACATGTGCGGCCCGTTACCTTGGCACATACGCGCGAGATTTACGCGCCATCAAGTGCGAATCAGTGACGCTGCCTCCCCTGCAAAAATGTTTTTGTGCAAACACTCACCTCTCCCGGTCAGTCAAAATTTGCCTTTTCCGATCTAGTTCACGGCGAATTCGCGGCAAATATTGCGCTTTCATATTGTGGCAAAATGGTTGCGTGAAATTCGCGCACAACACATCGTTCGTGATTTCCGGACATGCGCAAATTTTGACTGACCGGGAGAAATGAGTGTTTGCACAAAAACATTTTTGCAGGGGAGGCAGCGTCACTGATTCGCACTTGATGGCGCGTAAATCTCGCGCGTATGTGCCAAGGTAACGGGCCGCACATGTAACGAAAAAAAACTCCGAGCAAAACTGCTAAAAGGGAACTCAAATTCTGGCTGGAAATCGCTCCTTTTCAGGAAACTGTCAGGTAAGAGTATTCGCAAATTATCTAGCTTTCGTTTGGGTCGATTTTGGTCGCAGAAAGGTGCGAAAGAAGCGAGTTTAAAGCGATTTCGCACAGCGTGTTCAAATTATTTCGTGAAAGAGTTGCCACCCTTGTTACTTATTAATATTGTAGGTAAAAAATTAGCATATTTCAAATCCGCTCGCGCACTTGAGCAGCTCTGCACACGATAGCGGTGCTGTCGCGTTTATTGACGCCTACTGTACATAAAAGAAAAACAATACAGAAAACCACGTGAATAATATTATTCTTTATTCATTTCCTCAAATATTGTGGTCTCCCTGTGATTGCACATTATTATATATTAATCAATTATGTTAATGACTCTGTCAAATGACATATTTTAATATTATGTAAACTAAGTGTACAGATATATAGAGGATAATACATGGTTTCGCGGAGATATGAAATTTATCTTCGAGTGTTCAAATCGATAGCTCACGAGTGAGCGCAGCGAACGAGTGAGATATCGGATTTGAACACGAGAAGATAAATTTCATATCTCCAAGAAACCATGTATTATTCTTTTTATTATATAAACCTACTAATTACGATGTTTTTGACGATTTTCCGAAGATTTCCGACCATTTCCGAAAATTTTCAAAATGTTCTCCGAAGGTTGTACGAATGTTTCCAAACATTTTCCGAGAATTTCCGAAGTTTTCCGAAGATTGCCGAGGAAGATCCGAAGATTTTTCGACTTAATATCGATTTACTTTGGCTCATTCAGCATTGGAACATGGCAAACTCTGCAAGCTGATTGGTCAAAAATGATATCACACATGTGTGGATATCATTTTTATCCACACATGTGGGATACCATTTTTCTCGATTTGCTACCACTCGCTATACCACTGCAGTTTATATAATAAGTTATAATTATTATTTCGATTCCATCACTGAAGAAAAGCCAGGGTTTTCCTTCCGATTTTCACCACATGTGAATGTCTTCATCATCAGAAACTTGTTTAGAGCTCATCATGACAACCCATGAGGCTCATGTTTCCACATCATGTTCAAGCTGCGTTAACCATGCCACTCAGCATGCAAGAGCCCTTGTACTTGTCATTTATGATGAGTTGTGTAAAGTAGGTGGCAAATATTAAAAAAAAAAACTGCATAAAATCTACCATTTTTCTTTATTTATTACCCACACAGGATGCTATTTCATTTCTTAAATGAATTCGCTTCAGAAACAGTTTAAGTACTTCAAGCTTGTTAACACAAGAGTTTGAAAAAATTATGTCTGTGAATAAATAGACGCATGAAAAACTTTGCAAATCTGACATGTAAGGCTAGCTGGTACGTGTCAAACAAAGCGCGCGCTCTTTTTCACCACCTCAACAATGTGTTATTGGTCTTTCCCTGTATAGGAAAGTAGTTCATGACATATTTATAACTACCAAGTGAGCTTTCCATCCACTTGAATTCCTGAGCATGCGCAGTCACTTAATGTGTCAGATTTCTCACACATTTGCAATCTCGTTCCCAGAGCTTGCATTTGACCAGTGGCCGGGAAACGCAACAGCTCTGGGCGATTCAAAAACCGGAACCAGGAATTTCTGGTTCTGGTTTGATTCTGTGCGTGCGTCAGAGATTGTGCTTGAAATGAACAAGTTTCAACAGCCATGAGATTGGGTTGACTTTTTGGTGGGCTTTCAGTCTAGCCAAAAGGTCTCGATTCCTGGCGCAGACCAGAAGGATTGAGTCCTCTGGAGACGAGATTAACACATTTGATGCAAGCAAAAATAGATTTTACCAGATGTTCTTTACAAGGGTTGAGAAGATCTGGGTATGAGATTACAACCAAATAAAAGAAAAAAAAACCAGACTTATAAATGTAAAAGTTGATTCTACACAAGCTGTTTTAAATAACTCATTATTATCAATATACGCGGCCAAATTGAAAACTGCCCTCTTGAAAACACGCGCTTTGCGGGCCGCAAATGACTCCTAGCGGGCCGTTATTGCATTAACGGCCCTGCAGCTGATTGGTTCTCAGTTCATCATCCGATGAATATCAACCAATCAGGTTACGTTTAATGACGCGGGAAAACCATTTGGGTGCGACAGCTTGCGTACAGTAGCGTACAGCAAGTTTTGAAGTAAAAAAAGTCT
Organism: Meandrina meandrites; assembly: GCA_963693305.1. Classification (NCBI taxonomy): domain Eukaryota; kingdom Metazoa; phylum Cnidaria; class Anthozoa; order Scleractinia; family Meandrinidae; genus Meandrina; species Meandrina meandrites. Next base: position 6,214,124 of record OY855912.1, on the reverse strand, counting down.
CGAACAGTTTCTCGCTGAGCGAATAGTGTTCGGAAAGAAAAATCAAAGTCTATTTGTTATGAATGGGACAAAATGCAGCTAAAAAATTCGGATTTAGAAGCAAAAGCACAAGGCGAAGATACAAAGAGAGCAACTTCTTGTTGTCTTACGAGAAACGAAACACAACAAAGCATCGGTTCACTTCATTTTGTGTTTCTCGGGTCAAGCTAAGCATTGTGGGGATTTTACGCTGAGGCTCAACTGGAAAATGTAAGTTCGTAAATTGTTATTATCCATTTATTTTCAGAGACACAGCAGCTCTTTTTAACTACACCGATACAATACATGGGCCTCAGTGTAGCATAGCACAAAATTTCCAACGCGAAGTACTTGTATTATTGAACATGTAAAGCTCATTAAATGTGTTAGTTTATATCTGGATGTTATTTGGCCTTGTATATTGATAATAATGATAATTAAATGACTTTTTTTCGGGAATATTGTTTATTTGCTCCCTTGTAGTGTCATTTGCGGCCCTTGCGCTTTGCGCTCAGGCCGCAAATGACACTACGTGGGCGCAAATAAACAATATTCCCTCAAAAAGTCATTTTATTGTCCTATTCAGTGGGGTCTGATGAAATTTCCCCATCACTTATTCTTTGGAGGTCTACTATAAAGACATCCAACATGTAGATTTCAAAAAATCAGAATAATTCATGTATTAATTAATGAGAAAAAATAGAAAGAAGTACTGTACTGAAACATTTCTAGCAAGTTGGTTTGCACATTTCTGCTCTTATACATGTAAGAGTTTGATGCATATCCTTGACAATAACGATCAGCCCAGTAGGAAATTCGAACCGATTTAAAATCACAGCTTCTCGATTAGAGAATACATAGTGATTTCACTGCGAGCAGTTGAAAATTTAACTTGTTAACACACCACAATATTGTACAAAGTGTTAAAGAACCGTTGCCAGGCGCAGTCTAAATCCATCGTGCCAAGATAGTCGGGGAGCATATGTTTGAGAAATAGCTCCCGTGGGCATTTTGAGAAGAAAGCAAGCCAGTGGCCTAGTAGTGTTAAGTAGACCACAAGGAACTCAAAAAATGTTGTTGACAATTTTGTAAAGCGCCGAGAGGGTATTAATAGGATGTTTAGAAATGACATGTGTGATCCGGCATGGAAACGAGGCTGAAAAGTTTTAAATGGCCATAACTTTTTTCTAGTTGGAGAAATATCAACCAAACTAACCAGATATGCTAAGTAAACAACACTCTAGCTAGTATAATAGTTATTTCTCTCAGTTATTTCTATATACGAGGGTCACGTGATAGATCTAGCATGAAATCGAGGCTGGAAAGCTACCAATTGAAAAGGTAAATATGGATGGTGGAGTGGAGGCCTAACTCAGGGGATATACTTGCTAGACAGCCCTGAACCCAACAAATTGCTAATGTTTGTTAATGAGAGTCACGTGATCGATCTAACGTGGAAACGAGGTTGTCAAGTCTTGCTTGATGAAATGAAAAAAATGTATTTAATCGTGGCCATAATTCCTACGTTTTATGAAATTTACATCTTTTTTTGTAGCTGTTTACTGTACTCTTTATGAGAAGAAAGATACCGTTTACTCTTTTCTAATATCGCTTTTCTTTCCAGATAGTATAAGGAGTCCGGCCCTATCGCCCACCTGGGGGCAAGGAACTAAGAGAGAGTATAAGGAGTATTCCTATTCTGTGCGTTAGATCTGCCATCGATATAGGGGATATGTAGAATGTTACAAGGTGACCTTTGACACCTCATGAAGCCCAGTCTGATTTTCAAGTGAAGAGTGAATAAATCTCTTTGGAGTGAGTACACACAGTGCCACTCTTGTTTCTAAACCATAGGCATTTTTCCTTTGTTCGACAAGCCTAATTGCCACGTCCTATTACAAGCTTACCATCCTATGTTTGTGAGGTCACAGCATGCCCCATATAAATATTCAAATTTTCTTGCTAATCGCTATTTTAAATATTTAAGCTTCCTAAAATCGGCTTCTACTGCTGTCCATTTGCAATAAAATGAATTAGAAATATTTTCGCAATGTTTAAGTTGGTTTTTATGCAGTTTTTTTTTACGATTTGAATGATGCTTCTGGAATGTAAATTGCATAAATTGTCCCAGCTACTGGTACATATCATGGTAAATCGGCAAATATACAACCTAATTTGATATTCCAGCAAGGTTTAAAAGAACTATTCGCGAACTGATCGGACTCAAATTAAGCCAGATTATAGTTCAAAGACTGTTCTTTCAAGGACCGGGAGCTCTTACTAAAGCGAGTAGGGGAAAGATATTTTTTCAGCTACATTCTAGAGGCGGTATCCAATTCTTGGATGTGGAAGTTTAAACTTTAGCAAGGGCCAACGGACAAAACAAAGGAACCGGATCCTGTTGGATCTGATCAGCTAACTGTAGGGATACAAGTAACTGAAAAACAGAAAAGCTGACCGTACGGTTGGACTAAACTATTGTATTTCCAATATTTCGTTAGGCACGGCCTGACTTCTTCAGGGAATGAGCAACCGAAGAAAAAACGTTACAATTTAAGCAACAAAGACAAAAAATAATAAGATAATTCAAAAATTAACCGTTGAAACAAAACCGACGGATAAACAAAATGAGTCCTAATAAACAAGATAAGGTGCACCTACAAACGGTAATAGATAAAGCACATTGTATAGCATATTACGTTTCTTCCCATTTGTTTATACCCTTGGCTTCAAGGGTTTCACCCCTTTCGATAAGATACGCTTCCCTAGCTTTACGTATACCGTCAGGAGATGAAATGCATAATTTCTAGTGGGATAAGTTCTATGTCACTAGGTGTATGATCGTCGGAAAGAAAATGGTCTGAAATTGCAGTAGGCCTGGAGGTGGGGATGGGTCTGTTTACTGGTCGTCGGTGTTCATTAAAACGGTTTTTGAGTCGTCTTTTAGTCTCGCCTATGTATTGTTTGTTGCAACGTTGACAGCGTACTATGTAGATGAGGTTTTTGGAGTTACAGTCTATCTGATCGGGGATAAGTAGAGTTTCCCCAGTGGCAGAAAAAGTGTCGTAAGTGCGGCCGTCGGTGTTGTAGTGGCAAGTAATGCAGTTGTTGCCGCATCTAAAGGATCCCTTGGAGAGGTTGGTTTGTGTGACAGTCCGTAATTTCAATTTGCAACAAGAGGTACAGATGTAAATACGTTGGTGCAACGTGGTGAAGAAGATAGAATACTAAATTGTTTTTGTATGATAGAAGATACGGGAAGGGTTGTATGTGATGACAAGAGGAACGCGACTGGGTTGGTTGGATGTGGCCTGACTGGGTTTGAATGTTTCATTGCATGTGATAGCATGAACTCGCTGGATCTCGTGTTTGAGGAATGAGCGATTGTGGTAGTCATAAAGGTATTGGATAAGTTCATTAGTTCGTAATGTAAAAGTCTCGTCAGAAAAGCATATGTGTCGTCGTCTAAGGGCGAGGCTGAATGGAATGGCTCGTTTGGTGCGTAAGGGGTGACATGGAGGTACTGATGTTTGTCTGTAGGTTTAGTATAGAGATCTGTCTCAACTATACCAAACCGGTTGAAAGAGACCTGTACGTCAAGAAAAGAGATAGATGTAGATGAATGTGACAAAGTGATAGTGGGATGAAGGTAAGAGATGAAGTTAAGTAGGTCGTTTTCTGTGTAGGTCCATATCATAAAAATGTCTTCAATGAAACGCCACCACGTATGTGGCTGGTGTGGCGCATGCAGGAGTGCGTCTGTCTCGAATTTAGGGAGGAATAGATTCGCGCACGACGGAGCCATGCGTGTTCCCATGGCTGTGCCGTGCTTTTGGATGTAATAGTTATTGTTGACATCGAAAATGTTCATGTTGAGAATCATTCTGAGGAGGTCGCAAAGGGCCTCTGTGCGTATGGTGGACGTAGAGCGGTCGCGGGTGTCGAGGAAGTGCTGACAAGCGTCAACATCGAGTGTGAAAAGTATGGTGTTACTAGGTAACTGTCCAAGCGGGTCAAGATTAATGAGGAAATGTGTCGTGTCTTTGACAAAGGATGTCGTTCCGTGAACGAGATGTGGAAGGTGCACACCCCGTGCAAATATTATTATTCTATACCCTAGTCAAAACTTAAACTCATAGAACTGCTCTCGCACGCTTCAAAAAACTGTAAAAAAAAACAAACTTAAACATTGCTAAAATACTTCTAATTAATTTTATTCCAAATGGACAGCAGTAAAAAGCCGATTTTAGGAAGTTTACATTTTTACAATAGCGATTAGCAAGAAAATTGGAATATTTATATGGGGCATGCTATGACCTCACAAACATAGGATGGTAAGCCTGTGGTCCTATTATGATTTATGGTTCATCAATAATTTGATGGCGCGACTATCAATTGAATCAATCTGTACTGTTTTTGTGGCTCCAGATACAGTGTAATGGGGCTTTTTTTTTAACGGGATGACACACATGTTCTTTTCATTTTCATCAAGCAAAACTTGCCAGCCTCGTTTTAATGCTAGGTCAATCACGTGACTATCATTAATAAAAATAAGCAATGTGCTGGGTTCAGGGCTGTCTAGCAAGTATATCTCCTGAGTTAGGCCTCCACTCCACCATACCTATCGAGCCTTTTTCAATGGGTAGCTTTCCAGCCTCGATTTCATGCTAGATCTATCACGTGACCCATGTATATTGAAATAACTGTTCTACTAGCTAGAGTGTTGTTTACTTAGCATATCTGGTTAGTTTGGTTGATATTTCTCCAACTAGAAAGAAGTTATGGCCATTTAAAACTTTCCAGCCTCGTTTCCATGCCGGATCACACAGGTCATTTCTAAACATCCTATTAATACCCTCTCGGCGCTTTACAAAATTGTCAACAACATTTTTTGAGTTCCTTGTGGTCTACTAAACACTTCTAGGCCACTGGCTTGCTTTCTTCTCAAAATGCCCACGGAAATACATTAGCTCCCGGACTAAGAGATGCGACAATATGGTCTGTTTAAAAACATTCTGTCATGCAAAGCATCCATCAGCGAAAAACATATGTTTTGTTTTGAATACTACAGAACAGTTCGATCTCGTCTAATCGTTGTTAAGGATTATATTCCAGTGTTTGTCAACTGGGAAGCAGTTAAAGTAGACCTTTTAAACGCCGTTTTTCAGTGACGGAAATAAACAAAACGTACTGAGCATAATGTACTGTACTTACAGAAACTGGCTTTGGGTTGAGAAGATTCAAATCACTATTCTCTCCAAAAAGGTACGCCTCCGGTTGCGGGGTATCAAACCTGGATCCTCCCATGAGAAAATAATCGGCAAAGAAGCTCTTTCCTGCGGACGAAATGCTCAAGTTAACAACCAACCGGATGGCATTCGATTCAATCATTCAAGCGATAATCAATATAGTATTATGGCGTTCCCGTGTTGTTAAAGAGAATGGCGAGAAATACTTACCTGAAAGCGGAGGATATCTGTAAGGATTTGAAGAAACGTCGATATCCTCAACTCCCTCATTTTGTCTGCTGAATCGATTACCCATTTTGAATGGGGTTTGTGAAAAATCAGCTGAGAAAAGTGCAAATAAACTGACTACATGTTTCGTGTTTCGCTAGTTCTTTCCCACATCCATTGACGAGTTCATGAACTGCATATAAGGAAATAGGATGTGACGTCACTTCCAATCGCGGGCTCATATCACCAGTCGTCAAGGAGACAACTTCAATCTTGTTTTTGAAAGAGAAAATATGGCGGACAGACCAGAAGAAAACGGACCCAGCGATACAGAAGAAAAAGATGGCGAACAGAGGTCGGCATCCGGAAGATCAAAGGGCTCAGCTGAATCCAGAAAGTCTATTCAAGATGCAGTTAGCAAATTGACTGTCAAAGCTCTGAAAGAGTTTCGTTTGAGCGACCCAAGTGATGTCGACACTGTGGTCACGGGTGCAGAGAGTGAAGGTCTTGTTCTTACGGCGACTTTAACTCAGGATATTCCAGCGTTTGATCCCCAAGGAGCTCCTGGAGCGCAAACGCTGCTTTCCGAAGGTATAAGTGGAAGTGGCGAGGACGCCAGAGAAGATGAGATTGGGGGCGATGACGGTGATGAAGATCTCAGTGATGAAGAATCCGGGTCTGAAGGAGAAAGTGACATGGTGGTTCTTGACCCAGATCATGTAAGTGGTGATACTTTCCAAATGTATTGCTTAAAAGAAAAGACAATAACTGAGAACTGCACAGTGGACAAACAATTTTATATGTAAGCTTAGTGTCACGGCATTCAGTGTTGAATGTTCCTGCAAATGTTTTATATAAATTAAAGTTTCTCAAATACTCAGGTCATTACCAACCCTTCACAGCCATAATTATATTAAGGTTGATGTTATATTCTTAAGATAAAGTTAATTCTTCCAACATATGCATATGATTTTTTGTCTCATTTCAGCCTCTCATGGTCAGATTCCAAGCTGCATACAAATCACATTTACTCAAGCAACAGGAGAAAGTTAACTTGGAGCTTAGAGAGCTGGTAAGTACATGTGCATAACATGTAGATTGGTAATCTGAAGTTAAAGTCAGAAGCCATTGTCTTCCATTCCAGTTTGCTTACAAGTCTGAGTCTTGTCGCTAGTCTGAGTCATGGCATCACTCACGTGCTTCGCTATTTAATTAAGATTGGACAAAAGTTCATGTCTGCCTAAATCTACGTTAGCATAACACAGCAACTTCTTTTAATTAACAGTTATTTGTACATGTACATCATTTTTGCAAGTCATTTATTAATGCAATTATCTTTCTTTTCATGTAGACTGAAGATCTCAAAACTAAAAAGCGTGAGAGGGAAGAACTTGGTGTACAGTTGTATGGTGTTCAACAGGAGCTTGCTAGACAGCAAATGCTTTTGGAAAAAGAACATGATAACTACAACTCCGAAAATCAACTGAGACAACAATGCGAAAAGCTGCTGGAAGAAACTAAAGAGTTACATGAGAAGACATCACAGGATGTTAACCACCAACGAAAACAAGGTTCGCAGAATAAGGGTCAATTAGCCATGTTCTAAACGAGAAGGGGACTGGGTACGAACATATTTTCTCTTCGGTACAAACATTCAATATCAATTGAATTGAAAAATGGGGCACGTCATCTGAAAGAGCATCCAAAAATTAGTAAATTCACCAAATTAGATGGTTATTGGTTTAAATCCAAAGGCATGGTACACTTAGTATGGATTGGAGGGACAGGCGTCCTCCAATCCATACTAAGCTCTCTTATTTTAAAAGTGTACCATGCCTTTGCGTTTAAATCAATAACCATCAAATTTGGTGAATTTACTAATTTTTGGATGCTCTTTCAGATGACGTGCCCCATTTTCAATTCAATCGATATTTAACATTTGTAGCAAGAAAAAATATGTTCGTACCCAGTCCCCTGCTCGTTTAGAACATGGCCAATCAGATCTACATGTAGTTTACCAACATCTTTTTGTTTTCCAGTTTTAATATGGAGGTATTAGAATTTAATTTCATTGCTTTCCATAGCCAAGGAACTCAGAACTGAGGTCGAAAACCTGGCGGCAAGGTTGCATTATATGGAGGAAGCTAAGGAGGATGTTAGGGCTGATATTGCTGTCATGAGAAGAGCAGCAGAGAAAGCTGACACTGAAGTTACCAAGGCTGAGACAGAGAAAAAGAAACAGGTACATTGTAAATAAAAAAATGGGTGGAAGTACATATCCTGGGGGGGGGGGGGTACTCCCTATAATGGCCTATACGGGGAGGCTCTGCCCGAAAGGGGTACCTTTTTCAGTCTTCAGGTATATAAAAGGGTAGGGATTTCACAAGTTTAGGTATATGAAAGGGTAGGAAAATCTTCGTTTGGGTTTTAGAAAGGGCCTTGAATTAAAACAGATCAAGCAGACGCAACTTATGACTGTTTCATTTTAATTTATTACGCGCTACGTGAAAAAATGACAAGAAGACTTCCTGTTTTAACGATTTACTCAGAAGGCGGGCCAGTGAGAGTGGTTACAAATTAAACTACAGTAGTTAGGTATATGAAAGGGGTGCCTTTTTCCAATAAAAGGTATACGAAAGGGGTGCCTGTTTTGAAAAAAATGGTATATAAAAGGGTAAGGGGTTGGACCTCGGGGCGGAGCCTCCCCGTATAAAACTTTTTTAAGTACCCCCCCCCCCCCCCCCCCGGGGTACATATGTGTCTAGACTTGAATCTCTCTGCACACATTGCAGGCCTATGGTACATGAAGCCAAGGAGTTACTTTGAATGCTGAATGGACTAATCACTACCCTGGAGGTGATAATTTTACAAGGTGTTGTTTCAGAAAACAACCTTACCCCTCGTATGGAAGGTTTTTGAGTATGGCACCCCCTCCCAACCTTTCTGGAAATTCCAGTGTAGCTTCATACTTACCCTTAAATCTTTTTACGTTTGACCCCCCCCCCCCCCCCCCCCCTACACCCCAATCTCTTGCTTAGAATTTATAATGGCCTTCCTTGGGTTAGGTATGGATATTTCCTGGAAACCCACATTCAAATAATGGCATCTTGAAAACGAATGCCCAGCCATTGGCGGCTGACTGAATTCCCTTTGCCAACTGGGTGAGCTCTTTGAGAACTACTCTAAATTGAATTGATAATTTGAGAAATAAATATTTCCCCTTTTGTACAGGATCTCCTTGTGGACAGATTGACACAAACTGTTGATCGACTGAGGGAAGAGATTGACATGTTTGAGACTCAGTGTGCTGCTCAACTGGAGGAAACCAAAGTTGCGCAAAAAGCACTTTCAGAAGCTACCACAGAAATAGAGGTTAGAGGGTACATCATGTATATTTTAACCATGAAACTGTAAGCTTGAGGTTTATGTCAGCTGATAGTTAGCGACGTGTAAAGCCCCAAGTCAGCTATTAAGACGCAATCAGATAGAAACTGAGAGTGACCAGTCTACAGCAGATTCAGGTTGAGCATTTCACGTTCTCGGTTGTATTTGCCCTATTGTGGTGCTGTGATTTCTGTTTCATAGCTTGCTTGTTATATTTGTATGACTGTATGCTCCCTTTGCCTAGGCTCTTCAACTGGAGAAAAAACAGCTGACTCAGCAGTGGTACAGCAGTTTGATTGGAATGAGGCGGCGTGATGAGGCATTTGCTGCTATGCAAGAAGCTTTGAGGTAAATTTGTACTTACAGTTATAGTAGAGAAACCTGTCCCTAAAGAATATTAGTCAACCCTTAAAGGCCCATTATCCACATACAAATTCTCCTGACTTATCTCCATACATTTTATTTTCGTATAGTATTAGTTGGGGGGAATTTGTATAGGATCAAAACAATTTCCCTGGGGACCATTTTGTTAATTGTTGTAACTATTTCTCTTGATTAAGTATTGATATTGTGAGGAGAAATTTGACGTTGGTCACTCTTGGGACCTAACAGGTTAAGAGAGTTGGAGCCTGACCAATGTCCTCACACAAAACTAACTATTATTTTTTGTCGCCAAATGTTCTGGTATAATACAAACTCAAGACAATTTTTGTTTGCACATTGTAACACTCCTTCTTGTCTTGTCCAGTCTCCAGAGACAGAGAATCCAGGCCATAGAGACAGAGATTGAAGGTTACAGGAAGTCAATTAGTAAAGCCCAGGAACAGAATGAGCAAATAACTCTCATGCACAACAAGATTGAGGCTGACATTTCCATGGTGAAGAAACTCATTGCTGTTAGTAGAAACAAGCAAGAAGTACTGAAGACCGAGTACAGCAAGTACACGAGGACACTCCATGAAACAGAACAACAACTCAACAGAGCTGAAACTGTATGTTGCTGTTTATTTTTGGTTATTATGGTTTGTAAAGGTTACTTGGGGCTAAACTGCCATGGACTTCAGGGCTTGAAAAAAGTCTTGTCCCATCATCCAGGGCAAGTAGATTTTCCTATAGGACAGGTAACTTTTTATGTTTACTTGCCCATTGGGCAAGGGCCCATCAAGTTGTCTGCCAGCTATATCATGATTTTAAAGTTAAAAAAAGTAAACTAAGACAAACATGCAATTGTCCTGGGCAAGCAAAATTTGACAGCTGCTTGTCTGAAAGGCTTGGGGACTTGTAAATTCATGTACTACTGAACAGTATATCTCCCAAGACCCCTGAGGGACTCTATATGCCAGTGATACATGTACGAATATTCTGTGTAATAAACTTGTGTTTTTTTGTGCAATAAATGTTTAGTTTGTAGTTTGACCACTGTGTTTATATTTCACCAAACTAGGAAGTCACACTAAAAGAGAATGAAATCACAGCTCTGAGAAAACAGATTGAGCGAGAGTTCATGGAGAAGGTTAAACTTGAAGACAACATCATGGAAAAGATGAGAAGCCAGCTCACATTGGACAAGGCTGCACAATACACAAAGAAAATGACAGACAGGCTAAGAAGGAGAGCCACTGAACTGGTAAGAATTACCTGTTAACAATGCATTATATTTATATCTCAAACGATTTACAAAGATATGTCAAAATTTCACAAGCTCTGTGTGCCAAATCTTGAATTGTGCTGCCTGACCTTTTCGAGTTTGTTTTGCAAAAAGTGCACAATTTTACACAATCTTTGTGCAGTGATTGAATGAGACATTGTTAAACAAATCATTCCTCAGTGTAATGCCACGGTAGCTTTATGAAAAATGTACAATCAGTATACAGACTTGATTTTTAAGTCAAAATTCCCAATGAAGCAACTAAACACATTAAGTTTTGTCATCTTTGCAACTATTAATACTGATAAAAAAAATAGAAAACTATTTAGGGGCTATCTTTCAGTCCATTAGTGGGAGGCATGGTGGTCTTATGGTTAATTAGTGTGCTGGACTCTGGCTCAAGCAGCCTGGGTTTGAGCCCTGGGGGGGGGGGGGGGGGTCATTGTGTTGTGTTCTTCAGCAAGACACTTAACTGACACAGTCAGTGCCTCTCGCCACCCAGATGTATAAATGAATACTGGCGAATTTACTGCTGGGGGTAACCCTGCAGTGGACTAGCATCCCATCCAGGGGGAGTAGAAATACTCCTAGTCGCTTCATGCTACGGAAACCGGGATAAGCTCCGGTCTGATGGGCCACCAGGCTCGAACGCAGACTTTACCTTACCTTTTTCAGTCCGTCATTTTGTTGACCTGTAACACTGCAATTTATGTTGTTTTTTGCTTAACAGGAAAGTTCTGTAGCTGAGGTGGAAAACGAGATATCTAGAGACATTTTAGACATTTCCAACACCACAACCCGTGTCCGCCAGCTTCAGGACATCATGGATAACTTGAATGATGAGATTCACCAAAAGAATGGCACCATCTCTAAGATAGAAGGAGAAATAGTAAAGCGAAATGCAATCATTGAAAGGAAACAGAGCACAATTGATCAGTATAATAAAAGGATTGATCAGATGAAGAACAAGGATGGGGTATGTGAGAAAAAGTTCACATGTACGTGTAAATTAGTCATTAATCAAGCGGCTAACCCTCCCAATAAAATTCTGTCAAGGCATTACTGGGAACATGTTATACACAAGTTACAAATTAGGTAAAACTGTGTAGCGCATGTATGATATGGACAAAGTTAAACAAACGTTTTGTTAATGCCTTAAATAAATCGTAAACAGTTTTCGTATTTAGTGCATTAACAAAGCGTTTGTTTAACTTTGTCCATACACAAGTATTGTCCGCAGAAAAGCCGAAAACTGAAAATGCAAACCTAGCTTTTCCTAGTTCATCTACATGTAGTCTGTTCACAGAAATTATTTTTCCCCAAGATCATTAATTGAGAGCGCAAACAAGATAAAAAGCGCGCTGGAATTGACAAGTGAGGAAAAAAGGTCGCCGCTCTCGCGTGTTGCCATAACTGTAAAAAATAATTATCTGTGAGCTGAGTACAGTTCATCTACAGTCCTCAAATTTGATCAGTAAAATCTTTTACAGTGTCGATACAGGGAATAATATATTTACAAACGGAAAAAATTTCAGAGGTTTAATTTGCAAAGTGGGATTCTCATACAGACATTGTATTTCACTAACAATGGGATATCTGTTACCTCGATGGACCCTTGATGATCTACCACCAAATTCTCAGTAATGGAAATCAGTAATGAGATTGATAAAATTATCTTGGGAGTGAAAGGTGTTTGGAGTAGTTAATGAGACGATAGACTACGAGTTTTTTTGCTTCACGGTCGACGGACTGCGAAAAAATAGGGGCTGCTCGTAGTCTTATGAGAGGAGTGCTTTTTTCCGTCTTTGTTAGGGAGAGGAGATCGGTCCACTAGAGTTACAGATCCATACATTGCAAAAGCAGATCGAGGCTCGTTTGAACGAAATCACCGGACTACAGCAGTTTTGGCTCAGAAATCAAAGCGAATTGGTGAAGACCTTGAAGGATGTACAGAAACAGTCTGAAGACATGGAGTACCTCAAAAAACAATACACCATCCTGCTGCAAAAGAAACTGAGGATCGAAGGTATAGGGACTTGAGTTTTTAGAGTGGCTGTGAAACTTTCAGCCCCTTGTTTTCCAAACTGATTTTTTAATTCCTATTGTGTATTCTTTATTGTAGGTGAAATCAACTCGCACAATAGCGAAATGCAAGATATCGAGCGGAATATCCGGAGCATGCAAAACGACATGACCAAACTAAACACACTGATTACCAAGGAGAGCGGTCTGAGAGAAGCCCTACAACAGGGAACTGTGCTGATGGAGAGCGACTTCATTCAGGCACTCAAAGTAAGTCATAGTGAACGCGTGCCAAAAAGAATCTGATACAACCGACTTAACTGTGACAGAACGACCTCACAATGTCGAATCTCTCCTTTAAAAGTTCAAATTTTGTGGTGTAACTCTTTTGTGTTTTATGTGACAGGAAGCCGAAGGAGAATCAATCAACATGCAGAATCAAATCGACGCGCTGAAAGAGGAGAAGGAAAGACTGCTCAATAGCTTGGTCGAGGCAGAGTGAGTAAACAAGTTTTTTTTTTACATTTCGTGTGTGCTGCATTTTTACCTTACGCAGATGGACAGGCGGGAAAATCTGTTCCGTGACCGCGAACAAATGGTCACGTGCGACGTGTTCATCGCCCACATGTTCACTCTATAAAGCTACCTATCATTTTGGGTAGTTGTAAATTTAGCTCCTTTATCGTTTTACAGACGTCAAATTATGCTGTGGGAGAAGAAGACGCAATTGGCTCGTGAAGCGAAAAATGCTGTTGACTTGGAGTACGGCCAAGGGGAGATCAGAGCCATGAAGGCTGAGATACATAGAATGCAGGTTAGTCACGGGGCTTTTGGTTCCTTGCCTTAAGAGGTCCATAGTTCCGAAACTAAAACTCCAGAGTTACGAACCTCGGCGCTCCTGGCTACCACCACACCACCTCAGATGGTCTCCATAACAATTACGGTTGCACTGGCTTGGCACACAAAGGGCTGTCTTGGTATAGGGAGTGAAATTTTCTATAGAATTTTTTTAGAACTCACCGCGTACGTGTTACATGTACATATGAAATCTCAACCACGCGCAAAGTGAATTCTTTTGAGGCAGAGCGCGCGCAGTTACGTCAACAATACTTTGCGCGCTCTGACAGTTGCTGAACTTGTGGCGCGCCCCTCAACTTTTGTCGCAAACAAACACGGCGAACTGTTATTACGTTTTGATCACCATTCACCAGGCTAATTTTTGTCAATTGTAGCTTTGTTGCATGATTAAAGTTGTTCTGAGACGAATCGCGCAGCCATTTAACCACTTGCGCTATTTTTCGCTTCATGCTCAATGGACCAAGAAAAAAGAATGACTGCTCGTGGTCTAGATTGCCCAGTGACCAAAAGTCTTGGGCAATGAACCTTATTCCTTTACTCATAGCAAGAAATAGGGCAGTATTTACTTAATCCTGTCGTGTCAGCTGCGACATAAAGCCGCAAATTATTTTGAAATGTTATCACGCAGTTTCTAATAGCTTTTGTTTGTGTTTAGGTTCGTCACTCCCAGCTAATGAGGCAGCAAGAGAAGATGATACAAGACATGGAGAAGTCTGTTGTACGGAGGGAAGTCATTATCACACGGTTAGTAAATGGTCAAGGGTGGGTAACTACTAAATGACTGTCCTGAAACTATGGCGAGTAACTCCAAGTAAAAACACTATACCGGCGAAAAGCGCGGGAAAACATGAAAACGGCAGAAAGCGCGGGAAAACATGTAACCAGTGGCAAGCGCGGGAAAACATGAAAACGGCAGAAAGCGCGGGAAAACATGTAACCAGTGGCAAGCGCGGGAAAACATGAAAACGGCAGAAAGCGCGGGAAAACTTGTAACCAGTGGCAAGCGCGGGAAAACATGTAAACTGATGTAAACGGTAGTAAGCAAGGGAAACTTGTAACCAATAGACTACACTCGAAGATAACGTACTTCGGCCAGCCTTTTATATTAATGCTTTCTCTCATTTCTGTGCTGATTAACCGGTCTAACCAGTTTTCTTTCTGTTGTTTCACAGTGGAGACGCTCAGGCAAAGATGGGTAAAGTGACGAACACCAAAGGTTCTTTCCAAAAGAAACTCGCTGAAATGAAAAAGAAAATCAAACAGACGAACCAGGACGCTAATGCCTGTGACACGGGTAAGTGTTGTGCGAATGTGCGGTCTCTCCTTTTCTTCAAGCCACACGGCCTCTCTATCGTTAGCCTGTGAACAGGCTCCCTTGCGTGATATAAGTCAACTCTGTTACTCATGCAATGGCAAAACATGCACGAGTACACGGCCAAGCGGCCCAAACTAAAACGTGTTTATGATTGGATTTTTTCGTAGATATTCAAGTGCTGCGTGAAAAGCAGGTGTCTGTGAGCCGCGATCTGGAGGAGAAACAGACGACATGTCAACAGCTTCAGACCAGCGCTGATGAACTGGAGGTGCAAATCGACACACTGTCAGAGGAGAGGCAGAGGGTGAGTTACACGCCTTACCTACACCTTACCGACCCGTCCCCCACCCCTTCTTGTTATAATCGAATGTAGTTGGCGCTCGATCCATCGTCATGACCGAGAAATGTCTGACCGAGTGCAGCCTTATACGATTTTCTTTTTTGTCCCCTCTTTCCTGGTTTTGGCTAATCTTAGTTTAACTTAAACCCCAATTTATGGATTTATTCCCAAAACTCTCTCCATCTCTGTTCTCGGTGGTATTTTGTGATGATGTTCCTAAAATAAACTTTGTTGTGGCCCATATTGAAGACGTACTCCGCGCACTATAGAAATCCATAATAGTGTTTTGGATTGGTTCTTGCTAACGCGCGAAAATTTAAACCCGAGAAACAACCAATCAGAGTCGCTATATGGATCTCTTCAGAGATACGTCATCAGTTTGGAATTTCGTCTCTTGAGCGAGCGTGGAAAGACTGAGCCATTTTCGTCCCCATAGCCCTTTTCGCTTCTCATAGCCGGCAGGACCTTGGCACGAGAAACGAGGGGCTCTGGAGACAAAGGATTTCCAGTCCTAGTCCTTGATTCTAGGACTTCCGGTCTTCATGTGTGCAGTCGTGATGTGTCTATATACTGTGTGGGAGAGTCATGGTGCCTTTTACTTCCGGTCAAGATTTCTTTGTTCCAAACGGCCAATAAAAAAAATTCGAATTAATTCAAAAATCCCATGTTCCCAGAGCCCTTCGTTTCTCGTGCCAAGGCCCTGCCGGCAAAGAGAAGCGAAAAGGACTTTGGGGACGAGAATGAAAAAGGCATGTAACCAAATTGTGTGTTTCCCTTTTTATCGTCAGAATCTGGCTGATATCGTCGCCAAACAGCAGAAGCTGAAGTATTACACACAGCTAAAGAGCGGACGGTACACACCGCTGTGCAAAACACCGGAGACGCTGGAGGCTGAGCTACAAAAACAACGAGCTCGTCTCCAGTCCCTTATGACGATAGTTGATCGATTGAATCAGGAGTTTCCACAAGCCCAGCCAGCGTTGCGAAAAATCACCCTGTCCCTGGGATACAGGGGAATTCCAGAGGAGGCCACGACGTAACGTTTTACCTACTCCTTCCATAAACAAAACCGTTGACACTAGCTTAGCTGGTGAATTGTATACTACAACATTGCTGTATGTGTAAATTTCAAGAATTTGAGAATAAAAAGAAAATTAGTATTGAATAGCTGTTTGAAAATGGCATTACTACGTTGCCTTGTTTTCATTGTGGCCTTGTTAATGTTAGAATATTTATCATTATTTGTTTTCAACATTGTGCTAGCATTGTTGTATATATAAAAAAAACCATAAGTTTAAAAAAACAAGCAAACAAATTCAGAACTTTTAAAAACTGTAAAAACATTAAATGAGAACAAGATTAGTGATACCCCGTTGTTGTTGTTGTTGTGTTTTTGTGTGACATTTATTTTTGAAAACTGTATTAGTAGAGATCTTGTACTAGAAGTTCAACCAACCGACACTCTGCAAGAGTGGCTACTGCGCATGGATGGCGCAAAGTTCTCTCTCCCACCCTCCGTGATACACTCGCTTTGTGCTTCTCTCCCTCTCCTCCCACCCTCTTACGAATCCTGCGCGAACGTTTGTCTGATGTATGATACGATAACTTTATTTAGACACGGTATTTCCATCCGCCATTAAAATTATTATCAACGAGCTACCTACCAACCAAACCACAAGTATAACAAGAAAATTCAAAAGCAATGGACGTTGCTTTCGTTGGAGGCCGTTTTTAAATGTTTTAATTTTGCCTCAAAATCGCTTAAAGAAGTCGCTTGCCGTAATTCTGGGGATAAGTTGTTACGAAAAACGTCTCTTTAGATAATCAGTGCGTGGTTATGGAAGAGCTAGTTTGTTTTTAGTGTCCCTGAGTCGCGTAACATTGTAAAAATAGCAATTTGTTAGACGGAGCGAATATATGACTGATCGCACTGACTGAGCGGTCTGCATTTTCTGCCCCCTTCAGATTTGCGGCCTACTAACCTGAAACTCCACGATACATAAGCAGTGAATAACAGTTTTATACTGGAGAAGTAAGACTTTTACACTAGAAAATCGGGAGTTCAAGAAACTCGGGGTACAAAGTTGGAGCGTCCGAATGAGTGAGGTACTCGAAGGGAAATGAGTTTTGGTCCGGGTTACACGGGAAGTTCAATCTCAAGATCTAGAGTCACGGGGGGCGAGAAATGGAGATTCCACCATATTTCGTTGTTCCTAGTGGAAACACTAACTATGGTGGAAAAGACCATTCCATTTGATTTCCCACCGTAACAACTGATTTTTAATGCAAATCGAAAAGCGCTCCTAGATTTTGATTTCCACACCCTTCTTCTTCCATTAAAAATAAGCTTCTCCTGAGGGTTTCACCAGAAAGAGTTGGATTGAAATCTATAGACCCGATATTTATTTATAAGTGACTCTTGCAATCAGGAGCCGATTCTGGTACTGTCGCTTTTACGAAGCCCCGCTTCACCCTTCCAGGAAAGTAGTACCGATGAGAGCAAGCCTTGAACGGAGAATATGAAATTGAAAATTCCACCGGCATGCTTGAACAGTTTTGTGATCATTGGTGCTAATTATAAAGATAATTTATTTGCTTTGACTAGTATGTGTGAAGAGAAGAATCGATATGGAAGGTTTCATGATGGCCATGATTTCTTACAAAATCCAAACTCGTGGAACACATCAGTCCTTCAAAAAATATAAAACTTTAAGGTAAAAAGCTGTTAAAATTGAGACTAAATGTTTTCGATCTGTTTGATCATCATCGGCAGAGCGAAAAAATCTGCATACGCTCAGTGCTCTTATAGCTCAGGTAACACCAGTTATGTAATACCTGTTCCCATGGGGAACAAAGCGAGGTCCAGTGATAGCACTTGTTTGTTTAGTTCTGGACGGAAGCGTGCGATGTCACGGATCGCCATGAACTACTAAAACAATCAGATTAGATTATTCGGTCTCCATTTTTTTGAAGATCGAATCAATTATGATAGAAATCTCTGACTAATAAGGCCGTCCTCTTTTTTTTTCCCGTTAACCGTCGAATGTGTTTCCTGATCTTGGATCGGTCGGTCGGATTAAAAAAAAATAAAAAAAGAAAAACTTCAGGAGCAAGCTGGAACTAGGAGGCCCGGTACCCAAGCATCATCATCATCATCATCATCATCATCATCATCATCATCATCATCATCATCATCATCATCATCATCAATACCCTGTAGCCGAGATGTGGTTACAAAATCAACATGGCGGCAATGGACAAAGAAGAGAGCCGAAAAAAGCGAAACGAAGATGAAGCACCAACACTTCTTTGCAAAATGCCAGCATCCATGGCTTTCCAGCAGCTGCTCTAACATCGTGGAATTCGTTTTTTGGAAAACCAAAAAATATGGGTCGGTCAGACGACGATAAACGAAGAAAAGAAAGGGGACAGCCTAATCTGTGATTGAAAGGAAAAAGAACACTGTTAATTTTTTAATTTAAAATTTCCCCTCCTTCCTTTTCCTTTAATGCGAGGGCTCTTTTTGACAAAGTATGCGTTCTTTTTACTTTTCAACCTAGCTTTTGTCGGCCTTGCCATGGTTTACGTCATCGAGACTGTGGTAGCGATTCAATTTGCCGTCAGAATGTCGTCGAATGTTGAAAATATAATGACGTCAGTTGAACGAGTAATCACGTACACCAAGCTTGATTCTGAACTGGGATATAAGCTTAAACGACTTCCCCGGGAACATTGGCCACACGAAGGAAAGATCACATTCCAAGACGTATCATTGACGTACTATCCGGGGGGACCTCAAGAGCTAAGGAATATCAATATCGAGATCAAAGGACGAGCAAAGATAGGCGTTGCAGGACGCACGGGTGCTGGGAAATCATCTTTTGTAGCAGCTCTTTTACGCATGCCTGACCCTGGTGGTGATATCATTATCGACGATGTTCGAATAAAGGAGATCAATCTTCAAGAGGCAAGACGATGTGTTTCCGTTCTTGGCCAAACTCCTGTTCTCTTTAGTGGATCGTTGAGGAAGAATCTTGATCTCATGGAGCAGTTTCAGGATGTGGATTTGTGGCGAGCATTAGATGAAGTGCGACTGAAACAGCTGGTGGAAAATCTGGAAGGACAACTGGACTACGAGTTATTGGAACATGGTACAAATATCAGTGTAGGAGAACGGCAGTTAATCTGTTTGGCTCGTCTGCTCTTACAGCAAAACAGGATCATCATCTTGGATGAGCCCACTGCACACGTGGATCCAGACACAGAACAAACAATCTGGACCACAGTGCGTGAGAAACTGAGGGACTCCACAGTTATCACTATAGCTCATCGATTGAACACCATCAGAGACTGTGACAAGATTCTAATTTTCAAGGAGGGGAAGGTAGTCGAGTTTGGTGCCTTTGATACATTACTGCACAGGGAGGAAAGTGAACTGAGCAGACTTGCTGAACTATCAGATATTGAACAATACTCGAACCTGGCCTGAACATTACTTTTTTTGCATTTCGAGATATAGTGTCCCCTAGTTTTTGTGATGATGTAGCGTTTGTGACATGCAAACTATTCTTCCCTATGACAGGGACCGTGCAAATGGATGGGCTAGGGGGTCCCATATTTTTACATTAAAGAAAGAAACGAAAAATTGAATGATTACTGAACGAATATTTGCAAAAAATATTTCATTTGTGAACGCCTTTCCAGAAGCTAGTGACAAGCTGTTCTTTTCCAATTTAGATTGTAAAGGATAAAAGTAGCAACATTTAATCATGGTATGCAAGTTTATATTGGAAAAACCAGTAACGAGTGCATCTGGTGAACAGTCGTTCAGTTTCCACCGCCCGAAGACTGAAAACATGGCTTCACTCAACAATGACGTAAGAAACTTTAGCAACCTGACAATGGTAAACAGTCATAAAGAAATAACAGAAAACACTTTGTCTTGTTGACATCGTTAACGAATTTGCGTGCTTATTTTTGAAGCCAAATGAAGGCTATTGTGTTTATTATCCTTCAAATATTTTTACACAAAGGCCGCATTTTGGGACACCTTTTCTCAAAGCTTTTCAACGTCGAAGTAATCCTGTCGGCGCTCAAGATATTGTAAGTCTATTCAAAATGTTTAGTTCTATTCATTTTAACAATTTAGTCCGGATGAAAACTAAACGTGCGAACGTAAATCGCAAAGTTCGAAAACTGGGGAATATCACTTGGGGAATATTTAACAATTATTCTTTGAAATCGAGGTGAATAGTGGCTACGCGGCTCGGTAAATATTCTGCCGCTATTCACTGAGATTGAAAAGAATAATTGTTTTAGTATATACACAGAAGTACCCAACGGATCCGCTCCACAAAATATCCGCTCTTCAGGCTCACCTTGAGCTGGCTGGCAACTTTAGGAACGAGATCGAGCGTTTGCTGGGACAGTTTTTCTCAGAGAAAAATTTGCTGGGAATTTGTAGAATATCGACTGTGGCTGGGAAATAACAACCAAAATCTTTCTGCTGGCAAAACACTGAAAACAGAAGACATGCAACGACGCGCAGTGATAAATAATATTCAGTTTAACTTTAAAAATGTAAACGACTAAAAAGTTATTTATTACTTCATTTCTATTGTTTTGTTATTCTGCCGTCACTGACCGGAAGAGTTAAACCAGATCTGTCCCGTCCCCTTTTTCTGTGTAATACGAGCATGTGTATGATTTAGTGGCGATCGAGCGGCCAAAACGAATGCGTCGAGGTTTTTGCGACCCGGCTATCCACAGTTGTATCAGTTGTATCCATCGTTTTATGGAATAACTACTCACAGGATAATCAGCTCCACCAATACAATTCTTGGCTTAGTAGTCTACTCCCTTAGCAGATTAAGTAGCTTTGAGCAGTTTGAGCGGCTTTTGACGTTAATATCATGTTCAACTTTTCAGCCTGCCGGCACGATGGGATGATTCAAGTCATTCAAGGAAAGTATTACGGTATATTTTATGGGGTCTTTTATGGATCTGCTTCAAATTGTAAGTGCAGTGTAACATGCTATTTGGGTAGTTATCACCTGCGTGAAACAAATGTTCGTTTGCTGGAGGAGTCATGAACACACCTTCATTGTGTTCGAGCGGAACAAAATCGGAAATTGAAAGAGTCAATTTATTTGACCTGAAATAGCTATTAGCAGACAGTTTTCTTATTTTAATTCTTTAGCTGTCGACCTTACAATAGTGGATAGACGACAAGATGATGAACATAAAACGTAAAGTTAAATAAAAACTGATAATAGCCCCCGTTTTCATAATTTTAGCAAGTTACACAACGTACGTTTCAGTTTGAATTTTAGGCGCGCGCGTGATAGAGAAAATCCGGCTGCTATTTCTCAGGTGTCTTGGCCTTTTGTCACTTACGTTCTAGCAAAGTACCTATTTTATGTTTTTAAATCAAAAGGGCCTGAAGGACTTTCAAACTAAGTACTGCAGTCAAAAAAATGGTCTCACGAAAAATTCTTCTGATTTTTCTGAAACAGGATCAAAGATCTGGCTGAATTAACATTGTATCCTATTATTTCCGGTTAAATTATTTTATATCTATATGTATTTTCATGTCGCTTTCTACAGAAAAATTTATTGAAGGGGTGAAAATATATCGTTAAGTCAACTGAAATGGCAGTATTTTGAAGTACATGTACATGAAATAATGCTGCAATGCCGGCTAAGGGACTCCGACATGTGACACAATTTCGGATTGCGTGACAAGGCACTGACCAACCAAGACAAAAATATGAAGACGGCCGAGAAGCCGTAAACAACTACCGGCTATTCATTTGCTTCATTTTACTGAAAGGTAATTACCTAATGTCATTCCTTTCAGTTAAAAGCATAACATGACAAGCATAAGCCTCATCAATTTCTCCGCGAGGTCGTTTAATCTTGTAGAAGATTTTCTACCGTATGCCAGGAAATGTGACATGAAATATCTGTTAATTTTGTCACGCACTCTCCGCAGTTCGCGGTTTTAAAAAAGGTCTCATCTGGTCGTAATTAATTCAGTGAATCTTCTCATGGAATTTTCCCGTTAAAATGCCCCTATAGGCGTTGGTAAGACCACAAAACTACGATTACAGTTTTATAAAAGTTTGCTGGCAACACTATCAAGCCTGAGCCACATTCTTGTATCAAAAACAAGTGATTATTGATTATCCGCAGCAAAGCCGAGCGAAAAATCGACATGTTAGTTACATCTGTACATGAACATGTGGACCGAGGAAAAAAATTGACGTGAGTAGTAGTCAGATAAATAGCGATTTCAACAAGCGCTAACAAGAGGAGCACCTGGCGGGAAATATGAGGTTGCGCAAACCGCACGTTTGTGTCATTTATCCAGGATCTCATAAAAGCAAGACAAAAGCACATTGGTAAGTTACACTTTTTATTTTGCTTTTTCTTGAAAATTTATTTGTAGAATGCATATCAATCTCAACTCGGGTAGTCATTGAATATCAAATCGAATTAGCTCATTTTTTTTTCAACTATTTTGTTCTTACTATACTTGTCATTTGTGAGTTACATCCTTGTTTGCGATCTTACATCTGGTGAACGACAAAATAATTGAATTTCGATTCTCTTGACTTCTTTTATTTCATAAAAGTTTTCGAAGACTGTCAGATCGAATTAATTAATGCTTTCTTTTTTCAATTACTTTGTCCTTGCTAAACCTTTGCTTTCAGACTAGTTTTTCGTTGTGCGCCTCGACTTACAACCTTGTTTGCGATCTTATATCTAGTAAACGACAAAATAATTGAATTTCTAGTTTTGAAATTTTTCAAAGACTGTCCGATCGAATTAGGCCATGTTTTTCCTGAACGGCAAAATAATTGACTTCCGATTCTTTTAATTCAATTAAGTGGCAATCACATCGATATTTCGTTGCGTGTTTGATCGAACAAGGCATTTTTTCAATTATTTTGTCCTTGCTGTACCTTGCTTGCAGACCTGTTATTTGCGAGCTTTGCTTGCATCCTTGTTTGCGACCATATTCCAGCGTACGGCAAAATAATTGATTTCCGATACTTTTCATTCAATTAAGTGTCATCAATGTTTCGTCGCGTGTTTGATCGAACAAGGCATTTTTTTCAATTATTTTGTCCTTGCTGTACCTTGCTTGCAGACCTGTTATTTGCGAGCTTTGCTTGCATCCTTGTTTGCGACCATATTCCAGCGTACGGCAAAATAATTGACTTCCGATTCTTTTCATTTAATTTAGTGTCATCGGCAATATTTCGTTGCGGGTTTGATCGAACTAGGCATTTTTTTCAATTATTTTGTCCTTGCTGTACCTTGCTTGCAGACCTGTTATTTGCGAGCTTTGCTTGCATCCTTGTTTGCGACCATATTCCAGCGTACGGCAAAATAATTGACTTCCGATTCTTTTCATTCAATTAAGTGTCATCGATATTTCGTCGCGTGTTTGATCGAACTAGGCATTTTTTCTTCTTATTTTGTCCTTGCTGTACCTTGCTTGCAGACCTGTTATTTGTGAGCTTTGCTTGCATCCTTGTTTGTTTGGAAATACCGTTCCAATGAAAAGAATGAATTATATGCTATCTTGCGTGAGTAAGAGCCTGTTTGTTTAGTCAACCATATCACCTTTGCTGGCAATGTTGAAAAGCACTTGCATGAGCTAATACGTGTGGCGCTTTTCTTTTTTTTGCAGTGGTCAAATGTAACCTGTGCAGTGGCACAGAAAGCCCTAATCAATTTGAGGCTTAGCGCCTTATGGTAAGCAGGTGATCAATTCTTAAATTCCTTTTCTTTATATAGGCTTCTCACCACAGTGAAACACTTCATATAGGGAAACATT
Organism: Meandrina meandrites; assembly: GCA_963693305.1. NCBI lineage: Eukaryota > Metazoa > Cnidaria > Anthozoa > Scleractinia > Meandrinidae > Meandrina > Meandrina meandrites. The sequence goes on along the minus strand of OY855912.1, from coordinate 6,190,235 downwards.
GTCTGCTTCTTCTGCTTCAGTTAACTTTTTCTTGTAGACTGCTTATCATAGAAGTTTATTTCATTAAGCATAACAAGACCTCACGCAGTAATAAATTTGAGCCTGTCCAGTGTCAATTGCTATAAAATTGGCCTTGTTTTTATAAGCAGTTGTAAAAAGGGTGTTTTCCTTTTACAGTATAGGAGAGTAAGTTTTCGTACATCCGTTAATTAGACATTTCTATAATAAAGGCATGTGTTGATAATTGGCAGCTAAACATCGAGACAAACGAATTAATACACCTATATTTCATAAAGTAGAACTGATTTGGAATTAAACTCCCTAGCGTCGACTTATTTAGTTTGTTTTTGCAATAAGTTTTAATTGTGCCTTTTCCTATCGTATTCCTAGATAGGGTTGACGCAAGCATTTGGTGAGGCCTGGGTGACCGAAAATGTCGAGATGACGCCTGAATATGACAAAGTGATTACAACCAATGAGTGTAAATCTTATTATAATTAGCTGGCAGTTTTGGCTTGCTAACGACACCAAATGACAGCTCTGAAGAAAAACAACATTAACATATCAAATGATCGTTATTCTGTGTAAAATATGTTTCAGTTTTTCAAACAAATATCTTATTTTATTAAATAAAGTTATTACCAAAAGAGCAGACAGGAAATTTGTAGTTTCATTAAAAGCTGAATGGAACACTGAGTTATAGCCACTTATGGTCATGGATTCAACATTATCAATATACATTCAGCGACATTTTATTTTACCCTCGGCTGTTCATTACTGCTGGTTGTATCTTTGCCGGTTTGGATTAAGAGGTGTCCTATCCCGAGTATGCTTCACTGATAACTGTAGTGTTTACTTCGTGAGGCGATTATTGTTTTTTTGGCTTTTTAGTTTAAAAAAATAACTGCGGCAATTAATTAATTAATTAATTAATTGATTAATTTAAGTTAATTAATCATTTGATTAATTGATTAATAAAACCAATTTTAATTTAATAAATTAATAGATTAAAGTAAAATTTGTTTATAAGTATATGTAATCGCATGGGCCCGAGGGCAATTGAGGATTAATTTCACGCGCATTTTCAAAGTTTTCACAAAATTGCCCGAGTCGCGAAGCGACGAGGGCAATTTGGAAAACTTTGAAAATGCAAGTGAAATTAATCCTTAATTGCACGAGGGCACATTGTGATTACGTGTTTATCACATAAAGGGCAAAATTGTGTACAAAAGAAAACTTAAACGAGATCCGCCATGGCGTAAACCGGTTGGCAAGAATATTTGCTCGTAGCAAAATGACCACATAAAAAATCAACTTATGCCGAGAAACAGTAAAAGTAAGCATAACACAGCATGTGCAATTCACTCATAATAGTTCCTTCACAGATAAACCTGAATGCAGTTTAAATTTTATTTACCTTTGTTTACGAGGCGTCCGACCGCGCAGAAATGCTGCATCGATGAAAGTCATAAACAAAGTGTCCGAACGAGCTTTAATAACTTCTTGAACCTGACATTCTCCTTTCCACAGCGAAAACTGTAAGTACCAACAAAATTTATGCCCTTTCCAGGCTCTGTTTCTAATAAGGCGAAGCAAGCAAAACGAAGAAGTGTTATCTTTCAGTGTCGATTCAGTGGTCTCAGCCGCCATGAATTTCTTTTCTCCGTGCAGCGCCAATCGTCCAGAAGTTTTTTCGGCTGTGACAAACGAATTTGGATTGAAAAGTCCTCTCTCTATTCCACCAAGGCACTACTCATTTCTGCCTACTGATTTTCTTTCACATTTGATGAAATAACCGCATTTATATCAAACTCGGATGTATTGCGTTTCTGAACTTTTTTCAAACTCGTTTCAAGCGGGAAACCAACTCAGTGCAGACGACGCGCGCTCAGCCAATCAGGATCAAATAATCATGCCCTCTTGATTACCAAAAAGTGCCCTCGTGATTAAGAAAAAATGCCCTCTGTCTCAACCAATCAGCGTTCAGTAATTTTGCCCCGTATGTGATAAATGATTTAAGAGCAAATCATTTCTACACTTCCTGGCTGGCAAAATAGTCAGGTAAAAAAATAGCTGGGAAAATCAGCTTTCATAAGTGTTGCTGGCTGGGAAAAAAGCATCCTCTAAACTGACACTGGCTGGCAACTTCCCTTACGTATCGAGTGCTAGCTGGCTCTGAAGAGCGGATATTATTTTCCCAGGATAGTTAATTATTAACTGTAATCCTCTTATTACATGTCAATTAAACGATTCGAGGAAAGGCAAGTCAATTTTGAAATTTTTCTCGTTGGGTACTTCTGTATACACACGAAGTGATCTCAAAACAGACAATCTAGACATTTTCAAAAGGAAACCTATGAAAGGCAATTTTATTGACGTCAAATTTGACGTCTCAATTCATGCGTGAAACACGTACAAAACTATTTACAGATTCTTTTAACATGGCAAATACACAATCTTCGATAAAATCCTCGTCAAAATGGTCCTTTTACACAGTTCAAATCGGCAACTTTAATCGAAAGTCTGCATGGAAATCGATAACTGATCAATCAAAGTTTTCGAAGTTATCGAGAAAGGCTTGTTGTTTGGCTCGTTGCGAAGGTGCCTGTCAAAAAAAAAACAAAAAGGGGGGTCTGTCAATGGCGGTGAGTGTTGCCTTGTTGTAATATGACCTGTCTTGTTTTCTTGCCGACAGATAATACTTCAATTCTTCTTTTTCCATTTCCTCGATTTCG